>VZTX01015906.1:0-136251 GCA_013400915.1 Pardalotus punctatus
TCTCTGCAGGGCCTCTCTGCCCTGGAGGGAGTCAACAGTTCCAACAGCTCCATTCTGCATCATCCATGAGTTTAGTCAGTATCCCTTCCAGTCCTGTGTCCAAGTCATTTATGAAGATGATGAAGAGCCCTGTGGAACCCCCCCTAGTGACAGGTCCCCAGTCTGATGTCCCCCCACTCACTACAACCCTCAGTGCCCAGACTGTGAGCCAGTTGCTCACCCACTGTATGATGTGTTTATCCAGCTGAATGCTGAACATTTTGTCTAGAAAGGCACTGTAAGAGACAGTATTGAAAGCTTTACTGAAACCCAAAGATTACATCAGCTGGCTGCCCTTGATCACGTAGATGGCTTACCTTATCATAAAAGGAAATCAGGTTTGATAAACAGGGCTCTCCTCTCATGATCAAATCTCTCACTGGAATTTTGTGTTGTACAAATTTCATGATAAGTGAATGCAACTCATTTTAAATTATTTTGACAGCTTGCTTGAAAACAAAAAAAAAAAAAACATACTTTTTCAAAAGCGCTAACATTTTTCTAAAGATAGCACTTTCAAATTTGTGTATGCTTGACTTAGAAAAACAAATCCTAAATGCATATCCAAATTTCATGAACAAAAACAGTCTGGCTGAAATTTTTCTAACTTGAAACTTATTCTGTACTTTTTTTATTAAGAATATTGGGGAAATTTTGCAGAATTGAATGCTCATTGTGAATTCTGTTCTCATGTTTAACACACAAGGTATTCTTTAAAGTTTTCCCAAAAAGTCTGAAAGGGCAGTGGGATTACCTTCACAAGTAAATCAAATGCATATATATACATAGAATAAAAAACACTTAAGAAGATTAAAGAATCCCATAAAGACAGACTAAAAAAATCAATATTTAAGTTACATGGGGAAAAAAGTGCCTTTCAGAATTATCTCTTGGTTGTCTGCTCAGAAGCAATGTAATTTCCATTAATTCCTCTAGACAATGCCAAAATAAGATGACAGACTAATGCAAAGACTTAAACTTTAAGGCACTGAGAACCCATTTTCATCCAGTCTGGTCACATGCAGTGCCCAGCCTATGGACTTTCACAAAGAGATTCCTGTATTACATTACCTAGCTGAGCTAGGAATATTTTTCTGAGAAAAATCTAATCACGAGTAGTCTCTTGCCTTGCCCTAAAATATTTCAAAAGTAGGACCTTATGTCTGCTGAACTAATTCTTATTGAAATCATTTTGATATTTTATTATTTTTTTTTACTTAAAAATGCTCTAAGTATTGAAATTATGCAAAGAAATTAAAAACTTTAAAAACAACAATAGGTAAAACTTTCATTTCACCCAAAGATATAAGGACAATCTTTTAATGTGGAAAAAAGTCATTGAAAAATCAATTCACACAATTTTAGTCAAATATCTCTTGAAGATCTCATTACTAGAATAAGACAACACCTTTTTTTTTTAAAAAAAAAAAAAGAAGTGCTAATACCAGTGCAATAACAGCTGCCTACTCTTCCTTTGGTTTTTTCCTGAATTACTGTAGAAACATTACTGCTCTTTTAGCCACCAAGGTGCACTACAGACACTTGGCCATACATAGCACTTAAATTCTTTGCTGCATTAATTCAGTTCTCTGAAAGGGTCTGCATAGCACATATTTATGTATGATTTAAACCATTTGGCCATAAACGTATGCCCTAGTCAAGTGAGATTATGATACCATGCAACCTGTACTGTGCTCTAAAGCTCTGATTTTGATTATTTTAATGATTGCTTAACCACTGTCTATGATATCTGTAATACTTACTGGAAAGAAATTCAGGTCTTCCTGCAGATGTCTTATAAAGATGATAAAGACCCTCAGAACAAGAAAAGATCATTTAGACCTAGCTAAAACCTCATTACCTGATTTTCTGTTTACCATCTGTTTGGGGTATCAGTTATTAAAATTGTGATACACTGGTCTTTGCAGAGTACTAGTTTTAATGAGGTTAGACTGATCAAAGTAAGCTAAATAATTTAGAGCACTAAATATGTCAAAGTTTTGCAAATGTATCACCTAACAAACATTTTATTACAGTTGTTTCATGAATCTATTTTCCAGCACTGGATTTCTTGTTGGCTAATTTCTTCCTAACTAATCCTAAAAGTATCATGCATCATGATTGTCTCTGGTTATCACTCTTCTCCAGGATTTTTATTTGGATTAGTGTAATGCTAATCTGCCGACCACTATCTGAAGCATCTTGCTTCTACTTTCCAAATGCTGCTTTTTCCCTTTTAAAGACCTTCAAGTTTGTCTAATATTGCACTGTTTTAGAACAGTGCAATATTTTTTTCATCATTTCCTATACAATGGTTGTGTGGATGTTCTCCTGTCTCAAAGAATTCTTATCGTTCTTACCCAAAATACCAAAATATTATTAGTTTCTCCACAAATTTATTCAGCTTTTAGATATCTACTCATAAATGCTAATTCCTACCAGTTATCTTTTTTTGTATTATGTATTCTTTTGTTTATATTGCCATTTTCATTTCTCTTAACTTTTCTTAAAAACTTTGAGATTAATTTTTCCATTTAGAGAACTATGCCTTTTCAAGTATCTAATGTTTTTTTGTTGGAAATAACACCCAGTCATATACATTGCAGTGGTGTTTTTTAACATTTTTTTCCCATATAATTTCACATGGATCAAATTTGAATGCATTAGAATTATTTATTTATTTATTTCACAGTTGTAAGACCCTGGTAGTGAGAAATGCTTATATTTCTCTAACAGAAATATTGTGCAGCATATCTGTAAGTAGCGCTAGAAGTTTCATAGGCAAGGTGAAACTTTTTTTCCATCTGTTACTAAGATAATGGGAATGTGACTGGCATCACTAAACTGAAGGCAAACACAGATGCCTTCTACACAAAAATACGAGTTTGGGATTTTGTTTTCACCGGATTCTGAATCCAGGGAAAAATCAACATATAATAGGAGATTGTAAGAAGGAGACAAAACTGTTTTTAGAATGGGAAACCCGAGAAGTGGCAACAATGAAGCAGAGACAAATATTCTGAACTCTCATTTACTAAATGTTTTCCTTCGTATCACTTACCCAGTCTCTTATTCTTCTCCATTACTTTATGTATCAGGTGAAAATTTTGCTATATCTTTTAAAACAAAACCAAAAACAACCAAGAAACTAATGTCATGCTCTGAAGTAGTCCTGTGATACAACTTGGGCAAATTAATCATAAAGCATGCAGTTCTTTCTGAACTGAGCTAATACTTGGAGTCAGCTAGCTACAGAAGGCATTCCCAACAACTTTGTGGGAAACAACTCTGCCACTTTCAAGTTTACCAGCAAAATGGGATCTCTGAGTATCAGCCATAGTAGGGTAAGCATAATGATGACAATTCAGAGTAAGTAGATTCCTATCCTAAAACTGAAATTGGTAAAAAAGAGAGTATCTGAGAGAGCTGCCTACTCACTTAATTTGTTCCATACACCATGTTTGTTTAAAAGATTTTGTTCTTTTGCTTTTTTGTTGAGATGCATTGAGCAAAACATATTCCCAGCAAGTTCAGTCCTGCTGACTCCTGCTGGATTTACAGAGAAATATTGTACATCCATAAATTTCCAAAGCTGCTTTCTTCAGGATAGAAAGAATTAGCAGATCATTTATGATTTTTTTCCAAGTTATGCAATACACAAGAACTCCAAAGTGTAATGGAAGCATGCACAATCACAAACAAATTTTCATGTCCTTGCATCACTCAGCTGTGTATTAGAGTAAGTGCTGCTATTATTTTAATGTTCATCAATGCCTTTATCTTCTAACAGTGAAAATGACAGCCATTTTTTACAGTGACAATTAGGAAAAAGTGTCACTCCAAAGCACAGGTTTTCTTTCCAAATTAAGCTCCTGATGTCTTCTACACCTATTATTGTCAATATGTCATTGCTTCAAAAGTATTTCTTTAACACAATGCTGTGTTCTTGAGTAGTTAGAATACATTACTACAGTGGACAAGTGGGACAAGTTCTTAAACTCAGATGAGTGGTAACAACACTGCTTTATGCATTAATGACCTCTTCAAATAAGCAAATGCAATACAAAATTAGGAAATCAGCCTGAAGGAATGGCATAGTTTAAGATAAGAGCCCACTCCATGAAATATTGTAAATATACTGCCTCAAAGAAGGAAAACATAAAAAAATTGGCACAGACAACAAACCTTATAATCTCTTGAATTATTAAAATTTTAAAAGACTTGCATTACTTTTTTATAGTTTTGTACTTCTACCCTGCTATAACTGAAAAGAAGTGCATACAATCTGAGTGTCCATTAAGCTTTTAAAGTAGAATAAATAAAAGAACTCTGCACAAGAAAACAATTTTATAAAAATGAGTTACAAGGCAAAAATAATTTAGTTTGATGGATACTCAGAAAATAGAGTATAGCTAAAACAGATATAATATGCAACTTAGATGAATGTGTTTAATAGGAGTGTTTTTAAAAATTAAAACCATAACAAAATGTTAATGGGTCTATAGCAGTGCTACTTAAGAGTGGTAAATCTTTTGGGAAAAATCCTGACACTCAAAGATTGAAGCACTAGCCCATAATTTCATAAAATAACAATAAAGCAGAGAACTGAATTCTAGACCCCCAAGAAGTGGAAGTCCGCAGAAGGTCTGACCCTTATCACAACTCAGGCCCAACAGCAGTTACCGTTATCACCTTCATTTTTGGTTTTTTATTAATGAAATTAGTCAGCTAAAGCTTTGACAGCATTTCTGCCAGAAGCTCTCACCTGCCAGAGGAACACAGCATCATGGTATCTTTTTTGTCTAAGGCTTCATGGCTCCTAGAAAAGCTGAGAAAGCTAAAGCAAGGGTGTCCATCAAAGTGTACAAAATGACTACAAGAGACTGAAGACTGTAAAACCACTTCACAAAGATGAGAAAGGCTTGAAGAGACCTGAAGATCTGCTCTTCCCCATGAGCCTTCCTCTATCAAGAGTTAAGAGGGATAGGAAATTCCCCGTCCCACATCCTTATCCTATACAGGTATGAAAACAAAAAGATTAATATATTGAACCTCATTACAGTCTAGATTCCCTTCTTTTCCAGGGAAGTGGAGAAGGAGCTGTTGTGGTATGCATTACAAAAACGTGAATTGATTGTATCCAAAGGTATGGTTTATTCCACAGAAGATTCTGAAAATAAAGCAATTGAAAACTTACCTTCTTCAGCATTCCCCTACACTAGCTGCTCTGTATCTCATCCTTTGATGCAAAAAGTACCCCACAGGCTAATTAGGGTGCTTAGAGATCTCATTTAATCATGTATCCTTTCACAGCATCCTGAAGGCACCCAGAAACATTTGATTCTATAAATTGCCAGCCACACTTATCTCCATTTGAGTGGTTTAAAGCCCTATGGCCCTTAGCTAGTAGCTAGGCCAAGCTTAAAAAAGATACTTCCAATTTATAAATAAACTGATTTCATTAGCAATCAATGCTTTTGTACTTATTCGGGCTCATAGATACATTTTCACTGCATTTTTAAACACACTATGCAGAACTGGAACCTCAGCTGGTAACTTCCAAGCAGCTGACTTCCTCAACCTTAAAGCACCTAATTCATACTACAGATTTTTGTGGATAAATGAGAATGCACATGCAACTTAACCATGAGTTAAGTTATACCCATTGTTTCACTCTCATTGTGGCTACATAGGATCTTTTCTGCTCTGCCTCTCCAACTCAGTTGTCCCAACATTACAACAGCTCCCAGCCAGGAAAAGCTATTTAAAATATGCAATGAAGTGATGCCTCAGATGCTAAAAAAAAAAAAAGAAAAGAAACATAATACAAGATTATCCCCAAAAGGAAGTCAGTACATTGGAGAAAACAAGAAGTCAGAAAAAACCCCAGATACTGATATACTGATACTAATTCTAGTGTGTTCATAAACAAGTTGACCAGTGATATCTAGAACTGATAATGAAAAAAAGCCCTCTTTGAAAAATAATTACTTTTTATTGCTGCTTGTTGGTAAACATGATTTTGTGTTTTTATATGGAATAAAGATCTGAACAGCTCAATGTGACAATCATTAGAAGAAAAATTATTACCTGAATTAAAAATGGGGGTGTTATTTACTCTGACAAAACCAACTTAAATCAATTTAGCTTTAAATATTGATAGTGACATGGACTCATTTTGAGTAATAGTAATTTTTATTTTAGTTGCAGGAGAAATACAGTTCTGCTACAGATCATTACTGCATAACTCATATGCCTCATTCACTACCCCAGTCAGATGTAATTGCAAGAAAGCCATCCAAATGCAAAAGGCCTCTCTAAGAAGGCTGTCATGCACAGTTTCTCTGCAATAAGGGAGAATTCAAATACTGATACACGGCACCTGGACCATCTCATTTATCAATTATGGTATTTCTTCCTATTTTAATTTAGAGCACTGTTCATTTGCATGAAGCACACAATAGTAATCAAAAATAACATCCAGTTTAATAATAGAATGTGACCCTCAGGTCACTGAGTTCAAAGACAAAAGAAATACAAAAACTTTTTTTTATATGACCGCCCCATAGACTGTCAATGGCTTCCTTCCTCTGCCTTCTAGTTCCAAGTCCCAAACAAGGTTTCAACTCCCTTTTCCTCTAGAAGTCCTATCAAACTCGTTCCAAACCCTAATAGCCCTTGCTGAAACCCTTTTTTTTTTTTTTAGAAAATTACAGCAAGCTGTGGAACAGTCAGAGCACTGCAATTTTTCTTTATTAAAGGAATCTTCTTAAGCCCAGTGCCAAGACAGGCTTCTAATACAGACTTATGATTTCACACCAACAGGGCAGAGCCACAAGAAGGTGGTGAGACAGTTATATGAAATTACATTAACATAACGCAGATCACAACTCCACACTATTATTTTTTATCTGCAAATTCAAATTTTGTTTTCTTTATAGGCTACACTTATACATTTCCTGAACTTCAGATAAACTGTTGAATAGATAGAGAGTAGGGAAAACAGATGACAAAAACTTGGAATGTAGAATGTTCTCAAGGCAGAAATAAAGGCTCTTACAAGTACATGCTGCTGAATTATTGAGTATCAGAAGTTTCACTTATTGCATCTTCTCCATTGGCACAATATGACACAATCATCCACACAGCTAAATAGTCCTGAGTCACCTGAGCTTGGCTCGAATTCAAAATTTACGAAAAATAGGAAAAATACTCTAGCACAAGTGAAAGACTGGCAGTGCAAAAAGTAACTACACTTCTCTGTGAGTCCCTATCCCTTTCTGGTATGGGTCAGTGTAACTGTATAGAACGAAATCCACACTACCATGTAACAATTTGTCCCTGATTCAAGCCTGTGTAAGCATATAAGAGCATCTGAAAAGGAAAAAAAAACCCAGTAACAAAAATTTTTTAAAAAATACTTATAAAAAATGAATGGTGTACACAAGATTGGTTTTAAAATTTATGAAGCTTTTCACAGTTTGCAAAGTGATAGGGTAGCTTGGGATCCCCTGGGATATTTGCGTCCTCACAAGATAACAAGTTTTGTGAGAACGTAAGTTTTTATTATTTGCACAAACTGGTTATAACAAAAAAAGAAAAAAAGTGACTGGTATAATATGTACATATTAAGTCCAAATCCACTCTTTTGCTTTATTACAAAAGGATATTTTATGACACTTGAGGTCATTGTAACCATATATTTATTGATTCTGAGTAACCATTAATAATGCAAAATTAATAATTGATATTATTCAAAGTTAAATTCAATAAGATATGGCCGATAGCTTCCTTGAAGGTAGAATGGCTGACATTAGCTGGAGTAGCCAACTTGCAATTGCAAGAAATTAATTTTTGTACCAGAGTATTGACTTTTACTGTACCACTTTATAGATCAATTCTTCTTTCTAGGGAAAGCACCTTGTTGCTTTCTTGTCTGAATAAGGCACTCGTCCATCTATTTTTCTCTGTATATGTTTACAGTTACAAAGGGTTTCCCCATTAGCTTTTAGGTGTGCACTGTTAGGTTTAGGTTTGTGTTCCTAAAGAAATTTATAGAATTAATTTCTTAAATGTAGAATTAATTTATCACATTTCACTCGAAGCAGAAACAGTGTATTCTTCCATTTTTCAGGTTCAATTCATTTTTTCCTTTTATTCGCCCCTTTCTTTCTTCCTGCCTACCTTCCTTATGACATTTTTTCTGAGAGGAACTACTTCAGGCATTTTGTCTAGATTGCTCAATCAGTACTGTCCACTTCTCATGGCTTAACACCCTCTTAATTTACTGCTCACACCTAAAGGCAGCAATTCCAAGACACATTTAATATAAAGACTAAGAAAACCTTAATTTCTAAGACAAACCAAATGAGAAGAGTATTGACTGAAAACCATTATTTTTTGAGAGATGGCCTGTGGAGTTGTGCAACAAAAAGACAGTTGATTTGCAATCTTCCATCATGCCTCCCTTCTAGTAATTTATGAAGCAAAAAGAGGTATTGCTGTTTAGGTATGAATACCTTAGAACACAGACTTGGTTCTTTTCAGCATACATAAAATCCACTGAATGAGAGACAAAGATTATATGCAATGGCTGAGATTCAAGGACAAGGAAAGAAAAAATCCTTCATAGGAAACATGCACATCTTCATAGTAGGATGACCAGGATCTTTGAAAGGCACATTAGAACTCTTCATGTTTACAATGCGATGGATCACACTAAAATATCACATGGGGAGAAATAAAAAGTATGTTGACAGAATTGGAAAGAAACACAAATTATTACAGTTAAATCTGGACAAATTTGAGACTTCTTGTCAATATAATATTTGTAAACGTATTTTGATGGAACTCAATCAATAATGGTTCTACTTTCTTTCTTCTTTACACTGATTCTTAAATAATCCTTTTTTTCTCTCATCCGAATGACTGGATGGAATCTCATAGTAAGATGTTCTTCATTTATGCATTTTTCTTCTGCTGCTTAGAAATTGATTCCTGCTTTTCAGTAGCAGACCAACAATACTGGCAATTATAATAAGCTTTAGTAAAGACTTAGACATACGGTAGTACACAAATCTTTCCAACTTACTTGCAACACTTGAGCTTTGCATGCTTCAGCAGCTTTGCCAACAGTTTGTCAACATTCTTGTAATCATTACTACTCTCGATTTATTTCACAGAAATTAGTTATTTTACGATCTAAGATTTATTTCTGTTCCTCTGTCTTTTGCAATATACAAACATACAGTATGTACTACAGCAGACACTGAATACCTTCCTAGTCTGTTCAGGATTCACATGTAGGCATCCTTTGTGACCAAAAGAGAGGTCTCATTTGTCAGTTCATCTGTGAGCTTGCCACATGCACAGGATCACCACAATGGCAGCAGCTTGCATTCAAAAATGTTGGTAGGATTGTGGTGACCACCTTTTATATTCCACAATGCAAGTCTGAAGTGTTGGAAATCCAGGAAAAGGAAAACCAAAACTATCTTTCATCTTGAAGTATGTTCTGCTCATCAGACCTAAAAGGATGATCTGTGCGAATTCTGCAGTCTGACTCTCTGTAAAAGCACATCGAGTGCTATGGGATGTAAAAATGGAAGGCAACTGCAATCCAAAGGAAATGCTAAGGTCCTGTTCTCATTTTAGTGAGCATCCCTGTATTTTTCATTACAGAATCAGTGAATAAAATACACAAAATATATAACTATATTTTTAAAGTATGGGAAGCAAGGAATAGATATGAGATACAGTCTGTTTGCCAGATGAAGTGCCATACCACTAGAGACATCATCCATTTTTCCTAAAAACACTGGAACTCTTCACCTGACTGGCAATCTGGCTTTAACAGGAAAGGTGTTACTTAACCTCACTGTCTTTGTATACTGACACATAGAACATCCTCTTTGAGTTGAAACATCTCTGACTGAAAGAGATAGAAGCTCAGCCCTCACATGAGAAGTGACAGACCTATTTCATAAAAAAACAGACACTGCCAGACACCTCCTCTAACACCTGACATTTGGAAGAACGGCTGCATATGGCAACTTCATCCTAAAGAACAATACAGACAGGACAAACTGAGCAGTAGGCCAGGAATCTTTAGATCTGGACTGCAAGTCAGCACCTACATGTGCTAAAAAGATACTGAAATGATTTCATTTTTCAGCACTGTGCCTTTTCATATGCATTTAGGATTTTTTCTTCCACTCTCACATTTTTCCCCTGTATCCTTTCCTGTGCTACAAAGAAGTCAATCTTCAAGGTAGTGGTGGAACAGATCAATCAGATTGCACCAGAGGATGCAGAATGATTACCCTCCTTCATCCATCTCTAAGAGAAGTCACTATCAGTCACAATGTTTTAACCCAATTTAAGCATAATCCATTCTTGTTCTTGATAGTATTAAAGTGCTTAAGGTATTTGGTGAATACTTAGTGTGTTTTAGTTACCTAAAGGCTGGGGTTTTTTTATTATGACACTGAAGATAGTAGGGCAGTTTGAAGATTAAAATTATGTTTGTCAGCCAGTTTGCTCAAGGATATAATATGTGCAGCTCTTCATCATGAAAAGTGAGACTTATTTTGTTTTCTACTCTTCTGTAATTTTCCAACTCTTCCCTTACATATTTCATCACCCATACAATAATGATTTTCTCTGTGTAGCATTTCTAAACCCCAGCAGATCCCTCAATAATTGCACAAAGCCAAACAATTAACATTTCAGAACACTTCAAACTAGAAGACTTTTTCACAGCAAGGCCACTGACTGTGATATGCAAATGCCAAGCACAAATCACTTGAAATGCTTCCAAACAGTAAATGAAATATTTTACTCAGGTGGCATTTGATTGAAATTTGCACTTACAGATATCACAATATGATTTGATGCCTTCAATGCTTCATTTGTGCCTTTAAGTTATACCAGATAAGCAAAACCCCATCTTGTAATCTACACAGATTTGGCACAATCCTTATGCATATATTCCGTAATGCACAGCAACTTCTGTGGGGTTGGTGAAGATAGAACAAAAAATGGGAGTTAAAATGAATAATGCATCAGTCCTCCAGCATAAGTATGGGAGTGACGCTTTGAGTCAAGGTGAAGTCAGGAGGTGAGGAAAGTGAAATACAGACACTTGGCTTGTTTGCTGCAAAGCTTCAATCATTCCACTTGCACATTTAAGCAAGTTACATCATCTACAAGATGTGACAAACTCTGTAACTGCAGAACAGAAAGACCTTATATAATACTGAATGGCTGTTAGAAACATTTTCCTTCCAACAGCAAATATACTCCTGTATTTTAAAAAATTATTAAAAGGAAGTGACACAATGAAATTTCTTGTAGAAACATAGGGGAAAAGTATATTACTCACAACACCTGAAATTAAAAAAAATACATAGATCATATTTTAATATAGATGGCATGAAGTTATAGATTGGATGGTAGGTAGATGATAACCTGGACTACTAGCCCGGATAAATTGACCATAACCTCAAAACACATATATTTTTTCCACTGAATTGCATTTCAGAGTAACTGTAACTCCCAATTATAACCCTCCAAAGGCACAATCTGGCACTGAACAGAAACACTGCAGCTTCAAGTATTTCTGAACTTCACACATAAAGTATAATACATCATAGCAAAATAATAGTATTAGAGAATAATGATATTGCTCCAAGGTGTGAATCATGAGCTGCAAGGCAATAGGATTTTAAGAAAAAACATGTTCAAATCACAAATTTCAAAATGACAACCTTTTGATTAAAGCTATTCAAAATCAAGACTAAAATATAAGCATACTTTGAAAACTGAACAGAAAACCTAAGGACACATCTGTTTGTAAAACCTAAGTGTTTTTCAAAATATCTTCCAAGTAAACTGTAATTTCCATCTGCACTAAAACCACTGTAAGCTGGCAGATAGGGAATTTTTATGATTGTGAACTGGGCTATGCAAAGGTTGCTTGAGTCATTCCATTCATCCTGACCCTACTTCTCAGAAGAGAACAATTGCTTTTCAGCTCTGTATGTGCCTATCATCATCTGCTTCATAAATTCAAATTCCCCCTTTTCTAGGAGTTCTCAAAATTTTAAACACAATTGTTCTTATTTGCTCATCTATTCAGTGAAGAATCAATACTTGAGACAAGCCACCCAGCATTTGTGTCTGCTTCTCTCATGACTGAATGGCAAACCCCTTCTGCTGACTCTATTTCCATTCCAACAAGCCCACAGTATTTAGCAGGTCAGATTTCATCTTCTTGCCTAGATAAAAATGTTCTAGCTTACTAAGGAAGACTCATACGCTGATACATAAGTCCCTTCGATTTAATTAAATGACTGTGTGGTGTTTAAATGGGATTTAGGTAGTCAAATGTTCGGTTTTGATTCTGCACAGCAGCAAAATGACACCTTGACACCCGTCTGAAAGCTCTCAGTTGCTGGTAATCAGCATTCCAAACTGCACCATAAGCAGAACTAAAAAATGTATGATATTTTAAGCATACCTACTTTGGGCTAGTTACCTGGCTGCTTGGCATTGATTCAGTTAACAGCCTCAATGCACTTCATAACAAGACAAGCACAAAATCAAACATCTTGGACTTCAGCCTTTTAACTGCTCATGCTTTTTTCCCCCCTATACCTTCACAATCTATATAGTATTGACAAGCAATTGGCAGTCTTTAAAATATTCTAATGTCACTACTACTTAATGTAAACTACCAGTAATTCTCTGAGTACTTGACACTTCCAGGAACTGCTCCAGAAATAGATTAGGCTTTAACTAACACATTTTCTGTTTTAATTTAGTTTGCTTAATATATAATATATCCCCATTATTCCTTGAATACAGTTTAATAGATATATTATACTTGAGCAAATAGTCTCTGTGTAGATTATTACATAATTGCATATACATACATGTATATGTTTACTTAAAAATAACATGTTTTCATAAAACATCACAACTTTTAAGACAATATACAGAACACTGAATCCATTGACAGGAATACTGCTTGTGCATGCATTCAGTTGCAAATGAACATTCCTAGTTTAAGCCAGAGTTGTCATGTGTCAGAACTACAGCCAAGGTATCTTTCATACAGGAGTAACACTGAGATCACACGGAGAGAAATACACTTTATCTGTACTTTCACAACATGCCTGCACTTACCACCACTCAAATACAGGAAGGAAGGAAAGAGTTATTTGTACTCTATTGAATTGTTGACTTTGTCAAATGCAGCTTAACCTCAGTGGAGTTCAGCTATAATGTTCAATACTTCATTGACTATAACTGCAGTCATTCCATGTCCCCAAAAAGCCAGTTGATGTAACATCACAGGTAGGTCAATATTCTCCATGACAAAGTCGAGCTATTCCAATTAAATTATTATGTGAGTTTTAAAGTGTGAATATTTTTTACTTTATGAATATATGTCTTTGCACAGACCAAAGAAAAACAGTTATCCTGTTTGTTTTTATAATATGGAGTTGAGTGTCTTTTATTTTTAAAAAAAAGCTTGTAAGAGTACCTTAGGTACAGACAAAATATATGGGACATCCAGGACAGCACATATAGCAATAGCACCCAGAGGAAAAATAATCACATATATCTGATGCTTAAATGCTGAGACAGATCTACAGCATGCAATAAAGGTAACTTCTGTCCATAATAGACCTGTGTCATTATTCACAAGCCTTTAAGAAGATTTCTAAGTTCATGTTCCTGAAATTTTTACTTCTCCACCAAACTACAGCTATTCATCTCTTTAAAGATCCTGCCTCCCCTACATGCCTCACAACCCCAAGCTGCAAGTAATTTCTCATGTTTTTCTGAATCGAGTTCTGCATGAAAGGAACGTGGCTATTAGCAGTCCTGTACCAAGGGAAGGTGGCTATTAGCAGATCACAAATGTCACTTCCTAAGAATTTACTGGGGTTTCAAAAAATTTCTCGCTACAGGCTGCAGAAACTTAAAACTTCTTTCCCCACATCTTTCAATAAGATAAAGGTATTAAGATACCTTCTTTTTGAATCTAAACAAAGACTTGGACACCCATAAAGCTCATTCATTTTTCCCTACATAAACTAGTTGCTCTATTTAATGATCTCATCCCTTCCTATAAGCCTCATATTGCTCATCCTGTAGTACTGATGTACTACATTATCAGACTAACTTAGACCAAACTGCTTTGGCTTTGGATATGGGGAGCTTCCACACCAAGAACAACATTCATTTAAATGGATGTGGAATAATGAACCGAATCATAATTCAGGCTTTCAAAAGTTCAAGGATTAGTAATGCAGACTTACTAAACTCTTAAATTACTTTTAATACCTAAGGCTGGAGACTCTGGATGATACCTTAAAGCCAGATCTCTGTCTGACCTGCACAGGAAAACTTACAGTAAGAATCTGAGGTGTTAGGGTAGGATATTAAATATTTCTATTACCTGCATTTGTTTAGGTTGCATTTCCACCTAAAACTTAGCAGTAAAATTTCATATTTCTATTAAGCACTGACCAGTCATTATTTTATTTAGACTGTTACATAACAAAGGAGCCATCCTCAGCTGACAAGTTTCAATGCAAAACACATGAGGAAGAGGAAAGGAAAGAGGAAACAGGAAGAGAAGGAGAGCAAGGAAGAGACAAGCAGGAATGAATGAAAGTGAGACAAAGGCAAAGAGAAGGCAAGTGAAGACAAGAGAAGTGACCTTTGTCCTTTTAAGCAGAAATAGGAATGTTCCTGATCCTGAAGAAGGAGGAAGGTACTTATCTCCACTTATCCTATATGGTCAACTTTTAATTTTAAAGGACACAGATGACCAAAATTGTCTTAGCTAGAACAACAGACATTCCAAAGTGGAAGCTTCATGAGAAAATTTAATTGAGGGTTCTGTAACTTACTTTCTCCTCCTCAATCCCTGTTGATACCAACATTCAAAGAAGCTCTCACACTTGCATAAGAGTACCTTGGCAAAATGCTGTGCCCTGTATCTTACAGAGTCCAGCAGAATAGAAAGCTTGAAACCAGACCCATAGTTACAGGTATTTGCCTTATAGCATCATATTGACAAATCTTCCCTAGTTCACTACCTAATCTGAAGGGAAGTCAGTGTTAACATCCTAGTTCCTTCTACTGTCCCCATGTTTCACACTCTAGTTTTTAAGGAAGGAAATATCTAGTCTAGTGAATATTCTGGGCTTAAAAAGTAAGATTTACGGTTTCCTGGACCTCATCTTTGAATATATAATGTCAGACTTATATAACAATTTTCAAGTCGATTTCAGATAGTAAAGGGAGGAGGGGGAAAAGAGCATCATGGGGGAAAAAAAAAAGAAAATTACAGCAATACAAAAAAGACGCAAGCAGCATTAGTTTTTCATTCTTTGCTGTAAGAAAATAAGTTGCAAGGCCAAAATCTAATATCCTTTTAGAAAGTACAACACAAGTCAAAGGATTAAGGGTAAAATCCTCGAGTTTGATTTCCAATGCGAGCATAACAGACAGACTGTCTACACCTGTTATTTCCTTCATCCAAACACATAAACACCACAGTAGACCAGTACCTGAAGGACTCTGAGGCTATTACTGTTGCATCTAAGCCTGAATTTTTCTTTTTTGATAAAGAAAATCATACCTGTTTCAAAATTCTAAGCCTAACTACATTTGTATGTAAGCTAAGGCTTCCCTCATTCATGAAAAGAGACCATATTAGAAAGTCAGATCTAGAAATTCAGCAGGCTTCCAAAATCTTGAAACAGCATCCAAGATCTCAGGAGTGCATATAGTAAATCAAGTGTCCACAATGGAACATCATGCCCACTAGGACCTAGATATTTTTAAAATAGAGCTGTGGCTCTTTCACCTAGTTAAAAATAAGCCCATTCTAATAAAAGCCTTTAAAAACCAAGTATCTGGAGTTCATCTGGCTTTAATATATTTATTTAAAATATTCACAGAGTTCTCTGCTCATCAGGTAACTTTATAGATATTCCATATGCCGCAGAGAGTTTAAGGAAAGGCACCACAAACCCTGCCTCTCCCAATTTCCAACTTCTTCCTCAAACCTCTACAAGCCAAAAATTGAAGCGTGCTGAAAAAGCATTTAAATTGTGCTAGCCCACTTGCCACATGCGCTGCAACAACCCTCCACAGTGTACATAACCTCTGGTTTTGTACATTTATCTCTGGGTAATAACTGCAGTTCATATACTCAAAAGGATAAGCAGATTTCTCAACAACAGTTGTTTGTCATGTCTGATACTACTGAGGCAAAGAATCATCTGTTGGCTTAGCTTTAGATTAGAAAGTACAAGAAAATCTCAAAGGAAAACTACATTATATTTGATTTACTGAAGTTCAGTGACAAGATTGCCAAGTTCCTTTCAAGTAGAAGTACACAAATCTAGTGAGGTAGTAAACATGAGCCACACCTATTCTCTGAAGGTAATGGAGAGCACACACAGCTGGTCCTTTCACAATATTTGGGTTTTGTTGTGCTACACAAAAGAAACACATTATTTCCATTTTACAACATAAACTCATGTTTTCAAAAATTCTGATTGTATCCAATGCCCTTGGAGATATGAGAAAAGAATTTAAGAAACTGAAGAAACGTGACCTCTTTTTCTCAGAAAACTTTATGGCATGTGGCAACCTACCCCTTGTTAAAAATTAGTCTTTACAAGAAACCTATTACATCTTACATACCCTCCCTGCTCCCCAAAAAACTATGAAGGGAAAATTCCACTGTGAGAGGAGGGAAAAGAAAAACATGGGAATAGCCATGAAAAGTTATCTACTGGTGATGTGTGTTCTAGTAGATTTGGGTTATATCCCAGTTCTTGCAAATTTGGATGCTTTAAGGCTAGTCTTATAATAATAGTACAGAAAATCTCAATTTTAAGACATCATTACTTGGCATTAGGTCTAACTTTGCCTTATAAATACAGAAGCCAAGTTCCAGATATGATTCTGATTTCTTGCGCTAATTTATTTTTCAGAAAGATGGAAATTAAATTAGTTGGAAAAAAACAAATCAATAAACTTTATATATAAACACTGGAAAATCTCTTTCTGCCATTGTGAGTTCCTAGGCATGTGGTTCTCACTATATCAAATCTGCCGTATTCGCATGCTTTCTTCCCTGACATTATAATCCTGACGTATGGAATGTTTTACAGACCTCAATTTCCTGACGGGCACGCAGAATTTTCTGCACTATCTAGACAGAGCAAAGTAAATTATTACAGGATGAAAACTTTAACTTTGACACTGTTCCACTATGAGAGAAAGAAGGGTTTCCTGCTCTTATATTCTCTTGGATTTACAAAAGTCATAATCATACATATTTCTTGATTTCAACTTACATGAATTTCAAAATAAAAGTTGGAAATACGCTTCCTTTTCCTTTCATAATAGCAATCCTTAACGACTTTCATTAAACCATAACTACAGCTTCAAGTAATATTTTACTGATGCGATTTCTTTACAGAAAAGCTGAGCTATAAAGCAAATTAAAACCATGTCTTCTTAACTCTCGGTGAATAAGCTGTGTAATAAAACGGCTAGAGAAGACATTGGTAATTGGTTTCTATTACCAGTTTTTCCACTGAAAACTTTAGTTTTGTATCTTTAGTATGTTGTATGAACTTTGTTTGCCTGCAGTACTTGTAGCAGGATACAGACAAAATATGATCAATGTGTAATACTCAAAAATGACAGCACTAAAGAAAAAAAAGCAAGTTTTGAGTTTTTCAGAGTAGGTCTCGGCTTCTGACTTGTTCCAGTTCTGGTTATTTCAACTTCACTCTTAGTAATACTGCAAGTACAGCTCACTTTCTAAGACTTCAGTTACCGTCACCTCTACCAAGTGGCACATGATTCGTGAATTTTGACACTCTTCCACATCTAATAAGGCTTCAGAAATAGATTTTTGAAATAGACCAAATAGCTTCAGTACAGAGGACTGATCCATAATTGCCCAAAAGGATTTAAATACGTGCTTTTCAACTCCTAGGACACTGGCCGAAATTCCAAACTACTTGAGAAGGACAGGGAAGGAGTAGGCATTTTTACACTTCTTATGCAACCTGTTCTCCTGAATTCCTGAATATTAATTTGCTCCAGAAAACAGAAGGAAGTATGATTTCTCAGCCATGGAGACTAGTCTAGTCTAGTCTTTCAACATGAAAAGTATATTGTAAACATCAACAATATTTTTTGTCATTACTTTTCTTTCTTTGCCCTTCTATCTAAACACTATTGGTCTCAATTGCTAATTATATAATCCACTGTTCAATTATATTAGTTCTTTCCTCATGACCTGACTTTTTTCTAACAGTTCCAGGTGTAAGGCAAGAAAGCAAAGCCCCTAAATTTGGCATGGTTAATCTCTCTATTTAGATATGAACAAGCGCCTCCTCCAGAAGTAAAATCAGAGTGCCTCAAAGTTGTTCTCTGAAGTTCTGTATGAAGTAGAACAATTCTATTAATGATTGATAAAACATCTCCCTAACCAGCCTACATGTCTGACGTGAACCAGTACAGATACTTATGCCTCAGTGGCTTGGGTTCCTGTGGTAGCTTTCTTTTTTTGGTTACGTTTTTGAATTTTCATATTGAGTAAGAACAATATAATATTAAGAACCTTTTGGCATAAGAGAGCAGCATTCCTCTCAAAACTTTGTTTCTTTACTAATATGACAATCTTTAAGTGAAATGGGGGGGGGGGCGACTACTTTGCAATATTATATATTTTAGAGCAGAAAATCACCAAAACTTTCTCAGTATAATTATGAAATGTGGATTTTGGAATTCATATCTAAACACCTGATGGAAGGCTGCTCAGAGAGGAAAAAAAGGGATGTAAGGGACCAGCTCTTGGTATTTTTATTCACAAATTCTATTTAGCACTCAGAGACAGCAAAATAATTAATTTTATTTGTCCATCCTAAATCTTGCTGTTGGAGTTTAATTCTTCATATGTAATCTGTTGTATATAATTTCAACTAAATTTAAAAAATTTACTTTGAGGAAGCCAAATCATGATAATTTCATCACCATGGTGAAATGTTTTACAGCCACTGAAGAGACATGAAAGCAGTTAGTTACCCTGAAGATGCTGCTTAGAATAAAAGTATTTCCACACATAAATATAGCATAAAATAATACATAACTGCACTTGAACTAAACAGTCATGTAAACAGCAACTGCTTACCATTTGGAAGCAAGTCAACACACAAAATTGAAAATAATAATGTTTTTTTCTTTTGTGATAGGGAACAGTTAATCACAGATTACAGGACAAATAGGGGTAACAGAGAGCATCCATTTATAACAGAGGTTGATTTTGGATCCAAGCTTGTTTTATCTGGCATATCAGTAATACTACAGGAAACCACACTCAGATTAGAATGCATAAGGTTGAAAGATTCACAACGTTATCAGATTTCCCATGCGGCATGCTGTTGCTCTGGGCAGCATTCTAAGACTGGTAACAAAATCCAGATGCAAATCTAGGGCATTATTTTTTAACCTTTATTTAAATTTATAACTTCCTCTTTATGTTGTTCAAATAGCAAGTTTACAAGAGTTTGTTATCAAAGGCAAAAAACAGGCTGTGACCTGATTTAGAAGGCCACTAAACTTCTGTATCCTTCATGCATTACTTGTCCTTCTGGGATCTGACTCTGCAAACACTAAGCATTCTTCTAAAACAATAATGGGATAATTTTCAAAAATCCCATACTGAGCATGCAAGTATTTGTAGAACAAGAACATGGACAGTGTACCAGTTTTAAATAAAGGACAGTACCTCTAACTATCTACACAATTCCTTCTATGGCCAGCTTCATCACTCTCTTCACACCACTGAGGATTGCCTTA
Organism: Pardalotus punctatus; assembly: GCA_013400915.1. NCBI lineage: Eukaryota > Metazoa > Chordata > Aves > Passeriformes > Pardalotidae > Pardalotus > Pardalotus punctatus. Next base: position 19,951 of record VZTX01015906.1, read on the forward strand.
ATATAAATACCACATTTTAAAACCACCTACTCACCATGTTGCTGTTTTTCTAGCCAGCAGATACATGTGTGGCTAATCATCCATACTCACCATGACTAAAATAACAATATATGTGAAATAGACATATCTGTGCATCATAGCATGCATTGCTTAAAAAAGCATCAGCCAGAAGAGTTTCTTGGAATATTGTGCTGGAATACTCCCATCTGGGAAGGAAACCTCAACCCAGGTTCTCACAAGCAGATCAATTACAGCTTTTAAGGAAAACAATTATCCCACACCACACATTTCAAATAATCGAATGCAACAATAGACCATGCAGCACCATAGAGCATCCATCTTCAAAAATGTTGCTATTTTTAAAAGTACATTCAGACAAGAGTGCCTCTTCCTTTGCAAAAAACAAAACAAAACAAAACAAACAAAAAAAAACCCCAAACCCACAAAAATAAACAAACCAAAAATCAAAAACAAACCCTGCCACATCTGAGGAAGACAAAGGTTGATGCACAAATGAATGCTTTTCTCAGACAACACTGTATTTCCAAGAGAAGAACTACTTTTGTTTCCAGGGCTATTAAAAATAATCCTCTTGAGCATTTTTTGTGAGGCCGAAGACTGACCCACAAACAAATTATTCAAGGTGTGTGCACCTCATCTCTCCATGTCAGATGTTGTACCAAGTAAGCTGTCAAATCCAAGGATAAGTTTGTCTGTGGGCAGAAGACACAAACCTACTAGATTTAATAATGTTACTAGAATACTAAAATTAATTCAATGTTCCATTATACATCCACTGTATCGAAAGCACAATGCACTTATCTACATAGCAGAGTACAGACCTCGTTTATGAATGTGGAAAGAACAGCTTAGCTCACCTTCCAAGTACACATCTATTCTAGACAGATACAAAAAATTTCAATTTAATGGAAGTTATGCAGAAACATTCCATAGAGAAAGGGGATGAAGACTAATAATAATACTGGAACACAAAAAGACTTCTTTCAAGGGCGGGAAATACAATCTGTCTCAAGTCAAGAATGTTCTTAAGAACGCTATTTTAAAAAGCAAAGTGCCTCAGAATAGCTACAATCTCCTTATTTATTTCTCCTTACATTCTCTATTGCCACAGCTAGGTCATGTCTAAGGGCCATCTGTCTGCTTTGAACTACATGGTGTTTATCTCAGTCCTATACCCATAGTCTATATCAACGTTGTTCCCAAATTCTGAAAGCCCTACATAACTAATTTGGTTAAAATTTTAATGCATATCAGCAATATGCAGTAATTCTAAACATTATAGAAGTTGCATCCTAGGTAAAGCAACATACACTGTGATGACGCTTCAGTTCTCTGATGTACAGTACTGCACACCAGGGACAAAAATTGAGTTGCTATTTTAGTAAGAGAGAACTTCCATTAACTAGAGATAAAATAGGCTAAAATTTAAGGGTTGTTTTAGAAGAAAGCTGAAGAGATATTCAGGAAGAAAACAGCTTGTTTGTGCTTGCCAATTTAAAAACAAATAAATAACTTAAAGCTAATATACTCATTCACTTTCATGCTAATTATATTTCCTAGTGGAAACTCAGGCTCAGAAGTATCATATCTTAAAATCTCTTTAGGTCCAATAACACTAAATACACTCTTACACATTAAATCCACCTTAAAATCTAATATAAGGTGTCAGATACAATTAGCTCTGCTAATAAAAAGTAATCTGAATTCTTTTAGAATAAGCGTCTAAGACCTTGAGCTTACTTCTTAAGATACACTGTCCAATAAAGGCTGAGTCCTTTGTTGAAGTATCTTTGCACTGGTAAAAATTACAAGAATTATTTGTACATAAAGAATTATATAACTATTTGGAATTACCCTTTGTCAGGTTTTTCATAAAACATAGATACACTCATACGTGCATATGTAGGAGTGATTAATGTTTATGAAACAGAACAGTGGGATTCCAGAAGTACCATATGATGACATGTCAATATTTTGATCCTCACAGACTTAGAACAGCTGTTTCTTCAGCCCAGCTGATACACTGAAAACATCACAAATTTGACACAGATAAGTTTAACTCCTGACAAAAGAGACTACTATACATCTGTATATTTAAAGAGCTTTCCTGCACATCATTTCCAGGATTAGTTTATCTTAAATCTTTTGTTTATTGTTAAGGTACTGCTGTAGACTCAAAGGAGCTGATACAAAGATAGAAACACAGCCTCATTTAAACACTAAATGCTTCTTTAACGGCCCTCTGTAGCCACTCACTCCCTAGTTTTCAACTACAGCTAATACTTCAGTTTAACAATTCATTCTGACACCCCTGGGAACCTCTGGCCCCTCTTGCTCTTCCAGACATTGTAGAAATAAATGGCTTACACACAAATACATTCAGCAGAACAGTAAGACAGAACAAAATGTTATGTTCTGCATTGTACACTGCCTCTGTAATGAACTTGGAGTTGAATTCTTGCCACGAGGAAGCCACTGAAAATTTCACTGTAACTTCAAACACACCTAACTTTCCACTAAAATGAGTACATATCACACAATTTTACTTAGATATTTCAACTAACAGCCATAAAGGAAAACGAGGTAGTGACTGAGAGAAAATTATTTTGTTCAACTCTCTGTGGATTTGGGTTAACAGGAATATGTAAATTCAGTTCCACTTCCAGAAAATAACTGTACAGGAACTGTCATACTATAGATAGATGCTACATTTTTAAACTAATTCAGAAGTGATTTAAAAGTCTGCTATGCAGACTATAATGGCTTTTTAACATGAAATTTAGTAATTACTTGAGTTTATTAAACTGATTGAGGAAACTAATTTCATCTCATTCTAGATTATCTTAATAATGTTGACTCATTTTGAAACTAAATGATATATTACAAAGATACTTAGATCAATTAATGGATTCATTCATCAATGGATTTGCAGATAATTGGAAGTATTTATTTTCATACCTTTCAGCCAAATTTCCTTTTAATTCCTAGAAACAACTCTATACTATGGGACAAGAGTAGCCTAAGAGAGTGCCCACCCTTCATGTTCAAAGTCATGCACCTGAACAGTACAAAGGCTCCTACAGTCACATTTTACCCTGGGGGTCTGTCAAGTTATCTTAGGGGCACACTGCTTAGCCGCTCAGCTTTTTTGGCACAAAACTGATAGAGCCCATGCAACAGTTACTGGGAAGAAAAACTCTCGGTTGCCATTACAGCAACATCAGCCCTGTTATGGCTGGAGAAGAGAACACTGCATGGAGACATCACAGAAACCTTCCAGTACCTGAAAGGGGCCTACAGGTAAGGCAGGTGGACTCTTCATCAGGAAGTGTACTGACAGGACAAGGAATAATGGGTTCAAACAAAGAGGAGGAATTTAGTTTACACATACAGAAGGAAATCTTTACTGTGAGGCTGGTGAGGCACTGGAACAGGTTGTCCAGAGAAATTGTGGATGCCCCACATCCCTGTCAGTGTTTAAGTCCAGTCTGGATAGAGCACTGAGCAGCCTGGTCCAGTGGGAGATGTCCCTGCCCATGGAACAAGATAATCTTTAAGGTCTCTTCCAATCCAAGCCGTTCTGTGATTCTATAAAATAAAAACTCATTATAGTAGAGGAAGAAAGGTGGTAGTTAAGGTCCATATTATGCATGTTACAATAGGAGTTGTTTTCACTTTGCAACAACTTACATCAAACCTATTTGAGCCTTACTTTTCATAACTTACTCAAACTGCCTGTTCAGTGATACTTGCTGTGCTGCGCTTCTTCATGTTTCCAGGCATAAGCCTTTCCATTAAAATATTTACAAACAAAATTAAGGAAAAATGAGACTGAGAATTTCTTGCATGAGAAATGTACAACTGGTTTATTTTGCAAATACACAGAACTGAAGTGGATAATTAAAGCACAGTCTACGTTCAAGCTACAACACATTTCACCATTTCTGAAGCAGACAGCAGTCTGCCTACAAATTATCCCATCTTCCACAGAGATGATGAGATACACGTGAAAATTGATGGTCTGTAAATGATTGTAGAACTGGAATTCCTGAGCACTCATAGCAGCTTACAGAGATAAGGCAGGACACTTGCTACTTTAATAACTGAGTTGTAAGAAACTGGCTAAACCCTGTTTAGCTGAATGCTGCATTTTCTCATGTCAAGTGAAGGTCAGTAGACCACTGTAAGAATTACAAAAAATTACTGAATAGCTTCCAACATAACTAATGTTCACATCTATCAATTCAATTTAAGACTAACTCCATCCCAGACAGGTGTATAGCTTGTCAAAACCTTTACGAATTTTTCTCTAAACAGAGCTCTTTCCTTTTTTTCTGTGATATCACAGTTTATGATACTCAGACATATTCTCAACTCTTCTTCTGAAAACCCAGGTCTACTATAACAGCCATTATTCATCTGCCTAATACAAATTCTTTGACAGTTTATCCATATAATATAAAAAAACCACTCTGGATCTTGCCAACACAACATATTTATCCATGTCTTTACTAATTCTATACTTTATTATGTCTACAAATGTGTTCAGTTCTAACTCTCCAGTTACAAGTTCACCATGGAAGGCCTTTTTAAATATTAGCATCGTATTTGCTGGCTTCCATTTCTTCTCTAATGAGGCTATTCATACAACCTGTTCAAGAATCAATTGTATAATGCCATTACTTTATCAGCATTTCCACACCAAATTCTTTACAACCTTCCTATAAGCCTCAAATTCAAATACCTATTTCTCCTAGAGCTAATGAGCTGAAAGTACTCCTCAGCCTTAATTAATTTGTATCAAGGCTGATTTCACAAACATTTTCCTGCTAACAACAAATCTTATATCCCATTGATAACTCCATAAATCAGCATTTCTATCCTCCTGTATCTGCTGTTTAGATCAAAACCCCAAGGATATCATCTATGTTTTCTATAATGCTAAACACAATCAGAAATTACTGTGCACCTTTCATTAGTTTGCTCATCACCACAAATTTTCTCATCAACTACTTTATACATGTTATCCAGCACCATACCACCTTCTGCCTATATGGCATTTCTCTCTTGGTCCCAAAGAGTCTGGAATATAAAGACAAGATTTCATATCAGCAAAGATTAATTTCTGAAGCAAAAAGCTTCACTTAGCAGTCACCTCACAGAATATCTGATTATTTTTATTCTTACAGACAGGCATAAATAGTCTTCTCTCCCAAATTTTTCCCCTCAAAAAGTACATTGTGCTCCTCACTGCTTTTTAAAACAAGCACTGATAAGCTATACATGTTTCTGTAATCTTACATCTATCTGTCTGTAAGGTATGTGTTCAAAGGAAAAGTCACAAATGACTAAAATAAAACCCGGACTTTACAGATAACAAAAACCAGAAACATTGTGCAAAAACCATACACACATTTTCACACCCTGTCCAAAACAATATAGTAAACCGAGCACTGACCTCTCTCTTAACTCAGGGCACACACGCAATTTTATTATTCTGAGTGATATTATGGGGCTTAATTGAGACGCAGGCAAAAAGCAGAGTGGCAGAACAAGTAACTACATAAAAACCTCTGAATCACAGAAATTTTAAATAGATATTTTGGGACAAATATATATTGCAAGTGGAAGCAAAGTACTGTACAAGCAGCTTTCAGACATGTTGGTATCATGAAGAATTAATACATTAGAACAAGCTGTATCCATTGATTCCTTTATGTATTATCACCTAAGAAATACAGCCCAATTTGAAATTATGAGTGTAACAACCCTGACCAAAGGATAAGGTTTATCCTCAATGAGCAGACAAATTACTCAGTCTAACAACTTGAGTTCCATTTTATCCTTGTGGGACAGTGTCTCATTTCCCCAAGAACTGACTCAAGCTCTTGATGCAGAAGATGATTATTGTTATCATTGCTTTCCCCATCACTTTTATATGCCACAAAAGTTCTTTCACCAATTAAACTATGAGCTTCACAGTCACTTTTAAATAACTCCTACCAATATGGCAAGCAGATTCGGTACTTTTTCTCCTTTAGTTGGCAAGCTGTGAAGTTGATACACACATTTAACTACTAATTTTTCTGGCAAATGACTGTCTTACTCTCTGTCGAAGCTCCAGTGGGGCAAAGAAGCTGGAAGCTACATGCATAATCAATGATTATGGAGCATGCATGTAAAGGCTTCCCACCTACACTGAATTTAGAAAATATTTGCCATATTACTACATAAGCATACCAAAAGTGACACTTACAGATCATAAACCCACACCACACACAACCTTAATACAATGGAACTAATTTAGAAGGCTGTGTTCAGCTGTAGAAAGACACTGTGCTTAAGAGAATAATTCAGTGTGCATATCACAAATATATTTTTACTTAAATGTGTGGGGGTTTTCCCATGGTAAAGAAAACCTTTTTGTGTGAGGGCTCAATCATCTTTAAAAAGGAATGTTTAATCGAAAATAATCTCCAATTGTACCAAAACCAAACATCAATGAGAAATGCACTCTGTTTTACGTCATGAACTACATGTGAGAATTCTTATATTCACTATTGAGGTGTTGCCACAATTTTCATAAAAGTTGACTAAAAAAGTTATCCACAGGGATGAAACAGTATCAAGAATTGTTTTTTCAGGTAATATTAACTAATTCAGTAGTGTCAAGGATGACTTAAAGCTAAACATAAGAAATGTACTTGTGTTGGTCAGCAATCATATTTTTGTTGACATAAGAAAAAATGCATACATAATTCACACATTAAATTATATGTGCAAGCGCACCACATCCCAATCACCAACTCTGGAGTCTGCACAAATATACATGTTCTGCTCCTGGTGGTTTCAAATACCAAATTCAAAAGCCGTGTATGTTTTACCATGTTACTTTGTACTCTTCAAGACACATGGATTTCATCTTGCTCCATAGAGCTCTGTGGCTTTCAGAGGAATCCAGACTACTCATATTACCACCATTTCAGAGGTATTCAGAAAATGCACAATCTAGTAATCACTGCCACACAGTATTTTATCATACATATTTAGAAACACAGTAATATGTAAAAATAATGCTATTTGTTCCTTCTCCCAGTCTAAAAGTTATTCAACAACAAATGTATAGCAGTAGTTCTGCATTCCAAGTGCAGGATAAACTTCAGTAAAGTTAATATATAATGCAATTCTTTACAGTAGATATTATTCAGACATTTCTGCAGAACAGGATTACAAGCTGTTGAGCAGCTGGCAAAAAGAGAGTAATAAATTGCCACATTCAGCATCTCCCATCAAAACCTAAAGACAGCCTGAGTCAAAGTGGCAACAAAAACTCTCAAGGTTCATCTAAGGAGCGGGTGTGTATATAGAAAACCAAACTAAATCCTAAACCAACTCTCACTCTCACTGGAAGCGTGCAGAAAAACAGTGGCTCTGATTTCTTTTTCTTGCACCTGTGAGCTCCTGATTGCCAATCCCCAGCATTGCTCCATTTTCCTGTAGCACTGGGAACTAGACTGCAGCATGTTTAGAGGCATTCATCCTAATTCTTTCTAACTGACTTCGAGGAGGACCCCCACTTATTGGTGCAGGTGAACAATGACAAGGTATACCAATTTGCCGTTAAAAAAATTGATATAGCTATAAAAATAAATTTTATATACTTTTAAGTAATGTCCTTTTTTTATTACATCTAAATCCATGAATTATGACAGTAGTACATACACATGTCAGTTGGGACAGAACAAGGCATTGTAATAGTATTTGGATAATCCACTCTGCAGGAATGTTCATTATTCTTTCTGAGCTTTCACAAGAGTTCCCTGGCATAATACTGCTACAGCTGCTTTACAGTCTAATGTTATTACAAGGTCTGATTCAAAGATAATGTCTGCTAGAGGAATCTGGCAGGGAGCAAGAGTCCTATGAAAATCCTTGTGACGCTAAGGTGTAACTAATGGAGACTGAACTGCTGAAAAAGATGTGAGTGGTAACAGTTATTTGTTTTCCGTGTTGCAAGAATCCCGAGGGATCTTCATTATTTGCCAGTACAAAAATCACACAAATCCAAGTTATTTTTTCTGGAAATCTTTTAATTTTCCTATTAAAAATAAATCTAAAAAAAAAAAAAAGGTCTAATCTCAGCCTTACCCACGGTACAGAAGTGGTCCAAAAAACATTTTCTTCAGTACCTCTCTTATCTACATTTTTGGATTGAAGAAAACATGAAAACTGCAGAAAAACAGAAATTAGGAATTGGCTATCAACTACAGTAGCTGATAAAAGAGAATAAATAACATGTAGTCATCAGCACGAGCCAGCTCATGAAATAGATTTATTGGCAAACACAAAGAATTCTCTTTCCTATTTCAAACACATGGATGGAATCAATACAAAGTTTAACAAACATTATGGTCTGTATTTACATCTGCAAGCAAGATTTGGTCAGTATTACTGCTAGTGCAGCCTGAGCTGCTAGTGTGTGACATATGAGCTCACATATTCTAGACAGAAATCTTAGGGGAAAAATATCCAGTAATTAAGGAGTTATTATCTATGAAAAAAGTTGGGGAAAAAAGGAAATAATTAAGTAGGCACACTGGTTGACATTTGCATGTATTTCTGTCTTATCACCATTCCTGACCTATAAATATGAGAAGTCTGGACTTCGGGGGCGGGGGAGCGAGAAAAAGAAAACAAAAATATAAAATAAAAGAAAAATCCACCCTGCATCAGGAATTCATGCTGCCTTTTATTCCAAAACACTATAATCTCAAAAAACTGTCAGTCCAAGTAGCTGGATAAGAAATTAGAACATGTGTGGGTGGATTCCTTCCTCCAGCCTGAATTAATTAAAAATGATTGTTTGCTGTATTATTTTAAAGCGGATTTTTGGAACAGGTTAAAGAACCACTGTTCTGACTTTAGTATTTCAAGCGTAATAAGAATGACTCATGTAAAAAACTCTGAGGAAAAATTAATAATAAGGAGGTTAAATATAAAGTGTGTTTTATCATCTTATGTTCTTATTTGTTGCTTGGAGAAATTCACACATTCTCGTACAAGGCCTACCTCATTTGCTGTGGCTGTGGTTATTTCTAGTTAAAGAATCTACACAAAAAACTCACATATTCATGTCTCCAGTCAGTCAGGGCAATTCTACCTACTTCTAATACCTTAGGCTGGTCCTTTACTATGTTTTCCTTTCTCACATTCTTAACCTGAAACACGTATTAATCCCCTCTGTTTTCACTTTCTCAGCCCGTTATTAAACTACAAGAAAGTGATACAGACAACAGCTTTGAAGTTAAAAGCAATCACAACGTATATTTGAGAGCAGCACCTCCCACCATTTTGGAGCTGGTTAATCCCTACTGATCAGGCAGCACTAAATACTGCTAAAAGGGTTACTAGAACCTATTATGGTCTTGTATACATGCATTTAAATAAACAGTAATAAAAAAGGAACAGAAATCATAATTTCCAGATTCCCAAAAATTTATCTGCCAAAACATTAAACAGCATACAGACTGACAGCGGAAAGGTAACATGCAGAATGTACTATACTGCAGTACACCAGTGAACGAGGCTTGTTACTTACTATAAAATCCTGCAGCTCGATTAAAGAACTCCTTCTTAAAAAAAAACCAAAAACCACGGAATTTTACGCATTCTAAGATGCCAGCCCTCCACAATGGATGTATTCTCTTCCATATTTTTGAAGCCAAAGTTCTACACATGTTGACATATATGGACTGAATGGGTTAGATAATGGCTAAATTCTACCTTTCTTACCACAAAAGATAAAGCACTTCAGGACTCTTTCTCTTAAAGAGCCACTGATTTTCAGTGATTCTATCTTAAAGATTTTTGCATTGTTTTCATATTTGTTTATATTGGGTAACAGATTCAAAATTTATTTAGGTGAGAATAAGCTGATAAACAATCATCTAAGCCTTGTCTTCTCAGGAAAGTAGAAAGCAAACTCACCAACTTCATCTTTTACAAGCTCTGCTCTCCAAATAGGGCCAGCAGAAGGTTTTGAATGTTTAAATGCCATCAGCCATGATGGAAATGCTCTCCATTACAAGATTAGAGCTAGGTGGTGTTTGTTAGTTTTGAAATTGACCTTACTCCAAAGAAATCACTATGAAGAAATTGGAAATTTGACCTTTGCTTTAACAGATTACATTTAAAAAAACATTTGGGGCATTTTTTGTCTGAGGAAAGAGAGAATCTAAGTCTACACAACATCCTGCATTTTTAGGACCCAAGATATTAAAATTATGTCCTATTAGCCTTGTCTCCTGATTTTCAGAGTATAGGGTACAATATACATACAGGTATGTATGTGGGAAGGAATCTTGTAAGTCCTCATTGCCATGACATAGCACAGAGAATCCAGTTTTGAACTAAACTCTCTGGAAACTTGTTTAAAAAATGTACACCTACAGAGAGACTTAAAAATATTGACCTGCCTGACACCATCCACTGCCTAACAGACTGGCACTAGTCATATCCTGCTGATGTTCACCCGTTGTTTCACTTTTGAGTGAGAAATCTCTCTGACTTTGCAAGCATCCTATATACATCACCTCTTGGAGTCAATTTACACTTCCTTCCACACATGCTAAAATCACCTGTACTCCATGAATTATCTCCACTGATGGCAGCAGCTGACATTACAGATCAAGTTACTGTGCAGTGTATGTTCCTTAGGCTTGTCCCTACTGTTCACACCTGTCACAAATAGATAGCTTCCGTTCTCTCTCATAACAGATATTAAGACCCTTTAATAAATGCATTAATTCAAGATCAAAAGCAGTTTTACATTACTTTCTAAATTACTGTTATTTTGGTTCTCTCACATTCCACATGGAATAGGATAAACCAAGGTTCATGATTCAAAGGAACATTACATAGCACTTCAGCAAGTTTGCCATAACTGCAAGTCATGTATGCCTTTAAGAAACACTGTTGTAGAATTCAAATGACTTTCTGGTTCTGATTCTTCTATTTCCTGAGAAATTGCACTGGTTTTGGTTTGGGTGGAGTTAATTTTCTTCTCAGTGGCTCATATGGAGCTGTGTTTTGGATTTGTGTTGAACACAGCGATGATAATATAGAGATATTTTTGTTATTGTTGAGCAGGGCTTACACTGAGCCAAGGTTTTTCTGCTTCTTGTACTGCCACACTGGTGAGGAGGCCAGAGGTGTAAGGGAAATCGGGAGGAGACACAGCTAGGACAGATGACCTCAAATAACCAAACCGATATTCCATACCACATGACATCATGCTCAGTATATGAAGTGGGAGGAAGAAGGACAAAGGGGGGATGTTTAGAATGATGGAGCTTGTCTTCCCAAGTAACTGTTATGTGTGATGAGGTCCTGCTCTCCTGGGGATGGCTGAACACCTGCCCGCCCATGGGAAGCAGGGAGTTAATTCCTTGTTTTGCTTTTTTTGCCTGCACAGCTTTTACTTTACCTATTAAAGTGTCTTTATATCAGTGCATGAGCTTTTACCCATTTAATTTTCTCCCCAGTCCTGCTGTTGAAGGATTGAGTAAGGGGCTGTATGGTACTTGGTCAGTGGCTGGGATTAAAGCATGACTGAAATTCTACATGACTGTTTAGTGTTCAAACAACAAAGAACAGATAATATGTGTAGCTGGAAAAAAAAAAAAGGAAAAAAACAAAACAACAGACCAACTTGAAATTAACTCCAGGTTTCTGACCACAGTAAGTCTTCTAACAATTCTAAAAGCAAAAAAAAAATTAACCACAAGAACAGAAACAAAAAAAGAAATACAGACTGTTCCCATCTTTGAGGTGCAAAATGTTCTTGAACTGTTCTATTCTGAAAAACAACATGGGAATTCATTGTGATGTCTCAAATACTGTTTTTCAGTGTTGCTGCTCTGTTACATAACTTTCCCCACAGACATCCAACTGGTGCTAACAATTAGTGAGCAATACTTAGCATCCAACCTTATGGTTATTACCAAGTAACACTTAAGTGGAGAAACAAAAGCTGTAAGTCCAAAGATACAAACCATGGGTCCAGTAACATTCTTGTGCATGTTAAAAATCCCCCAGGACTTCAGTGAAGTCAGTCTTTTCTAACTTTCTGCATTACAGAGGAATTCACTGCATCTGTAGTGGGCAACACTGTGACATCTACATAGTGCTAGCACCTCCTAGCAGCTGCAAAAAGATTTTAAAAGAAATATAGAAGACAGTAAATGGCATAAAAATTTGGCAGGCCGGGACTTGAACTCGGCTGTTAAGTTTAGAAGGCCCCATCACCACATTACCATTTAATTAAAAGTCGTAGAATTCCTCACTGAATTACCAGAGCTCAGCTACTACATAACATCAGTGATGCAGCAGATGAACGCCAAATACACCCCCTTCTAATTTAAAAGGAAAATAATGAACATATCCCTTCACTGCTGAGTTTAAAGAAAACCATGATACTGCATAAACAAAAGGACATTCTCCAAAAGTGTCTCTGTGCACATGCAAAAGAGAGAGAGAGAATACTAAAAGAAATGCCAAAACAGTATTAGCCAAAAAATTAATTTGAGGGGAAAAAAGAAAAAAGAAAAAAAAAAACAGCAAGAACAAAATGCATGATGTACTGTATTTTAAATTCTCTACTTTTAATACCCCAGTCTTCAATGTTTACCAATAAGTCATCATCTAAACACAGTCTAATTCTGGATGAGTTTTTATCTACACAGATACTTGATCAATTGTTATGTATTCTCACACAGTAAAATTCATATTAAGGAGTCAGCTGCTTGAGACACTTTTTCTCATGAAACATCAGCGCATCATGTTTTCCAAAGTAAACCCTACACTGTAAAAATTCCTAATCCATAATGTTCAGCCTATAATGTGACATCAGGGTCAAAGGGAAGATAGCTGTTAATCCAGGGGCTTCAATTAATTTTATTTTGACACACCCACAGTATCTTCTTACTGAATTCATTTCAGCAAGGCTAAAAATGTTAAGAGCAGAAAATGCAAGCACCAGAAGGAATACTGTGGGCTGAAGAATGGTTTTTAAGGATTTCCTACAAGAGCTGAGAAATTGACTGAAGTTTATCTCTTCCATACCTGTACAACACCCTTCCTGATCTTTCCACAGAACACTAAATGAAAAAGCAAACAAACAAAAAACCCTGTAGTGTCAACACACCTAAACATGTTATAATGCATGATAATGTTATGTCTAAGACACTTAGTACCCAAGCAGAATACAGCTGATTCTGTTCCCATTCCAGTCGAGAAAAGCTTTCTAACGGGCTAAGTGCTTCAAATTGCCACCTGAAGTAAAAGCAGTCCAGGCAGCCCACACGTGCTTCAACAAAACCTACTAAGCTTCCCCTGTCACAGAGATGCCAACAGACGGGCACATCACGGCTGGAGGAGGGCTGCCAGCAGATCAGCCCGGAGCGCTTGTGTGACGCTTCGGGGACCAGGTCACGTCCCCCAGCCGTCCCTCACCTACATGCTTTCCCCCTGCGCGTCCGGTCACGGCGCAGCCGATCTGCGCTGCTCCGAAGCGGGTCATTAAACGCGTGCTGTGAGGCACCGGGAATGACCGCGGGAGGCGGGATGTGCCGGGGCCGCAGCGCAGCTCCCGCAGCAGCCCCTCCTCGGCCCGGCCACCGGAGTACCAGAGGTGCTGCCGCCCGCCCAGTCCCCTCTGCAGGCTGGGGGTCAGTTGTCAAGCTCCGTCCCTGCCCCTCGTCCCGCCGAGGACTCCCGAGCTGGTGGCAAGGTCGCCTCCCCCTCCGCGTCCTGCGCGGTCCCGGCCGGACGGGCGAGGCGCGGGCTCCCCGCTCCCCCTGTACCTCTTTGCGGCGGCGGCGGTGGCGACGGCGACTGGCCCCGGCTGCCGAGCGCCGCCAGCAGCAGGAGCAGCGGCAAACTTTCCCGAGCCATGGCTCCTGGGCAGCCGACTCGTCCCGCCGCGGGACGGCCAGGCGAGTGAGCCGCAGCTGCCGGGAGAGGAGACCCCCGTGCCCCGGGCAGGGAGCAGGAGAGCAGGACACACCCCTGCCCCCCCACGCACACTCCCCGCCCCGCCGCCGGCCGCGGTCTGCGGGCAGCCGAGGAGCGAGCGGGGCCGGCGGGCAGCGAGGGGCCGGGGCAAGGCCCGGGAGGAGCCCCCGGCCCCGCGCGTCGGGAACGTCCCTGAGGCGCCGGGCCGGGGGAGCCGCGAGGCGCCGGGCGGGCGGCACGTGCCTGCCTCCCCGACGGCCGCTCCCGCCAGCTGGGAAGCGTTCTCACCTGGACGTGTGCTCGCCATTTAAATTGGCTTTCGTCGGGTTATCCGACAGAGGAAAAAATAAAATACCTGTGCTTTGGCGGGGGAAAAAAAATATAGCTTTCTGAGAAGGCACTTGGGAAGAGGATTGCGACAGAGTCAAGCACATTTTTCCTGCCGTGCCTGGGAGTAGTGTCGGCGCTAGCCAGGTGTGACAGGGAAAAAAATCCATATTACTGAATAAAGGAAAAATTAATGTTGCATTAAAATAAAATGTGAATGAAAAACTATTACATAGTTCTGGAAAAAAAATTGTTTTAAAAAGTCGAAAAAAAAACAGGTTTCATCGTGGAAGAACGAGGCTTCCAACCTGGGTGTGAGCACACTGAGAACGGACATCGTAGGCTGTTGAAAGGAGGAAGTTGGGCTCAACTCACAGTGTATCTGTGGCACAGAACCAAGATTGTGCTGGCAACCCAGTTCTGACTTGGATGGTGATGGCTGTATCTTCACAAGTCTTGTACTGCTACAATTCAAATTGAGTTTTCCTTGTAATTCACATCAAGATTAAGCACTTCTATGTATTTCCCAGGATAAATACTTCAGATCTATGTGCTTGTTGCTGTATCCAACAATGAGCGAGGCTGGGGATAAGTATGCCTTTGGTACATTGTCTATTTCAGCTCTCAAACCATGGCATTTTCTATTGGTAAATTTGCCTGTCACTCCAAACCCAACATTTGAGAAACGCAAAATTTTGCACATAATAGACCGTTGCATCCAGCCACAGAGCCTATTTGTTTCTCTCCCTGTCATCCCACTCCAAGCATACTCATTCTATCTCTTCAGAGTGACTGCTCACTTCTGAGGTTTCACCCCAAATGGCCTGAACTCTGCTTCTAGGAGTCCTGTTACTGGACACTCTTTGCTTCCATGGCCTTTGGGAAACTACTCCTCCAGCACAGGACAGCAACAAAAATGCTCTTGTATGGCTTGGTCATTTGTCACTTGTACGGCAATGGAAAATACTCCAGTCCTCTTGCCAAGAGATGATGTATGTGTGGACTTCTGCACTTCTTACAGGGAATCTCAAGTTCAAAGATCATCTTGATGGTTTTCATCTGGTCAGCTATTTGCTTTGTTGTGGAAGTATACATAACCAGGGAACGGGGAGGGACAGAAAGGGAGATGGTGTTTATGAGTCTATCTACAGTTTTATCACTATCACTGTTTAGTCCATAAAGTGTTTCCTTACAGGTAGTAACAGTCACTACTGTCTTTAGTCTGCTTCTTCCTTTGCAATTCCCTTCATGCAGAAATTTTGACTGCAAAGAATTGTGTATATGTGCAAGAGGAATAAGCTAGTGAATTGTTAAATACAACAGATAAAGTAAAAACACTCCACCCCAAATATAATCAGCAACTTGGAGAATTTAGTGCCAGTTTCATAGGAGGGATCTGACTACATTGACATCGGTTTGATTCTAGTAACACGTTTATTGGCTGAATTCGGTCAAGCGTAGTGACAGCTGCTGCACAAAAGCCATACTAGCATGAGTTGCATACTCCCCCAGCTGGAGAAATTCCTTCCAGGGCTCCAAAAGCTGCAAGTGCTGCGGATGAGTTTGAGGTAATATTCCAGAAGCAGATTGTGGAAACTGCGAGTGAGATCTGAAGTTGGGAACCTCTGCTGCTTTGTCTAAAGGTCTCATCAGATCAAAAGTGTATGCAAAATACCTCCACGACTTGTGATCTCCATGAATTAGAGATCAACAGGAGATTGGTTGTAGGGGGGTCCCTACTTCCCGAAATACCAATATTACACCAATGGTACAACAGATTATTTACCTGAGCTTTTATTTGAATCAGTTTTTCCTCCCTTGAGCCTGTGTAGTCTTTAATGTGAGAATATGTTGTGAAAACTCAGCCTAGCTTCAGTTTAGCAGCACTGCTGGCATACCCAGGTACCTCATCACCTGTCAGAGCCTATGCTGACTAGCTGTGCAGCAGAGACACAAACTTTTAATAGTTTGGGAACACCAAGAGACAAGATACACCAGGAAGACCTGCTGACTTAGTCAATGATTTTTCACATCTGAACCACAGGAAATAATTTCTTATCATAAAATTCCAAGCTGTATCAAGAAGCAGCAAGAGGGGGCTGCTCCAGAAAGAGAAGCAAGTTGGAAGATGAAGTGACACCACTGTGGCAGGAAGGGCAGTGGCCTCCCGCAGAAGGAGCAGATCTGAGGATGAAAACAAGGATCAAACAAAATTACAGATCTCCAGATGGGTTCATAGTGGGGAGATGGATCTGAGATCAAGTCTGCAAATTAGGGTCAGGATCAGTGAGGTGCAAAGCCAGGCACAGGTGTAGCTGCAATGTAAAACAGGCTGGGACTGGGGCAGGGGCCTGAACTTAAATGCAGCATCCACTCCTTAAATGCAGAGACAAACCAACAAAGTTTCTCCAAGCTCGTCCTCACACATCAAATGTGTCACCACTGCCTGACACAAGGTTACATGGCTGTGCCAGGTCAGAAGTGGCCTTGAGCACAGGCAGCCAAACCCATAGGAGTGAGAAGATGGGGCTGCAGAGTCTATAGCTGCACTCAGGGCCATGGCAAGCTAGATAAGAAGCTTTTCAGCTAAAGCAGTGGCTAAAGGGGCATTAATGATCATTTGTACTGAGGATGGATCTGGTGGGCTGAGAGGAGGATGTGAGTAAAATCAGATAAGGGCTCATCTGGGAACTGATATGACTCAGTATTTTCATGACTTTTGCATTTAAGAGAGGGGCTTTTAAATTAATTCTGCTGATAAAATAAGATTGGGGAAGATGAATGTATATTTTGTAAATTTCTGCATTTATGTATACCAATATACCGTGTGAGTTTATACAATTTTTATTCTCAATGACTCAAGCATAAATAATTAGAATATCCTAAATACTATAAAATCCTGGGTTGTGCCAATAACACCTATCAGTAGCAGTTTCTTATGAGAATGATCACTAAAGAATATAACCCCAAACTCCTGGGCGGAAGTCAGTGAGTCACAAGGCAATTTTGAGTCGCCAGAATGATGCAGCTATGAAATAAGCAAGTAGAGCCTAGGATACATAAAGCCTAGCATCAGGGAAAATATTTCCAGTGAAGATATGAAAATTAGTACTGTTGCATCCCACCTAGGATATCACAGGGAATTACGATCATGCATGTTCAGGAAGAATTTATTCAGATTTAAACAGAGCAGAGGCCTCTGGGGAAGGGAGAGCTTATCTGAGGCACATAGATTAGAAGGGTTTGATTTGTTTAACCTAGGAAAATAAGATGTGAGACAGTTCCAAGCGTAACAGGGATGTTAATGGATGCAATTGTCATAAAAGGAAAAGAGCATAAGCAAGATCCAGATCAGTATAGGCTGGAAAATAGAAGATAGTTTCTAATCATAAGGTGTGGAAACAGACTTCTGTTAAGAGAACAGAGGGGAAAAAGTAATCCATTCAAAAGCAGACCTTGGCAGATTTATGAAAGTAATTCCATGACAAACTTCCCTGCTAAAGGCAAGAGGAATGGATTTGATAACCCGTGCTACTCTGTCCTGTGTTCTTAAGTGGTCTGCAGTCAAAGGATAAAGAAAATAAACATTAAAAAGTAGCTTTAAAGGATAAAGAGAAGATTCAGATATGGCACTTAGGATGACTTGAAATATGTGAACCACAAGAATCAAAGAATTAACCCATTTTAGGGGCAAGGTGAGACATGGTCTCTGATTCAGACCCAAGTCAGGGAGGAACCAGGATGTCCTCATGCCAGGTTTGTGATCACGCAAAGAAGGTGTTAGGGAAGGGGCTGGCAAAAGACAAGTTAAACACAGACAAGGTATAAAGAAATGAGATATGTGACTAGAAATCAATATCAAAGTAGAGAACAGAATTAAAGATCAAAGTAGACAAAGGACACATGAAGAAGAAAAGAATGAATCTAACACTGATAGAAAACTATTCTTGTGAAGCCCTCTGTTGCCAGGGTCACCGAGTATTGTCAGTTTAAAAGCTGATGCAGATAACTGCAGGTCAGAAAGCAATCCTGTAAAATTAAGGGGGAAAGAAAGGAAAAATAATCAAAAGAATAGGGGGAGGATAGGGTAGGCTTGGGCCTAGGTAATAAAGAGAGGGTAACTATAATTTGGCAAGAAATACTGTGAAGAGAGGATGACAGCGACAACAGTCACTGCATGCTGAGGAGGCTAGAGTCAGGAGCAGAGTTGTTACAGTTTGATGAGCTACACATGGCCTCCGAATAGAGCTCATTTCAGAACAGAGCTCATTTTGTTTCAACCCCATCATTTTGCCTAGCTCACCACCCTTGTAATTAGTCAGACTAATTAGTATACCAAACCCGCTTACTGTCATTATTTATCATTAACTCTTATAAAAGCTAAATGCTCATGTATTATTACCTCAGTATTTGTACTTACACATAAGGAACAGACTGGAGTCATGGTCTTGCCTGATAGTGGATTCTGTGGGCCATTTGGAAGTGCCACTTATTTCTTGTCTTGACTTCTAATAACTTCCTTTATGCCTATGCTGCTATTTGAAGTGGCTTTTGTTTTAATTTTGATCCTGTGAAAATAGAAAAGCAATGTCAGTGACATTATCTTAGCTTATGTTTAGCTAAGAATATGAAGCAGAAAACAAATAGAATTTCTCAGCCCATAATTAATTTTTCCAACCAAAGGCTTTATGTGCTCTTCATAAATAATATACCTGTTGCAAAGCCTTTTGTGGCTCTATTTTCAGAGAATCAGATAGCTGCCAAAAAACACTTACTGATTTTAATAGCTACTCATTACAAAGAAACTAGAATTTAGTCTGAAATGACACATAATCGTTTCAGTTTTAGAATGCATTTAAAAATACTTTCTGTCATTCATTTATTTAGGAGGTCTGTTGCATGTGAGAAACTGTCAAAATTGTAAGATCCAATTAATAAGAAAAGTTAACATCTACTAATTTACCCTGAAGTATAACTTTGCCTCTCATGGAATGGAAATGAAAATTATTTGGCTGAATCATCAGTGTGGGTTTTATGTTTCCCTGCCAGCCATTAATGAATTGTAAAAAATAAAAATTAAAAAATAATAATAAAACACAAAATTAAACCAATTCTGCAGAATTAGATTGACTTGCCTTTCTAAAAATGGATATTACTGCAAAACATGCAAATAGGGAGAGAAACAGATGGGCGATATCTGACAAATAAAATTTCCAGATACTGCCCCATCTGTTTCATTCTACACAGTTCAGCTATAAGCTTTTTAGCATTATAGGGTTGCTTAGGTGATATTCCTTTTTGCAATGACGTCGCACCCAGGGACTAGCAAAAGCAGGTTGGTACAGTAATCTGACAATAAGGATCAGTTCACTAGATTATTACCAATTTATATCCTCAAATGTACAGGCATTAAATTTCCCTCTTTTATAATGGAAAGATTTTATATTAAAAAAAAATTGGTAAACTCTTTGACTTGTTTTTGAAATTGTTTTCCAGAAATAATAAGATCAGCAAAGTTAGAGAAAAAAAGAAATATACATGTACAGAAAACATTGTTTCACAAGAATAGAAAAAGAGATGTATTTATAAGTACATTGGAGACATTAGATCATTGTTAGTTAAGATGCAAGTGGTTCCCGTTGATCTCCTGTAGATTTGAAGACCATATTACTTTATCTGCTAAAATCTAAAATTTTGGGTGCTCTGCTTAAGTTTTGTTACGTATTCTTCACTTCCTAATACTTTTCTAAACAAAGTTTATTGTTCCTGTCTATGACTCTGATGCCTTAATTTATGAAAGAAAAAAGTGTTGTGAATATTGCTACATTTTACAAGACCAGAAGTCATCTGGGAAGTGTCATGGCCCTAAGGAGACAACCATACAGGACTATCCAAAAGGCAACACAATCATCCCCCACTGCTCCCATATACCTCCCATACACCTGGATATGCCTGGTGACGTCTGAAACGATAAGTAAGAAGTGTTAGAATCAATGTGGTCAGCTATGTGGTTACAGTTGCACACATCATTACATCCTACTGAACGGGCTGTGCTGTGGTTTAATAAGGAAAAATCTTTGGCATGTTTCTGGATAAAGGCCTTTAGAACTCTGCATTGTAGTGTAATTGAAGCTGCTGACAATTTTGTCTTAGAATAGAAAAGCTTGTGACTAACTAGAAAGCAAATTTTCAGAAAAGAAAAGAAGGTAAAGGAAGGCAGGCAGAAGGAAGGCAGGAACTCAGTAAGGAAGGAAACATTGAATCTCTTAAACTATCATGGAGCTGATTTACTCTAAAACAGAAAGGGCCAAGCAAGGGATCTTCATTAAAGACTGCTTCCATGCAGCTGCTCTGTAAAGTGACAGATGGTTAGTGTATCCTTCCCTATTTTGATGAAAAGTCCATTGGTACATTTTGTTCATTAGGAAAACCTGGAGAATTTTATAAAAGAGCAGTGAAGGTCACACGTTTGTCAAATTACATATTTGTAAACATGATCAAAAGTGAACTGCTTCATTTAAGCTGTAGCATAATCTTCCAATCAATAAAGAAGCCTCCAGATCTCATCTGCATCCTTAAAATTGGGTTCTTAGAAGTAGTTTTTCTGACTCATTTGAGTTTTAGGTTCTATTTCTGAAGGAAAAAAAATGTGAAAATCTAGAAACTGAAAATATATGAAAGGAAGACTTTTGATTGCAATGCCTTCTTTGAGAGAATAGAATATCATGTACTATTTAGCAAAAGGTTTTTTGTGTACACTACAAAAACACCTGTCTAAGGGTCAAGTTCTGAATTGATAAAATACATTCCCTTTAGCAATCTTAAAATGTAAAATTTAGGGATGTTTCTAATGTGCATGTACGTACTCAAAGAAAAATTGTGGCTTGGTGCCATCAGGAATTTGCTTATTCTATGAAATCATAATATTATTTATACAATGTTTTAATAGCCAGATTAGACAAGCATCTTTCATTTAACAAATATCCAATTACACAATCTTTATTGATAGGCACACTGTATTGCTGTCAGCTGGATGATTATTTTAGTCAAATAAAATTTGTCCATAGCATGAACTCTAAAAGCATTCATTCACTATATACTTGTCCATTAGCTAGCCTGCAGAACTATGCACACAATACAGAAGTATATTTTACATGCTCTAGGCATCCAGAATAATGCCATTTCTGCACAGAACCAATAAAACCTAGGAAGAAAGAGGCATATGAAAAGTAACTCTGTTAATGAAACAGTTGATCTATTTATATATTTATAGGCAAGAAACAGAATATTTTTCAGATACTTCTTGTCAAGCATTATCTTGACAGCTTGACGACAATAAACAAGACACATTCCTAGACTCATTTTGTATGAGGCTGGTGACTGGATGGTCAGAAGAACAGAAAGCTCTTCTCCTCAGTCCAACTTTGTAGGCTTTCAGAACTTGCTCCGAAATCTGCTTCTTCATTAAAGAAATAAGGACAAAAAAGAGAAAAAATGTGGTTTGTGCTTGACCTAGACAATAGAGTTCTGTATATTTTTTATGAGACATGGGGTTTTTTGTTGTCTTTTCAGGTTATTATGCCAAAGATGTTGAGACAGCATTATTTGATTTCTCTGCCACATAGAGTTGGTTTGTGGAGAGTTCATTTGCTCATGCATTTGTTTCACTTTTAGGCACTGTCTTTGTTTACAGATAGTAAGGAGTTGTTTGACACGTATGAGAACACAATAAAATATGACTTTATGCACTGGGCAGCTGAGGTACTTTTTACTACTCTCTGCTGTTATTTGTTGTTGGATGTAATATACCTTCCTTTAGTCAGACATTTGACATCATCTCCTGTAGGGATTGCACTGGGAACCTGAAGACATAAGAGCTGGATGAATCAGCTGTTAGATAGGCTGAGAATTAGCTGGACTGCCAGGCTCAAATTGTCATAATTGGTGGCTTGGCAGCCAAATGGTGTCCAGTAGCAAAATGAATAGAAGACCTCTGAACATCACATCCAACCAACATTTCTGCCTGTGATTTTTGTGACATCTGTATGGCATATTTGCTCTTGCTCAAAGAGTATGATTCTTTCCTTTATTAATTGTGAATTGTAAGAAAATTGGTAGATTCTCATAAATTGAAAAAGGTAGAAAAAAAACTTTTCCTTGTATATTGCATATTTTATGTACTGTATTGTAAACCATTCCCTTTATAACTAGTTTTCAAACTTGTATTTTACATCTTCTTATCCAATTACTGCATTTATAAAATACTTCTTTTTACAAATGGATAATGAGGTATTTTAATGTTTGCTGTGTTTGGAATATTAAACTCAATAAAGTCTTAAAATACATGTAAAATTAATATTAAAACCATCCATTATGCTTTAATAACATTAAATATAACATTAAAATAACAATATTAAATGTGCACATATAGATATGCTTCTAAAAGTTGGTATATATGGTTTTAATTTTCTACTCATATACACAATATATACATACCCACTTGCCGGATATTAAATACTACTTTTTAATGAAAGACACATTTATTAATCTATATAAATGAATGGTATGCATCTCTCATAAACACTCTCCATACTATCAGGTTTTTACTAATACCATTGTTATAAAATCTACCTGAGTGAAATGGGAAAAAACCCTTGAAGTTGTTTGAAGATTACTTGTAATTTTAGACTTTAGGAGGCTGATAAATTACTACAGGCATCTGTGTCCTAGCTCCATATTTTGATTTTTTTCTACTATGAATGTAAGCAAATCTCACAGGGGACTTGTCAAGATTAATCGTTGTTTATGAAAAATATTTAAGAGTCTCCCAGTTCAGATTATTAAAGATATATAAACAAAAAAAAATTGAATATGTTAAAATAGAAATTAAATTCTATCTCAAATCTCCAAGAGGAGATTACTGATCCCACAATGCTATGGCAGAGGATACTGAAGTAACATTTAGGATGTCGTGTAGGATGTGCATACATACAAAATGCAACTCTGCCAAGTCGGTTCAGTTTCCTAATCTTCAGGTTAACATAAAATGGGTTCATACTCCAAAATGGACTAAATCAGTTAATTTCCAGGGCAGCTGGGAATTACCAGCATGAATCCTCCTTCATCCCAAGAATCTGGCTGCCTTGACTGAGGAGCAACTTTGATACGTTGAGGGTCTTGAGGAGATGCATGAGATGCTGTTTTGGGGAGGGTTCTCCTTATTCTCCTGGGGCCAGATCATAAGCTCAGGCTGTCACCCTGTTTCTGTGCCTGGGTCATGCTGCACGTATGATTGTTCATACCTCCCTGGTTCTGACTCCAGTCCACACACTTGGCTTTCTGACCTGGTCCCTGACTTGTCTGGGTGCTACAGTGCTCTTTCTCCTGCCTCTGTGTCCTGCTGGAATGGATGTGGATCCTGGTCCCAAAGGACTTGAATCATTGAAAGTAATGGAATAAACAGTACAGCTTTAATGAGAGACAGTCTTGACCTTGTAGACCTTATCAACAAAGAAGGGGAGGATCAGCAGGGTTAAGATAAGCAGGAGATAGGAAAAAAGAAGGAAATAAAAGACCTGAATTTTGGCAAATCACATTAAGAGCTGAGATTTTTGAAGTATTCTTAAATATATGTGTTTTCTACTGTAGTAGTTTATTCCAAAATATATTGTATGTGTTTGCCAAATGCTATCAATATCCAGTGCTGTATCCATTTAGTGCAGCCTATGCTAGCTTTAACTCTCAGTAAGAGCTCTTCAGGCAGCCTAAACATTACTCAAAGTCTCAAAATACTCCTTTTTGTTTTTTTCTTTGAAGGTTCACTTCCTGGAGGCACTGATTTTCTGTGAATATCAACTTCATTTTAAAACAAAAATGAGAATTTACGGGCATATTGATTGCAGAGGGAAATTTGATCTAAGTGCTTGATTTGAAAGAATAAAGAAAAAGTAAATAACACATTAAAACCACATTGGATTCTTGTAAATCTGAAATTTGTTGGTGAATGTTCAGTGCTTACAATTATCAGTACCAAATTGAGCCTTTTTTCAATCAAAATATATTTCAGTTAGGATTTGGGGACAGGGATTAAATTTGAAGGACTGAGAAAAATATCATTCAAATGGCCAAATGTTTCTGTTGAAAAACATGTTCTCACCTGCGCATTAAAAAAAAATTGAGTGAGGATCAGACATTAACTGGGAAGACATTCAACTTAACTTCTTTGTCCCTTGTGCAGTAACCAGGAGAGCCTTTCCCAGCTCTGTCCAACCCAAAGTTACGTGCCTGCACCATATCAGAGGTAGTCTTGAGAGCCCACTGGCTAGGAGAGTGTCTGGCTGGCTGCACTCAGAGCCTTGACAAGGACTGAGAAAAGATATTGCTTTGTCTGTGGGGTAGGTGTAGTCTACCTGTGTGTCTGTACAATTAACTAGTTTCAGGGCTTTCTTTACTGTGGTTTGACATTGAGAATTTTTGGGTGGTTTTGTGTCTAGGGCTGTTACAGTACTGAATAAATGCTCTCGGTCTGTACTGAAGCATCACAGCAGAAATCCCAGAGGTTTTGCAAAGGGTAGCAAAAAGCCTCTTTTTGATTTGTTACTATCAATAAAGGAAATAATAAATCTAAGAAAAAGTATATGTAGATGTCTACCACATCTATCTATTCCACAGATATTCTGGAATTACAAACTAAGATTGGTACTGCTGTCACCTGAAAACATCAGAACTTTTTAATTCTGTAGTCATGGGATCCAGTATCCTGAATTGTTGATAAAACAGATGAAAGCAAATCAGAATGAAATTAGCACTGTCAACAATTGCGGAAATGGGTCTTTTTTATCCCTGTGCTAGAAGTGAACCTGATTCTGAAAAATTCTTTTAGCAGTATTAGCATGAACAGCATTGAAAATTATAATCAGAATGGATAAAATAACGATTTTTTTTCTTACCTCTTAAAGTACAAAGAAAAAATGTAGTTAGAAAATATATTTATAAAAGTTTAGTCTTCTGAGTAGCAAGCAAGGATTACTTTGGCAAGCTGTGTAGGCATTTATATCTGAAAAGCAAATGGAATTTAATTATTTTGACAAATCGCTGTAGTTTTCAAGATTCATCATTCATGAAGAAAAATTAATATGTTTAATAAGTGATCATTCTTGTTCCAGCCTAGTAATTCCAAACTTTTAAATGCTCTTTTCTTAATTCTAGTTAGCATATTAAGCATGGAATTATATAATTTTAAAGATATCATTTGAGCTATAGCGGTTTATTTAGGAAATGTATTGTAGTACTGGTGTAAGCAAAAATGCTTCATCTCTACTACCAGGTATTAGTCTGCACAGTCTCAATTGTGTTTCCAAGCAACATGAATTCCCTCATCTTTTTGATGCATTTCACCCCAGTTTGTGTCACACTGAGCTCCTACCTCACCTTCCATTGTGACAGTGTCTGCTGTTGGTTCTTCCCAAAAGTTCTTGTCCAAATGCTGTTATACTTTATAACTAGATTGTGGCATTTTAACAACAGCAACACACAGATCCATACCTACATTTACAGTGTTCTCTTGGATCTGTTTCAATGGCTGCCCTAACAAGGATATTTTTGTGACCTCTCAGCTTCAATCATATCTATACTACATATTCTATACTTTAATTTCTGGGGCATCTCTGAATGTCATACCTCATGTGACTTCACAGTCCTGCTTGAGAGGAACTCAAGCATTGATTTTTACTGATAGTACAATTTTATCTTCCAGATTCTGTAAGCTATCAATTTCAATATATTGAAGTCCTCCTTCCAGGACTTAACACTAGGTGTGAGTATTTCTGGTGCATTTGAAACCTAAGACAACATTATCAGGTTCCAGTGGGGAAACATGCCCAGCTGTTCTCAGCTTTAGGCAGATACACATTCCTTCCAACATTCATGAAAAAAAAAATCCCTGACTTATATAAGGAACTGAAAGAAGACACAGCTGCTCACTATACTTTAGGGTTTCTCAGTTACTTCTCATCAGCATTAGACACAACAGCCATGTTTATGATGCCCAATATTTTTGAAATGCCGGACAGATTACCCTACTGTATTGATACTCATTGCATGACAGCTCTTATCTCCATTGCCAGCATTTATACATATTTTCCATTGTGAACCTTTAAAGTGTTACAGTCCACCAGGGCTGCATGTGATACCAGTTCGATGGCATGTGCCCTTTACAGCTTAGAGAAAGCAAATCAGGAAGCTCATTCACATACTTGCAGTAAAAATTAATGTTTCCTAGACCTTTGCCCACCTGATATTGTGTTAATACCCCTGTGGATCTGGTTCCATGAGAAAAATTCTATCTCTTGTATCATCTGCAGTTACATTGATTCTACTTGTCCTGATTTATTCTAGAGCCCTCCTCTTTAGATCTTTTTCCTTGGTCAGTTCAGCCTGGAGAAGAGGAGATGGAGGGGAGACCTCATTGCAGTCTACAGCTTCCTTGTCAGGGGAAGGGGAGGGGCTGGCATTGATCTGTTCTCTCTTGTGAGCAGTGACAGGACCTGAGGGAATGGCCAGAAGCTGTGTCAGGGGAGATTTAGGTTGGATATCAAGAAAATATTCTTCACCCAGAGGGTGGCTGGGCACTGGAACAGGCTCCCCAGGGAAGTGGTCACTGCACCGAGCCTGACAGAGTTCAAGAACTGCTTGGGCAATGCACTCAGGCACATGGTGTGACTCTTATGTAATCCCATGCAAGGCCAAGAGTTAGCCTTGAGGGTCCCTTCTAACTTGGCATATTTTATGATTTGGTCATTTTGTGATTCCTGTCCCTCGTCCTGTCCTTTATCACTCCTTTCCTGAAGGCACTATATTTCTTTATTTCGTCTCCTTATTAGAGGCAGAAAATTGACTTGGCTGGCTAGAGTAGGGAAAGAACACTTCTTGCATCCCAAATGGTAACTTTCTGCTTTACTCTCACTTGTAAAATAAGTTTCACAGCACCAAGCCCAAAGCCTCTCTCACATCCTTATGTAGCATCCTGCTGTTGTGCGTGCCCAGTCCTTTTAGGGAAGCTCAGGTCCTGTGAGAGCTGAATGAAAAAGTCATTCTATTCAGTGCCTAACATAAGGCATGGTGGGTGGCTGCCCACACATGCAACAAGTACAAAAATCTGGCTGCAGGATGCTTCCCACGCATTTCCCAATCTTCCTTTGCTCCCCTGATACCATCCTGAACCTGAAGCCTAGAGTCAAGACATATTACCCCACCTTTTACTCTTTTGTCATCTTCTCTGAGGTATCTACTTCTAGACTAAAAACTACTAGAATGTGCAGGAAGCTGTGGAAGACCTCTTCTTGCAGGGACTATGAGGAGGTGGGACAGAGAGATGGGCTTTGAGGCATCAGTGCATCAAGAACAGACTTCGGTTCTCTTTCTCCCTTCAAGTAATGTTGTTTTTTTTTTATAGTGCCTCTCTACATAGGCACAGAACAAAATCTCTTTCTTTCCTAAACTTGTCTCCTGAGAAGAACTAGTCACTTTCCATACCAGTCTAGTCATGTGATTTGGAAAATGAGACAGCCACTCAAGATGCAGCAGTGGTGCCTCGCTGTCTCTCAGGGGCCTACTGATGGACTGGGGACATCTACCTGCCTGAAAGCTCAATTTCAGGCTGGTAGCATTTGTCTTTAATGGGTATTAGCAGAGCAATAATGCTGGAAAGATTTCTGGATGTCTCTTTGATGGTGAATTACTTCTGGTGTCTGAAGGCCTGAGGAATTCAGTTCCTTGCTCCTCTACATTTTCTTTTGATTGCTTTCTGGGATGGTCTGGCACTCTTACACAACATGCCAAGAAAGTCACCTACTTGACAGAGATAGGAATGGGTTGAAGAAATACAGGTTTCCAAGACAGAAGACAGCTCCGTTAAGGACTGTGAAAAAAGGTCAGAAACATCCCTCATGTCTGAACAGGGGGTTCAGCTTTCTGTGCAGATCAGTGATAGGTGTCTACCAGCCCAGCCCATGCTTGTGGGCTGGTATTTTAAGCAAAAATCAATAGTGAGTATTTTCTTCTCTGGGATAGAAATGCAGATCTACATTAGCCTGTGTAGCATCAGCTCATATAATTTCTTCAGGAGAAACAAAATCAGCTCATTTTGTGAAATAAGAAAATCTCAGTGGGACAAGAATGAACAATCACAAACCAGTTATACATAAGAATATTACTTTTTAACTAATTTTCATATTGTTTCCATGTGTTGAATGAACTAAATCATTCTAGGATTTGTTTACCACTATCCAGTTTTCTTTAGATATAGTACTGTAAAGGGAATATTAATCCTTCTTTTAAAAGAAAAGTTCCTAGCCCTTTTACTTGTAATGATAGAATTTAAAATGTTGAATCACTTTTAAGGAAATGAGCAACTGAACTTTACTTCTGTATCAAGATACAATGAACTTTACCTTTGTGTCAAGATGCAATATACACAGCATTGTGTGAAGTTAGAAATGTCTCTGCACAGATCTTATTGCTAACCTCTAGCTCTCTTCAGAAAAAGACCTTTAGCCAGATCTGTTCATAATGAGTGCTATAGGTGCACAGGCCTTGCAAAGAGGTGAATAGTGAGAGCAGAACACACAGAAATTGATAGAGAGGGGAAAATTTTTTGCTTTAAAATCAATCTCAGAAGGCCAAAATTGACTCTAGAGCAAACAGACATTGTATGACCTATACCAACACAACTGTTATTAGTAAAAGTAAATATTTTCCTGATCTCTGCCTAGGAAATGAAAGTTAGGTTGCTTTCAAGAGTTTATTGTGAAAAACCATGATACAGATAATAATGATAATTACACTATGGTGTGGCTTTATTACCTTAAATCAACAGCAATTTACTTTAACAACTTTTTATTACAGATTTTCTGTATATGCCAAGAATTGTTATTACAAATCTGAGAAACAGAGAATATCTGCCAGACAAAACAGCTATATCAATAGGTAATTTTTTCCCATTCCTCTGGTCTACATGCAACATTGTGTGAAACCCAATATTGCTTTTCAACCCTTTTTCTATCTGTTGCAGCTAACAATCTCTGGTTGGGAAAAGTGATGATGATAACTTTTAAGGGTGTCACAGAAAGACAGGTGCTCATTGGTCCTTAATTTTTCTCCCTCTTCTCTTCTCTTCTCTTCTCTTCTCTTCTCTTCTCTTCTCTTCTCTTCTCTTCTCTTCTCTTCTCTTCTCGTCTTCTCTCGTAGCATGCATTTCTTGTTGTTTAACTTTGCCTATCAGCAAACATATGGGGGAGGCACACAGCTCGCAAATTCAGTTTGTTCTAACTAAGGTAATAACATTTGAAGTTCTCCATGGTCTGGACATGCATAAGTCAATGGGGCCTCCTGGGTGCACACATGATGCTGAGGGAGTTGGCTGATGTCATTGCAAGGCCACTCTTGATAAACTGATCAGTCATGGCAACTGCAAGAAGTACCTGAAAACTGCAGGAAAACAGATGTTACTGCTATCTTGAAGAAGGGCAAGGGAACTACAGGCAAATCAGCCTCACCTTGATCCCCAGAAAGGCAGTGGAGTAGCCAATCCTGGAAACTATTTCCAGGCCCATGAACAAGAAAATCATCAGGAATGGCCAGCATGGCTTCACCAAGTAGAATTCACATTTGACCAACTTGATAAATTTCAACAGTGAAATTTCTGGCCAAGTAGATGAGGGGAGAGCAGTGGGTATTGTCTGGTCTAAGGGTATCCTTGGCTGTGTTAGACAAAGTATTGACTGCAGGTCAAGGGAGGTGATCCTTCCCCTTTACTCAGCACTTGTGAGGCCAAACCTGGTGAGCTTAGAGAAGAGAAGGATGAAATAGGATCTTATTAATGTATGTAAGTACCTGAAGGGAGGGTGCAAAGTCAATTGATCCTGGCCCTTTTCAGTGGTGCCCAATGGCAGGACCAGAGGGAATGGGCACAAACTGAAACAAAAAAGGTTCTGTGAATATGTCAGGAAATACTTTTTTACTGTGTGAATGACCAAGCACTGGCACAGGTTACCCAGGCAGATGTGGAGGCTCCATCCTTATATTCAGAAGCCATCTGGACATGATCCTGGCTAAGCAGCCCTAAGTGATTCTGCTTGAGCAGAGGACTGGGACCAGATGAATTCCATAGGTCCATTCCAACCTCAACCATTCTGTAATTTTGTAGTTCTTCTCATAAGAGCAATTTAGACAACAAACCTTAGAAGTGCAACAGCAAATTTTATCAGTTTAATAAACAAATTGCATGAGAAATTTGTCCATAATAGGACAATACCAGAACTGGGGATAGTGGAAGTCTCTCATTCATATGTGTCCTACTTTAAAGGTACCCTTTAAAAATTCAGTAATACTTTTCATTAAAAATATGTACTTATAGAGGTAAAAATGAGATATTTTAAATATTATAAAATTATTTATGTTGTTTAATCATGCAATGATATGTGTGCTATGCATAATTTAGATTGATTTTTTTACTTAAAAAAATAATGAGCTAGGTATTTTACACACACAACCACAAGAAATCTTCCCTGTAATCAAACCTCTATGTCAGCTCTCCTTATGTTTAATGAGCTGGTTCACTTAGGATATACATCAATATCCTCTTTTTTTATGGCTAGGGGTATAATATAAGGGATCTCAATAACAAAGAAAGTGCTGCAGGAGCTGGCCAAATATGAGCTTCAGCAGAGAGTCACAGACACACTGTTTTTCCCATTCTCATTTCTAACTTCAACTGCTATCCCCTCTCTGTCCTGCTCAGATTCATAGTTTATTCAGCTCCCTTCTATGAATTTGTAGTCAGCAGCTGGATCTTGTACATACCCAACCCCTTTATGAGTCTTAATTATTGTATCATCTTATGGACTGACCCTCAGAAGTGAATAGTCATGTGCTTGTGACTCAAAGGGAATTGTTCATGAGGGTCTGCGATTTGGCAAGAGGCGCTCAGTAATTCTGAGTTTAAAATATGAATGACTTCTTTATACACGATCTTAGAAGTAACAATAAATCTATTGTATTGCTATTCCAGTGTATTGTAACACAGCCTGTGCACCAGCTGTTCTTGTTTACATCATGAGAAAACCCTTCATCATAAAGGCTCTTGTTTAAACAGAAAGCATGCCATATATTCTGATCATGCCATAAGCATGTAATTCTTACAAAGAATTATATGATCTAATCATATTATTTGATGATTGTTTAGATCTAATTAGGTTGTGGTTGAGCAAACCTTGATCTTTCATCTTGTATTTTCCATATATGTCTGTGCATGGAAGTATATATACAGATTTAACTTAGAAATAATGTGTTTATTATTATGCTTGCTCTACTAAACAGGTAGTAAGGTGCTAATGTAGAATTAATTGGTTTGGTTTAATTAAATGAGTTAATTTGCATTTTCTTCTGTTTTCTCAAAATCGGCCTATTTTTTAATCTAAAAGACTGTGTCGACATATGCAATATGTAGAGTGCCCTTCTATTTATGTAATACTGATAATAAGCCACCACACAATTCCTCTTAAATTCTCAGTAATGAAGTGCTGGCATGTGTCTGATTTTTCTCCACATGGTTTTAACGAAGAGCTTTTCAGTTTTACTAGTACATAATTAGAATATATGCATAAATCCCACTCTATTGCTCCAATGTAATTAAAGATCTTTCTTCAAGAAGAAAATTATAAAGCTTTTCTAAGCAGAGTTGCTGAAACCTGAAATCCTTGACTAAATGCATTTTTATGCATGAATCAATCTTCTGAAATAGTTCTGAAAACAATTAATAATGGTCTGCTTAAGAGAAAGCATCTCAGTTGTTTAATGTGGGAGAGAAGTTTCTCAACATTTCCTTCTACACAACTTTCATAACAGTGTTAAGAAGAGCAGAATGTTCAGGCATTCAGCTCATGTAGAAGATACAAAACCCTTTTGTGCTAATTAGCTTAAATAAAACTCCTTTCAGGTAAAGTTATTTGCATATCTGTCTTATAGTATATACACCAGTAAAGTATAAAGCAGAAGACTCACTCTTACTCAAAAAATAGATATTATAGAGCTATAAAAAAAATATTAATTTATTTAAACTTTAGCTCCTTTTGCCCAGGGTGCAGCAGAGGCAGCTAACAGCCATAACACTTTGCACATCTATTCCTGGGTTTCTTTTCTTGCCTGGGTTGCTTGGAGGACTTCCAGGAATTTGTCTAAGAATTTTGAGGTGCCTACTGCTGCTGGAAAAGTGTGAGTACTAGAGGCTTTTGCATCGAGAAAACTCGGTTTGTAAAAGTATTTGCTAGTCTTTCCTGCTCAAAAGACACTTAGAGCTTTTGTGTGCAACTGACTCCTGGTCATGAAGTATCAAACACCCACTGAGCTAGAACTATCAAACCACCTACCACACCTATAGTGCATCAAGTAGTAGCTAATACACACATTTTTTGGAGCAGAAGAATTATGGAAGGGCTATGGAAAGCTTCTTAAAACAGCATGGATCTGGTAGACAAATTTGGGCATGTGCCACAAGACACAGACCCTGTCATCAGCTGGAGCAACAAGCGGTACAGCAGAGGTCTTGGCTTGGAGCTCTGAATGGCAGATGCGGCCATCCAGGTCTGGGGCTACAGGCAGTGCCTGGTGTCTCTCCCTGGGCCAGAGCAGGAGAAAATGGTGCCCTTGCCTGCAGGGGGTGTGCTCTGGCTCAGAACCTGCCTTGCCAAAAGGAGAAGGCAAGCAGTGTCTGTGGTGCCAGAGAATGTGAAAAAGATTGACAGCATCTTTGCAGTGATCCTGCAGAGACAAACGCTCAAATCATCCATTGCACGAGAGAAGTAGAAGCTCACATTTTCTCTAGTCTTTCTTTTATCACCAATGTACTTACAGAAGGTTTTCTTGCTGCCCTGGATGTCCCTGACTGGATTTATTTCTATCAGAGCTTTAACTTTCCTAACCAGATCCGTGGCTGTTTGGGCAATATCTCTGTCCAGGTTACCTGTCCTTGCTTACATCCTTTGTAGGCTTCCTTTTAGTGTTTTTTTTTGTCCAGGATCTTCTTGTTCATCCACTCAGAACTCCTGGAGTTCTTTTATGGCTTTCTCTTTGTTGGGATGCATTGTTTCCAAGCTTGGAGGAAGTGATCCTTGAAGATTAACCAGTTATCTGGGGCCCCTCCTCCTCCCTCCAGGGTTTTATCCCATGATGCTCCACCAAGCAGATCCCTGAAGAGACCTAAGTCTGCTCTCCTGAAGTCCAGGGTACTGAGCTTGCTCTGCACCATCCTCCCTGCCCCCAAGGACCTCAAACTCCACCATTTCATGGCCTTTGCAGCCAAGACTGCCCTGAGCTTCACATTTCCCACCAACCCCTGCTTTTTGGTGTCTCCAGAATGCCAGTAACATCACTGCCCTGCAGATGTGTGCACATCTCTAACTCCTCTTGTTTATGCCCCATGCTCTGTTGCTCTGTGCCTGTGCATAGAGGCATTTGAGTCCCTCATGAAGCTGATTTACCAGCTAGAGTAGCTGAAATTCCTTCGTGATGCTTTTCAGGTGCTTTTCTGCTGACATGGCCACTCTCCAGGTGCTGGACATCTCGCACTGGCACTGGCATCAAACTGGTGGGAATGGAATGGATTAACATTCTTCTTCCCCAGCAACATTCAAGTGTTTCTAAAATTTAGTTTTATGTAGTCAATTTTAGTTTTAATTATTATATGATCCTATTATGAATAAAATATTTCCTCTCTCATGTTCCTTTACCAGCAGCTGCACAAAGTGTGAAAATATCATGAAGATTTCATATGGTTACTCATCAAGCACAGAGACTTGAATGATCCCACATTTGGTATTTATTTTTAATCAGAAATGCTTCTTGGAATTGGACGCTGTCACTTCCCTAAGGAACAGTGTTTTTTAAAAAAAGCATTAAAACATTAATAGATGAGATAAAAAGAAATAAAATACCTTGCTTTTAATTGAATTCTTGAAGAAAGATCATTGCTAAAAGGGAAAAACAGTAGAGATAAACTGCCTACAAAGTTTGATGCATTTCTAACCTAGGGAGTAGAGCACAGCAATTTTATAGTCAGGAACAACAGAGGTTCTATTCAGCTGTTTTCTGCTTCTTTTTTTTCTTTGCTTATTCTGATTTAACTACCTGTAAAAGTTTCTATTGTTTTTATTTAATTATTCCATACTGCTCATTCTAATGTATAAGTGCTAATATTTAATCTCAGTTGCATAATACAAGCAAGTTTAGCACCTCAGAGCATCTCTTTACCTGTCACAGCAAAGGACAACAACATGTTTTGCAGTTCTTTTTTTTTTTCATTTATGGATGTCTGTGTTGTGAGCCTATGTTATTTCACTATTTATCCACTCATTTGAACTTTGTATTATAAAAATGAAGTAAAAGACTCTGAGGAAAGTCCTAAATCATCCTTCAAAGTCTAAAATTTGTCTCATCAAGAATGAAAGTAAAACATACGGTTTCCAAATGACTGTAAGCATCACAACACAAAGAAATCATCTCTGTAATTGCAACAACTCCTAAAAGTAATAGTTTCTACGGATAACACTAAATGAAATGCGCCGACAGCTGACAATAATGCCATGCATATAAGTTACACCTGTATCTTCGTGTATAGGATTCTTTGAAGACAATACCTATAATGAAGACATAAAAAAGTAAAGAAACTCTTCCTGCAAAGAATGAATACTTGACTAAAGAGACTATAGATGAGCACAGAGGGAGCAGAACTTGCTGATGAAGCAATGCAGTTGGACCTGGGAGACTACAAATAAACACAAAAAATTGCAGTTCTGGTGGAAACACATTTTCTTTCCTGAAGGCAAAGTAAAAAATCTATTATGCTGTGGAACATATATACAAAAATATCTAGCATGGTTTTCATGTTTTACATCTCAGTTATTTCTAGAGAAGTGGAAATAATAATTTTATGTGCTACGTAAAGAATTGTTTATGTCTGCTGCTCTTAATTGTCATGACAATTCTATTTCTCAACAACTTTGTCAACTTGAATTGTAGCCATCAGCTTCACCTATTATGTGTAGATGTGCTTTATTGCTTTCCTATCCTTCTCCCTTAAGCAGCAGATTGCTTCATCTGGATGTTACATTTCCAGTTAGTAAACCCTTCATCTTCACATCTTCACATTTCACAAGGAAGTGGAGCAGGATGTTGGTATCTATCCACTGTCCGTTTACCTACCTCACAGAATTTTTTCAGACATGACAGATTGTTTATTAGTTCTAGTGTGTGTTATTAATATATGGCTTGCTGGATTAAAGGACAATATGTTTTGACTGACAGGTCTTTTACCATACTGTCTAAAATTAAACTATAAATACATATTTATTTTGTAATACTATTATTTAAATTCAGCAGAACAAGAACAAAACTGAATTAACATACCTTATGCCATTGTCATTGAACTTTAAATTTGTGTTGTTTTATCTGTCCAGTAAAAGAATTATGCCATTGAATCACTGTATAGGTACAGTTTCTACAGGTGCTGTGTGACAGACAGACAGATATTCCCCAAAACCGGAGATCCTTTCATGGTTCTATAAAATGGGTTCACCTCTACAAAAGAAGCTATATGTTTAAACAGCCTGAAAAGGTAATGCTGAAGAACTGTAAATGATATTTATGATTTGCTATTGTAATCTTAATTTAGCTCCTTTATGCATCATTACAGTAGCAATTTACCACATAATCACATATTTTCACCCCATGTTATCCTGTGCACAAGGGATAGTCTCCACATAGTAGACGGTTATTCAGAATCACTTTTTAGTTCACATTCTTGGAATCAAGAATCATGAAATTCCTACTATCCATAAGGTGACAATTTAAGAAATGTAAGCATCCAACCTCCAAAATCCATGAGAGCAAATCACTTCCAAATAAATTAGGTTTAAAATAATTCCCTTATAGCTTTTGAAAATGAGTGAATCTTTTTCTACTGTAACATTTAGCAATAGGGTTAATTATTTTAATTTACATCTATTTACATGTCTGAACAAGAGCACAGATTGTTGGCAAAAATTGCCAAAATTATTGATGAATTCTAATGCCAGATTTGATCAGTATCTGGTGAGAGCAGTAAGATGGGCTACATTGAAGCAGCAGTTACAAATTAAAATAATAATTGAGGAAATGCACAGTATGGGATTCACTTCACTTGCCTTCACATAAATACAGTACAGGCAGATATAGAACTCTAAACTAGTAATTCAAGATTTCCCTTATATACAGAGGGACAAAATGGCCAATTTCATGCCACCTGCCTACTTCAGGTGCCAACTTTAAGGTGAGACAACGATTCTTCAAAAGCATCTGTTTTATTCTACTGTTAATATGAAAGGACCCTAAATGGATAGCTCAGAAAATTTCTCTACTGCTCAGAGGAATCCCATCCATATTAACTTATGTAAAAACCATGGTGCAACTCAACAAGCTGTAACTGAAGTGTTGCAGACAGAGAAAATACATTTCTCAATTAGCTACATGGCTACCTTGTCTCTTCTGGAGATCATCAGCTGTCTTGGATCCATAATGCTAATCCATTCCTAGAAAATGGTGATTTCTCCTCAGTGAACTAGCCAATGGGAAGATAAAAACCTCTAGACATTTAAGGACTACATCATGAAACATATATACAGATGGCCTGAATAAAGGTCAATGCCTACTTCTGACATGCACATCTCGTGAGCTTGATTTGTAGCACAAATATTCCTTGAGGATCATCCCTGGGATATGGTTAAATAGCCACTCCTGATAAATTATCTTTCTGTATTTTTCCTAGGCATTTTCTCTGATCCTCACAAATTGCATTTCTTTTCTCCAGAAGAATATCCTTAACTGTGAAAATTGCCAGAACTGATTCACTTCCCCTCTAATGCAAGAAATAAAAAGAATATAAGCATGTAGGAACTTTGAGAAACTCAGAAAAGAATCCACAATTCTGACTACATATGAAGATTTTGTGCCATATCTTAGGAAATATTGTATGTAAAGTAACAAAAATCTTCATACTATGACATCCTGTCTTTGAACACTTGATCTTTCCAGTTTCCTTTCTGTCTCTGTGCATGTTCTTCTCTTACGCCGTGCAGACCTATGTTTCTTACAATCTTCATTCCTGCTGTTTTCTTTCTATTCCCTCTATGGCCTTAATTCCTTCCGTGTCCCTCAGGCTTTGAACAGCACCTTCTCTTTCTCTAACAAGAGCAGTCCTTTACAAATTCTGGCTCATGCACAAATTCTTTCAAGAAGCTTTCCAATACTCCTCTGTTCAGTGTTAACCACTCCATTCTTTCCCTTTTGTATTAAATCAGCATTACAGTAATTCTTTTCTGTCTGGATTACAGTTCATCTTAGGGGAGTGATTATCTTTCATGTTCCTCTAAAGTGCCACATGCTTTTACACTCATATACTTATATATGTTTGCATGCTTGAACATACATTTATGTAACTATTTAAAGAGTTGTCGGAGTAATATGCATAGAGCAGGCCACAATACAAAAAAATCCCTATGAAAGCATACAAGTAAACATAAGTGAATGTTTAGAAATATTTCTGAACACATGCAATCAATTACTAACATTATTTTTCATCATGTGTTGTGCCTTCTTTTTGCCTGGTTTCCAAATTTGTTTAATTGGCAGAAACACCTGCAGAAGATGGATTTTGCTATAAAACCTGAGCATTCAAAGAAGCATCAGTTAGAAGTGTGGAAAAAAAGTGTTGCAAATATTTATGTTAGGGATCCATAATACCAAAAAATAAATCCTTATTTCACTAAAAAAAAATATTCCTGCTCTCAACCGCCATTAACCTTCACCACACAAAAGATGGATGGATGGATGGATGGATGGATGGATGGATGGATGGATGGATGGATGGATGGATGGATGGATGGATAGTCTGTGATTTTTTTTCTGGAAATGCTTGTCAAACTGAACAATGTTTTGTTTCAGGTTTAATTTTCATTTTGCACTGTCATCTCCACTTTGGTTTAAAGTCATTCAGGCATCACCAAAAGCTGTACTAATACATCTAAAGAGTTTCTTTACCAAAAAGGTCCCTATTGAGCTTCTGGATAATCAGGATGTACCTAAACTGTGTAACATGGGCACTGAGCAGTGCACCTGCATTCCTGGTTGCTCCATCATGCAGCTTCAGAGTTCTGTGGGAATACACCGTCACTTTGCCTGACTGAGATTTTCATGCTCTTGGACCCAGGTTTATACATAGGCCTAGTGCATTGACATGGAAAGACTGAAAAAGCCCTGTAGTTGTAAACTGATTCCATTATGGGAAGGAATAACAGTGCATCTCCTCTGAGCATTTATTCTAGAGAAAATGTCTCTATACCTGGAAGTGCTGTGTTTGCCCCAGCTAGCCTCAGGACTAACAGCGGTGACTATTTAAGATAACTTTTTTGTGGAGAGGGATCTCCTGCCTTGTGAAGGGGTATGCTAAGCAACAACGACATTCTTACTGCCCCAATACTTGAACCAAACCCATGTACCACAGCAAAAGTGAGATTATAAAGACTCAGCATTAAATAAATGCACTGTTATGTAGGATAAAAGCATACAGGGCTGATAAACTATTTTGTTGACCTGCTTTTCATTGTTGCTCTGAAACACTCTTCTTGATGGGTAAAACTGAAAGGTCCTACAGTCAAACAAACTTTGAATAAAACCATGGCCAGTACAAGTGGCACCTCTGAAGACCTTATTTCCCTGGGTGTATGCAACTGCACTACAAAATTCTACCGACCAAGAAAGATGTGTTTTCCAAGCCCATTCATGCGCTCCTCCTGTTCCCAAAATTCAGCCCTTATGATTCACAGTGACAGCCTGCTGTTTCCAAGAAAACTTGAATCTCAGTTTAGGTACTGAAATAGAAATAGGTGAATAGGTGCCAAGGACAATGATAACCATACTTACGAACCTACCATAAATCAGGAAGTTTTTCCTAAGACAAGACATAACCTTTAATTAAACTTAAAATATTGACTTGTGTGGATAAAGAACATCTGTAGAAAGAATGTCTAGCAGAATTACTGGATGGGAAAAGTAAAGAACCTTTCAACTGAGTCCAGTTCTCATTTGTTGCCTTCGCTGCTTATTTCTGATTGCTTGGAAGTAGCACAATAAATACAAAATTTACTGCAGTCATATAGATAGCAGGTTTTAATGCAATAACAAATCTGGATTTGATATATCTTCCTTTGTTCGTTATTTATGTCAGTGAAAGAGCCAGAAAATGTACAGTGATGTGACTAAGAGCATAATTTGGCCTCCTAACTAGAAAAATCAAAGCTATAGGGAATATATAGGATGAAAAACCCATGTCCGGTAGATGAAGAAGGATAGAATCCCAGATTGCCATGTCTCTGTCCATCTTCACTTGTTAAACTTCCATAAAAAAGTTGTCTCCTACTGGTTGATTTTAAGACACTTAATCCAAAGGTAGCTGCTAGGATCTCTAAGCAGCATTAAAACTAGATAATAATAAATATTTTACAATGATGACTGGTATTGTCCTGTACTGTGCTGTATGTCAGAGACAAACAATGATATTTCATTGAAACAAGTAATCTGAACAGTATACCAAGTTTGGGATACCTAACATAAATATTTTATTAAAATTTGCATATTTTTGGAAACTTATAGACTTACTTGCCTTTTTATTTGGCAGTCAATAGGGAAGCAGTGAGTTTAGACCAAATAAAAGATATTTTTAAAGTAGATTTTACATTACTTTTTAAGTTCTTTTGTATAACCATGAATAAACAATTTTTACTTTTTTTTTTTCTTCCCTGACTTCTGGATGTGGTGCA
Organism: Pardalotus punctatus; assembly: GCA_013400915.1. Taxonomy (NCBI): domain Eukaryota; kingdom Metazoa; phylum Chordata; class Aves; order Passeriformes; family Pardalotidae; genus Pardalotus; species Pardalotus punctatus. Next base: position 60,216 of record VZTX01015906.1, read on the forward strand.
TCTGGCAGATAAGAGATCTGAAGATGGGATTCTTTCCAGTGCTGTAAGAGGGCCTTGGATAAAACTGGTCAATTCCTCTCTAACCCTATACAATCAAAAGAAATTAGATATCCAGAGACATCTCTCTGTTTCTAAACTTGCTTACACTTCCCTTGATTTTGATACCTGCATGAAATCCTAGCTAATCTACAAGGAAAAACAAAAACAAAAAAAACTTTAAATAAAATAAAGAATACAAAGAAAACAAAGAAAAACAATCCCCCCCCCAAACAGCATTGCTGCCTCAATAAAGTGTTTTATAAAGAAAATAAAAATTCTACAAATGCCAGATGAACAATGCCATGTCTTATGTTATACATGATTTGTAGCAATCAACATTCATGTTTGGTGTAATTCAGTTCCTCAGGATGTTAAAATGGTTCTTATCTGTATTTAATTGACGAAAATGGCTTTTAAAATGCTAATTATCTGTCCCATGACATTATGCCTTTCACATTAGATAAAGCCAATGACCACAAAATGGTTCTGTCCAGAAATGTAAACATCTACAGAAGTAATGCTTCAGAACACTCTGAAAATATGTAATAATCTTTACCACTTCCCATGATTCTGTTTGTGTAGCTCACAGCATTCTGTATATATTAGGAAAACTAACCATGTAATTTCTAACACTATTCTTTTCCTCTTTACAGATACTGTTGCCAGGTTTACTTAATTTGAGCAGTATCTACACTTATCATAGTGCCTTTCTCTCAGAAATCTTCCTGAAGCTTCCTAGTGGAACGGTTTCCATTAAAGGAGAACTAAACTAAGATCAAAATTTGCACTAAAAATCACTGTTGTATTTTCAAGCGCCTTCTAGGTGACCCCAAAACACCATGATATGTTTATGAGATGGCTAGCAACATTCACGTCAGTCTTCAGAATTACCAATATATGGATATTTTGACAAGCAAGAGATAGTTTTTGTTCACTTCAGGTCAGAAATCAGCAGATTTCACAATGTGTAAAAGAATACTCTAGAGCATGAAGTGATAAATCCACGGACTTGGCATGTACAAGTGTGAGTGATGAGGCTTGAACAAGGTAGGCACAGGAACATAATTCCACACTAGCAGTGTCTCTGAAATATTTTTATTTTTTAAAACAGGTGATTAAATTGTGGAGAGCTTCAGAATATTAGTTTTCTGATGAGCACAAGAGAAACTTCAGTGTCTGATTGTAAAAGACAGAACAGTGAAGGTTGTCTCCAGGTTTGTTTAATTCTGAGCACAAAAAAAAAAGGAGACAACAAGGCCTGCATGATTCATTTTGGAAATGGGCAAGTCCTGAGAGTTACCAATGAGACTGCAGTTCATATATACATGCAATATGGCAGAAAATTCATTGGTTCAGAATTCTCATTCAGAAATATAAACTTCTGAATTTGTTTTGAGAATTCCTGAAATTTCTTCTAACAGGAAAGGCATGGTAGGGCAAGCAAGGACTGTCACTACTTTCACATGTTCCGTGGTCCCCACGACCTTTTATAAGTGAACAATTTTTCAGTGTGATATCAGTGTTGTACCAGTTATTCAGTTGTTCATGTAGAAAAACGTAGCTGTTAAATCTCAGTACTCTCCAGAAAGATAGAGAAAAGGTAAATGTAGGGCAGGTATAGCAAATAAAAAAGAAAATGGACATAGATAAACCTACAATGGTGTAACCCAATTCTCTCTCTCTTTACCTTTCCTTCACAAATTCCATGGGCCATGCCAGGAAGGAAGAGGATACTTTTGTAAATATTATCTTTTGGAATTTACAGTGTGAATAATTATTATATATAATTCACATCCATAAAGTAAATGTATGTCATACCTCTAGGTCTTTCCCCTAACTGTTGCTGGTAACAGTGGATTATAGTTACAAACAAGCTAGTTTTCTTTTACTTGCTACTTTAAGCTCTATTAAGAATATTTTTAAAGTTCTACTGACCTCTGTAGACACTAAAACACAGCAGAAAATTCTCACATCTGGAAAAGCAAACTTGTTTATATGTCAGTCCATCAGCTCTAGTTTTTAATGAAGCATTTTTTTTTCCTTTTGGCACAACCATTTATTTGTATTAGAAACATGCATAATTTCCAGGAAAAGATTCTTGCAGCCACCTGTAGATGCTTCATGAATGACTGATCTACATAGATACCACAGGAAAAAGGAAAAGCAATTTGAATTGTAAATTGAAGCTTGCAGAAATCTCACTGCGTACTGCTCTGGGCAGTACAGTGAAGACCCTAGAGATATTTCTTTAGCTGCCATTTGAAACAGACACAAATAAATGAACCAAGGACAACAAACTCCATTAATTTCAGCTGCACCATCAAGGCTAACCTACCAAAAGGAGTGACAATGTACAACTGCTGAAAAAACATAAAGACACGTAATGAAAGATTTTACTTTTATGTTTGGTATTGAGGATGGCTCACCTGAAGCAGACTTTTTCATCTCTTTTCAACTGCTTTAGGGAGACACCATCTCTCTTTTTGGGACTGGTGAGATGGGACAGCTGCCTAGATTCTGATGAAGAGCATGTGAATTTTGCTAGAAGAGATGAACTGAACAAAGCTCACGGTGAGAACAGAGAAGAACCAGATGGACCCCTGAAATTTGAGCTTGATGTTTATCACCAGGATCTAGAATACAAGTCCCCAGCTCCCTTGCTGCATGCCCAGGTCAAACTGATCACCAGCTGGGAAGCAGGATGGAATGTAACAAATGCAATTCAGGTAACCTTTTATTTCCACACTTATTCCACTCATCATTTGAAAAACCTGGTCACCACTTAGCCTGCTCTATTTTACTTAGCTGTGCCATCATTTTGCATATTCTGAAAGGTTTCTACGAATTTATTACTCACATGTTTGAATCTTTCTGCATAAGATTAGCACTCTGATAAAACAGAGTTCCAAAGGGAAAAATTATACATATGTTATCTGAAGTTTAAAAAGTGTTTAAATTAGGTGAAATTGAAAAGGTGGTGATTGCACCTGTTTTGGAAGTGCAGACATTATCTTTAATAAGCAAATTTGAATTCAGTGACAGAGATGTTTGACAGAAATGTGAGGTAAACATCTAATAAAAAGAGGATGGTAAGAGCCAGACTGACGTCAGACATAAATTTACTGACATGTAAGTTAAACTAGAAATAAATTGAAGCACGAAGCACAAGAAGTGTAATAATACTTGTCAGTGTTAAAGAAAATAGTTAGGTTGAATAGACTGAAAGCATTTGGTCCCATCATTCTGTGTGGAATTTGAGTATCTTTCCAAACCCTTAAATTTAGCATTAAATTTTTCAGAATCTTTTTCTCACTTTTCATGATTCATTTCCTTACATAATTCTATCATTACCACTAACTTTCTGTCTGACATGGTAAGAAGAAAGCAGCATCCACAGACACATCTAGTCCCAGTAACTGGTGCTTAAACACCTTTTTATGCCACTTTAATTATAGCAAAATAATCCTTCCACTGTCACACAAGTCTGACTATGCCGATGAACATTTGTTTGCATATCCAGTTCATCCCTCAGCTCTGCAAAGGAGGAGAAAAAGGACGTATTGCTAACCCTGGTGTATTTTCAAACATGAGCACCACCACATGAGAGCCAGTGCAATAACAGGGCACAGTAACATATCATACTCTGAAAGTGTTCAGCTGTGAATAAAAGTGTGAAGTCCTAAAATACTCCAACTGCATTCTAGTAACACATTTTTTCTTCAGTCTCCCTCAGCAGCATCTAGTCAGGACAGGAATCTGGGATGAGGGCCCATTGTCTCTGTGAGTTTTGCATTTGATTTTACTGAAGCCAAGATTTCATTCTGGAAGTCAGTTTTGTCAATATTTGCTGTATGACCTTTTGGCAAATCACATTCTGTAACCTGTTGTTTTCCTTTATGAAAAACAAAAATAATAATGCCTCTGTAAATATATCAAAGTGCCAAAAGATCCTAAATATTGTTGTGTACAAAATTACTGCTAATTATTAATATTATAACTTTCAGTTAAAAAACAGACTGATGCCACATTTTAAAACACAATCAAACATGCAGTTGCCTATTTAAAATCAGGAAAAATTCAAGGTAAATGATCCAACCAGACCTAAGACCAGGACTTAATCAAAACTCTCAGCATGCTGAGTGTTGCCTACCATGACTCTCATTTGGTCAAATATTTTAGAAATTAGCATTAAAAGAGCAGTTTCCTACAGCTGTATTGAGGTTTCCTCCTAAAGCAGGCTGAAGGTTGCAAAGCCTGGAAACTGCAGTTCCATTAATAGTTAAACCAAAGAATCCTAATGAAACATTATTAAACTGTGTGCATGTGCGACCGTGTATGTGAATCTATGTACACATATTTGTGTTTTTCCTGTTTCCCAATACCCAGAATTGGGAGCAAGTAATTTGATTAAGAAACAAAGGTAGAGAGTAGAGAAAGAGAAGGGGAAAGGCAGGAGAGGAAAAAGGGGAGAATATTGAATGGGCATCTGTCAGTATAAAATAACAGTTTGAAAAAAATTCTATGAATAGCTTTGAAGAGAAAGTCAGTGTTGTGAACAGAATGATTAAAACAATCTAAAGATTCTTGACTGGTGAAGACAATCTATGATAAAATGACCGTTGTTTTACCCTACCCAGAGGAAAGGGCAGAAGTGTTTTGCATGGCAATTAGAGGTAAACATTTCAGCAGAATTTTGAAGTGTTCTAAACAGTTATTCCAGTGAATATAATTAGTCTAAAAGTGAAATTATTTCACAATCCAAATTTATTACAGGAATGATTAAATCTGTGGTCCCTGAAATTAAATAGAAGGGTTTTCTCACACTGTTTTAAATATAACTATTTTCAAAAAAATGAGAAGAGATTTTTATTTTGTTCTTAACTTGAACTGAAAAAATATGCACTTTTGATGCTGATACTGTATGTGTAAATGATTGCTTCAGACATTTAAGTTTCCAGGGAAACATGTTTCATATTCCAGCACTGCACAGACAAATGAAAACCTGTGTTCAGTTAATCTGGGTAAGGACAGAGACCATAAAGCTGAGTTAATTCAAATGGGAAAATGTACAGCATCATCTGGCAGAGTGATGCAAGTTGCATTTGTTTGTACATAGTAGTAAAAGGCCAAAATTATTTGTAATGACTTGTACAGTGGTGCTGGATAGATAAGCAAAGAAATAGTCACAAAGAAGAAGGTGATTAAATTCTAATGGTACAGTATTTCACAGCAGAATCAAAGGGCAATAAAGACTGTTATTTGCCAGTCACATGTAGTAGGAGTTTTGCCAACACTATGGAGAAAGCCAAACTAAAAGAAAATGGCATTCAGTCTATAGTGTCGTGAAGTGGTATAAGAGAATGGAGAAAAAACAAGAGTGAAAGAGAAGTAAAATAATGGAAAGAAGTGAAATAATGTTAATCTCACCTATAATTCATACCTGTGTAAATTATAACTGTAATTTATACCATTGTGAGTTGATCTCTACCTAGATCTTGGGAGGACCTAACAGTGAAAAAAATCTACCACTTTACCAGAATGTTTCAAGTGACTTCCTGTACTATGATGCCGGAACCATCTTTAAAATACAGGCTAATATAAGTATACAATTTTTCTCTGAATGTTTGGTAAAACGCGATGTATTCAATCTGTCTGGAGAGCATCCCAGCAGAAAAGGGCCAAGGGATGCTGGTCAACAGCAGCTGAACATGAGCCAGCTGTGCCCAGGTGGCTAAGAAGGCCAATGGCATCCTGGCCTGGATCAGCAATAGTGTGGCCAGCAGGACCAGGACAGTGATTGTCCCTCTGTACTCAGCACTGGGGAGCCACGCCTCAAATCCTTTGTTCATTTTTGGGCCCCTCAGTGCAAGACAGACATTGAGGTGCTGGAGCACGTCCAGAGAAGGGCCATGGAGATGGGGAAGGGTCTGGAGCACAAGTCCTGTGAGAGGCAGCTGAGGGAGCTGGAGTTGTTCAGCCTGAAGAAAAGAAGGCTCAGAGACCTCATCACTTTCTACAGCTCCCTGAAAGTAAGCGGTAGCCAGGTGAGGGTCAGCCTCTTCACCGAGGCAACCAGCAACAGAATGAGAGGACATAGCTGCAAGCGGTGCCAGGGGAGGTTCAGGTTGAACATTAGGAATTATTTCTTCACTGAAAGGATTGATAAGCATTGGAACAGACTTCCCAGGGAGGTGATGGAGTCACCATCCCTTGAGGTGTTCAAGAAATGACTGGATGTGGCACTTAGTGATATGGTCTAGTAGACAAGATGGTGATTGATGATCTTAGAGGTCTTTTCCAACTGAAATGATTTTGTGACTCTATGAAATCATGCTGAATGTTCTCTTTGATTCAATGCATCTGTTACCTAATATTGCCAATATTCATATCCTTCCTTTTGCAAAAAATTAGGTTGTACGAAGATTGGAAATACCTGCAGCAGGGGAAATTTTCTTGTTCCATCATCAGAGTAATACAACAGGGTGCTTGACTACTGTGAGTGCTTCTAGGAATAACAATAATTAAATTACTATTATTAATCATTATTTTTAAATGTGTCAATAATAAATTACCAATTATCTCAGGAGTAATCATAACGATTCTCATTATATTTATATTCTGTATGTTGTACATTAGTTTAGAAAAGACTAAAGACTTCAATAATCATAATTTTAAAACCTGAATATCCTTATATCTTTCACTCTGTGCCTTTATAGCCAAATTTCTGTACTGGGTTCCAATGTAGTTAATTTTAACTTAGGTAACTGCAACTCCAGTACTTAACTGGAAAACACACTGATGCAGAGGAATGGAATTAGCAGACGTACCTTTAAAGATATAAAGACAAACATCTGAGGGGAGTCTAAACACCCCTCACATTAAGCTTTACTGACACAAAATTTAAGAAATTTCTAAATATAAATATGTACATGCTTGTGTGCTTATAAAGCAGGTCATTAGATGTAGAAGAGAAAAAATCCTCTCATCCTGAACCTTAAATAATTTAGTCATGTTTGGCTAAACAGCCACTTGGATTTTAACCGCAGCACTTGATTTTAAGTATTTATTTTCCAGACATGAGAACAAAGGTCAATCCTTTCTCGAGCACAAAGCTGTAACTTCCTTGAATTATACATTGTATATTGAAGCTGAAGACATACAAATTGAAGCCAAAGTCGTACTCCAAACTAAATTATAGACATCTGAGAGGAACTAACTTCTGCATTTCATATCAAGATGTGGTACTGAGAATTGAAGGGAGATTCCCAATGCTGATATCTAACCTAGGACCAGAAAGTAATTCAAGTTTCCAAATGAAACATCAAAAAATGACAGCACAAAGTAAAATTCCGAGATAGTAGGACTATCATGGTGCACATAAACATTCTAAATAGTGAGTATGATTTTAGCTGAAATGTACCTGCAGTACTGGAGAATTTATTTTTCCAAGGTTTGAAACCACAAACCCTTATAGCCAGAACTGCAGACCCAAAAAAAGCCTGGTGAGAGCCATCTAAATTCAGATCTGTTTTTCCTATGATAGATGTCACCATTATGCAATGCAATTGATAAAAGATGTATTTTAGGGGAGAAGACTCTGTAACTAATGTTTGTGCCCTGGTTTTCCCTTCTGATTTTCTTTTGAGGGGAAAAATGATTCCAGACATGCATCACTACTTTGTATAACCTTTTATTTCAGCTCAGACCCTACAGCAGGCTTCTTTTGTGCACATATTCATATACTACAGAGAAGGCTACATTCAGGGTATATATCTTCTCTATTCTCAACCCTATTTCTTATCACAAAAGCTTTTTATCAAAAATGTGTTATCCTGCAACAAAGAAATAACATCTAATTCAGAGAAATCTCTTTATTTGACATGTAAGCGTAGTGAAGCAGACTGATTTTTAGTTAACTAACTGCTGCTCCCATAAATCTCGTTAGACAATGCACTTTATCAGTCTGCTTTTTCCTTGGTCAGCTGCAAACACTAAAAAATATTATGAAGACAGAATTCCTAAACACAGAGAGGTGGCTCATCTACAGTTGTTCCAGGAATAGATATTTGGATTATTCTCATGGATTTAAGTTACTGCTTTGCAGGTTTTGAGTTTTATGCTGTTCGTCACATTATTTGGTCAATGACCAGGTGGAGGGAGTGTTGAGTGGATTTACATCAGCACATTCTACCCTAGCTATTATGGAAACGTTAGGAGAGTCAAAACAGTTTTCCATAGCCTCTCCAGGTCAGATTTTCTATCAAGTAGAAACTGTGATATAACATAACAAGTCCACAAAATTATTCCTTGGACATATAGATAGTCCAAACATATGGACTACTGGTTCAGAAAGCACCAGACTAGCTCTCCAAGCCCAGAAAAAATTACATGGGTTACACAAGCAACAGACCAAAGTATTGCAATTCTTTAAGCCATCTAAGTGTTTAAATGACATATTAAAATACGTTTAGAAGTTAAAGCACCTTGGATTATGCTTGTCCTCATTGTGTGCTCAAAATTGCATTTCTTAACAGATGAGTTACAAAAGAGTTACAGGAGGTGTCTCTCTCTGTGCCTCCTTCATAAATAATTCTAATAACTTCAGTAGTTTGGCTATGACTAACGCACTTTATAATATAATTTATTATATTGATCTACTTCAAGCTAATTAGCATATACTATTTTTATCTCTGTGAGATGAAATGGAAACATTCTAAAATATGATACTCAAGAACCGTGAATTTAACATGCAGCCTCAGTCTTAAATCTGAATATCTTGATTACACTGAGTGTGAGATAGATATATCTTAAAATATTGCTTCTTAACCAATACCTTATTTTATATCTTTAACTGATTTTTACCTGAATTTTACAGACGTGCCTGTCTAATGTTACATTCTTTAATAATAGTAGCCAGAAGGGCTGCTGGGCTTTAAGAAATATGAATAATTCTGTTCACAACCTCAAATTATAACCTTACGTTTCAAGAAAGTATTTATTTGACGCTTGATTTTTAGCAATGTCAGTTCTCTATAATTTCCAACAATTTCAGCAGAAACTCTTCTTGCCTTGTACTTTTGAAATCTGTATATTTCAGCATCTACATTTCAAAACCACCGTATTATCTTGAGTTTACGAGAAACAGCAGCTAAGTCACTGCAATGCATAGTATACTTATCCTGGGGTTGATGTTCAGTTTGTCACAGTTTGGTAAAGAAAGTGTTGGAGAATTTGCAAGTGACTATTTCTTGTAAGTGAGGACTTCTCATTGACTGTTCAGTTGTCACATATGTTTGAAAATTTTTTCATCTGGAAAATCTACTACTATTAATCTTTTGGAACAGCTATTTTGTAGATGTAAGCCCTCCTACACGAAGCAGCTGGTAATAGAAATTGTGTGCATGTAAAAGGACAAAAGAACTAGCAAGTAATCATAGAGCTGCATGGCAGGTAAACTGGGAGAGACCAGTTCAACTCTTCTCCTTACAGTGGTGCTTTCCAGCAAGCAATAGTGTTAACTTTTGCATTAATCGGAATTTGCAAGTTGTTCTAACATGCTGCCAAATTCAGCCTGCCAGCAGATGTGCTTAGTGAGGACACAGAGCCAGAAAATCACAGAAGATCTCAAGATGAAAGGGACCCATAAGGACCCATCATTGGTTCCAACACCTTGCTCCAGTACCTGCAAGGTGCCGTGCCTTGTCCTGCCTCCAACATTGACACAATTCCATGGGTGGATGCCCTGGAGAAGTCTGTCAGTATTTGAACTATTTTATATCTCACTCAGCTTAAGTACTTCTCCATCCAAGAGCTGTAAACCCTGACATTATTCGAAGGTCAACTACTATCAGTGGTGTTGCTGGAGCTTAATAGACAGATTGTCAAGTGACAGAATATGATTTACATGCTCATTTACATATAGTTGCAAAAAGGGTGTGTTCGTTTCCATTTCTCCCATAACACATATGAAATCAACAGCACATATAAGTACCTCAGAAATCTGAACATTGTGCATCCTGCTGCCAGGCCTCTTTTTTGTGTCTCATCATTAGGAAACCTTCAAAGCACCCGGGAGATGGCCTGCTCTGGTGGTGATCATGACTAAAAAAAACTTTTGCATTGGTACACAGATAAGTTACAAACACACACACACACACGCACTACACCATTCTTTTTACTTTTCATTGCAAGAATTTTTTAGAAGTCTTACATGAATTAATCCATAGGATCATGACCAGCTTCCTCTGCTCTGTACTGCTGTCCCCAACCAGGCACACAAGTCTCTCCTGAATGTCTGCCCTGCACCTTCCTGTCTGAGGTCATCACTTGCACCAGACAGGCTCTTGGGGCTCCTACACTCACAGCTGATAGACACCACATCCTTCCCCACCTGTGGGAGTGTGGGACTGAAGCAGAGTTGTTTTCCTGGGCTGGTTCAAGTTCACATCTTATTTAGATCCCTCTTCTGCACACATAAAATATTGCTCTGTCTTTTCAGCAGTCAGTCAAGCAGCTAAACAGAGCTCTCTGTCTTCTATCCAGTGTCTGCCCACACCAGAATTCCTTCGCTGCCTGTGTAAGTCCTTGTCCTGGCTACCATGCAGACCCATCATCTGGCATCATCTTTCAGTCAGGCCTCTTTCTAGATCCTCACAGACTGCATCCATGTCCTGCTTATTTTTACTGTAAAACCTCACCAATACAGTCTGATTTATCAATCCACAAATCTAAAACTGATCTGAGCACCAATAATTCCCCATCTGGGTCACAGTAACACACTTTTCCCTAAACTTTCCAAGCTCATCCCATGCATACCCACCTGGAAAGCTGATGCAGTTCCATATCTAATGAGACCACCATCTCCTGCAAGCACATCTTCAACCATCTTTTCTATAATAATCTACCATTTTTCTTCCTGCATCTATTGATTCTGGTCACTCTTCTTCCAGTTACAATTACCATTTTCATTTTGTTATATATTTAAACAAGCATTCCTATGAACTGATGTAAAGATATTCCTCTGATACTCTTAGAAATGTCCTTTTGATGAAAATTGCACAGTTATAAGCTACACTGAAACCACCATTTGACCTCTTGACTCATGGAATCTGGTATTGACTCAAGGTTTCCTTGTCTCCCCTCTCTGCCTGTATTTGTTTCGTGTAATCTTACTCCTAGATTATAAATACTTTGGAAAAGAGACCATCTCATTGTGCTTCTTTTGCACACTGCTTTACACAATGGGATTACATTCAAGGACTTCCAGGTGCTCCAACAATGAAAATAATTTTGAAAGTAAGTCTCAAAATATTTCCTATTTTACAGAAACTCTTTACAAAATAATGACTGTTCAAATGTAGCCTGTGATAAATCAGCTTGACATTTGATTCAGTTTCCTCTCTTTTTCCTATAAAGAATTGATTCTCCTTGCTATTGAGACTCATTGTAGGGGCTGAGCACAAGATTAATCAGCAAAAGAATGTGATGAGAGTACCTTTAGAATATTCAGCCGTTAAAATAGGCATTCCATCTTAGAAACTCTGGTGGCCAGGAAAGAAAATGACAGAAACATGGTATCAAAGATAAATGGATAGTGACATTATGAAAATTATACTCTTTGAAACAATAAATGTTACCAAAAACAAAGGATCAAGTAACTGTCAGCTGCTTGAAAGCAAAGATTCCTTTATTCCATGGGAGAACCCAATGTGCCACGATTTGTTGCAGAGCAAGGATCTCTGGCTCCCTCAGGTGAAGGGAATAGCTGATGTACTTTCCCACTATACTAATATCAAATTAATCTACCATACTTTTTGGTATCATCAATTCCTGAGAGCATTTTTAACAAGCTGAATTAAAACAGATGGTGTAATTTCTCCTCTTTTTTAAATTCATGGCAGGTCATGTGGTATTTAAACACACCATTATTAGGCAACTTTGAATTTCTGTATCAGTTATATTTGGCTATTTCATTGTTGTGATACTACATTTGACAGACAACTTTCAAAACAAAGCCCAAATTACCTATTACAATTATTCACCAGCTTCCTGTGGCTAAGATAATTTGTTCCTCTCTATAGCATATGCCTTTGACCAGCTATCACTGCTGGAAAATGTTCTTCTTAAAAATGTTCTTTCTGTCCCTATTCTTAAACTTAAGAGGTAGGTAACCTCAGTAAATTTGCTTTAATAAACCATAATTAGACATATAACTCCTCCCAGGTTAACATTCCTCTCAAATCAGCAAGAACAAAGTGGCAGGCAGCAGAAAGTAAAATACTTTGTCAGATGGTATTCCTTTCCTGTTTTTTTCTAAACTTCCTTCACTTCCATTAGCAAATTTTCAGAAGGGAGCTCATTTTTTCATGAAGTAAAAGAGTGAGCCCTAGGGTTCATCAAGGAATAAAAGTTGACACGCTCAGCACTTGTAAGTACATATGAGAATTTAACGCTTAAAGTAAAGAAGATCTGAATTATTATAGTGTGCTGGTAGAATCAGAAATAGTGATGTTTCTCTAGCAGAGTTTCCACATTATAAGGCTTCTTCCATACAATCCATAGATGGTTAATCTACAGTTTCCATCAGTGTACATAATTCCTGACGGTAATGGATTCACCGAAATTGTATAAGCTCTGTCTGAATGAGCAAATGGAGCTATTTGAGAAAATAAAAACCCTAAACACTGCTTATCCACAGTATTGAATATGATCTATTTTAGCCTAGTTTTAGAACATTAAGCTGTATAAAGCATTTTACCCCTAAAGCTAAATAAAAGAAATTGTCTTCTATTTGCATATCTTCTCCCTCTTCTCCCCACATACACCATGTTTCTTGGAAGGCAATATTGCTCTGTGTTCTTGGCCAGTGGCACTAGTTTTGCCATATGTACAATGCTGAGTTACTAAATAGCTAACAAAAAAATGAAATTTAATATTTACTTCTCAAAAATGTAAACATATGAGTCAAAGTGAGGAAACATTCACTTCAGCTCATACAACAGACTGCTATCCATTTCAATTTCTCTCAGTCCATTATTTAATTGACACAAATAACAGCACCAGTAGATTATGTTTTGTAGTCTCTACAACAAACATTTTTGTTGTTTTATCAGTAGTAATGGCAGTTTCAAGGCTTTTCCTTTACTCTACATTAGTATTTCTGTTGATGATGGTTTTTTTGCTGTTTTTCCATCCAGAATCATGTTTCATTCAGGCTAGTTCCTTCCTGATAAGCAGAGAACTTTTTTCTTTTCACTTTTAAAACTCATTCTAATTTAATTATTTCAGATGAATATGGCTATTTCAGAAATTGTGAATAGTTCTACTGAAGCTTGAAAAAATGTGGTTATAAGAATAAGACTTATATGCTATAGACTCAATATATCTTATTTTTATAAGGAATTTGTTTCTTTTGTTTATAAGAAGTTATCTATTTTTTTTCTGTTCTGATGACTGTTATTGCTCTCATTTTACTGTCACTCTAGAAGTTGGCACTGAAGTTTATTCTATCTCACTACATTTTGAACTTGTTCTCTTGTCTCATTGTCTGCATGATTTCTGCAGCTCCAAATGACATCTCCTCAGCCACCTTCCCTTAAGGGACTTGAAAATCCCCTTCTAAGATTTAATTGGAATCTGGAGCTTAAAATGTGCTCTCCACTCCTGCCCTTGTTGCTGTTTTCTTTCACTTTGGCTGGAAAGCCAACTGCTCTCAGACAGAGCTCTTTCTTTTACATTTTTTGTTGTTGTCATTTCAGGATAAAAATAAAATACCTGCACAAAACTGTAGACTTCCCTCTGATCCTTGGATAGGATTTCAGAGACTCTTTACTATCTCCTAAATTGTGAGGAGCTGCCATTCCCCCCCTGAAGGTTTCCTTTCCTAATCAAAAAGGATAATCAGCTGCATAATGTATACTTTCCCTCTAGCGTTCTCCTCATCCCTGTCTTATGTTTAGAGTCAGATGTTTTTCATATCCAGTCATTTTTCCTCCCAGCCTCTTGCCCATCATATTCTCCTACTCCTTGTTTCTGCCTCATATGGTTCACAGTTTATGTAATAGCACTTTTTTCCCCTCTTCCTGCTTCCCCCAGTGCAGTCATGTTCCCAAGTTTCCCAGTTTCTTGCTCTTCCTTTGCTCTTCCGGGACATGCCACCATCTCATGGCCTTTGTAAAGGAATTCAGCTGACTCTACAGATGACAGAGAGTGACACAGGAATCTCTGATGGAGATTCACAAACCCTAAAACAAGTGCCCTACGCTGTTGGAACAAGTAGTCATCTGGTGATCCTTATTTCTATCCATCCTTTCTGGAGTTACCAGATCCCTTCCAACTCAGATATTCTGTGATTCTGTGATTAGCTTCCCCTTTTGCTGTGTTTAGGTAGGACAGGTTAGGAATCCCATTCCTAATAAGAGTGCATCAAAACAAGGTAGATTTGTCATGTGTGTCTCTTCTGCTGCTGTGTACACTCATTCATTGAACATCTGTTTTAGACAGAAGTTGGGTGAGATTAGCCCAATTCATAGATGCGAAGAAGTGATAATTTCCTTGGATACCAAAGAGAGTAAAAACAGTAGTCACTTTAGTAACTTCAGTTATAGCAACTTAGTTTTCATCTAAAATTCATTAGTTACACCTTGCGAATAAATTTTGATTTTGCTAAAAATTTAAGAAATTGAAATGTAAGAAATGAAAGTTATTTAGGAGAAAGGAACATAAACTAAATGCAGCATTGAAATCAGTTTCTCAAATATGAAATCAATTGAAGCAAATTGAAATCAATTTCTCAAATATGAAATCACTACACAGCACCAAATTATGAACAAAGGAGAGATTCAACAGAGGTGAGAAGTTTTCCCTGCACTATTAGAATGACTCAGGTTAAGAAAAGAGAAAAACACTATTTTTAAAAAATATACAAACATTTACTGCAATTACTTATCTAACTTCATTTTAATAATGAAAAAAAGTGTTTTTATTTCAATCTATACAGACAGTTTTTTTATCTAAAAGTTAAGAATAAACCTGAGGTCCTCAACAAAGGTCGAAATTAAGGTCCCCAGTTTGTTCCCTCAGCTTCTGTCTTTCAAGTGCAATTGCAGACTAAGAAAATAAATGAAAAAAAAGACACTTTCAGTATGTATTTTATATGTCATATGCCTGGTTTCACAATCTATAATCATATTAAATTTTTTTTAAACTTCAACGAGAGCTTACCTAACTTTGCTTTTATGATGAGCGCTCAGAGCATGCCATAAAACCCAGTCACATTTCTTTTCTGACCTTTATTTTTTCTGTCTGTTATTAATTATGCACATTTGGGAATGTTTGTCTAATCTACTTGAAATTAGGGGAATTATTCTACCCTGTTAAACTTTAAGAGTAATGTAATCTTCTTTGTCATTATAGGACAGAGACATCTCCATTATCAGAATTCATTTACAACCTCAACTTTATCTGTATCTGTGCATGATAAATTATCAGGCAGTAAAATCAGTTTCTGCTTCTTTTATCCCAAAGGTGGAAGCCTCCAGGGGTGCCACTGAAGTCTAAGTGAAGGCATGAAAAACAATAGAAATTTTTTGTCTATACCCAGCCTAATGATAAACCAGCATTTTTTTCTCGTGTATTCCAGAGAAATATAGTATGATATTCTGCATCATTTTATTGATTCCTGGAGACCAGGCATAATAGTATATCACTATTTATGTCTTTCATCCAGACTATTAACTATATTCTCCTCAGACAGTGCTCTAAGACAAATTTCCCCTTTATATACTGAACTCTAGGGGTCATTACGGCTTGAGTAAGAGTCCACCTACATTTGGTGGTTAGGTCTGTGCTGAAGAAAGAACAGGATAATGTCAGCTAGGGGAGGATTCAGTCATCTTTTATTGGGCACAAAGTCATGAGAAATCCTATGCAAGTTTTCAGAAAATATAAATCAGCTTCAAGAACATGTAACCTGGCTTCCTTTTCAACTCTCAGAGGTGCATAAGGTTTTTTCCAATGCAAAGCTCTGTTATTTCCTTCCATTTCCTCTTCAGCATTACCTGTTAAAAGTGACAAGAACTGTGGCTTGCTCCATACAGGCAGCATTCAAGAAAAACGCCTAACAAACCAAATACTTTCTCAAAGCCTGAGTTTGAACTTTCTAGGCGCTTTAATTCTTCCTTTTGTTACGTCAGTGAAGACTCAAAGTTATTTGGCTCCCCACTGCTTTGCTTTGCTTGTAGTCTCCCAAAGTCCCCCTCTGCCTCTCGTCAAGCTCTTTGGACCATATGTTCATGGAACTCAATTCCATGTTGCTGTACTGGATGCTTGGATTACTTGCCTGCCTTCAGGTGAAATCCTGAGCTATATTGAGAGAAATAGGTAAGGGGGTCCGTGTTACTTGCCACTACTAACTTTCAGAATAATGTTTGTTTCAGTTTAGTTTAACTGCCTTACTTTTTTCATCTCTTTTTCCTCTGTGCTACATAACACATAATAAAAGCCCTCATTCTTTTATGAAAGCCTGCTTTCTCCTTTGGGACCAAGCAAAATAATGTTTTCTTTAAAAGTAATTTGCTTGGGAGATTTTCTTTGTGTGATTCAGTGCATTCTTGCAGAGAGCTCTGGATTTATGCAAACTACCATTTTCCATCAAACCATGAGGAATTAAGCATGCATATTTTGGTTTTGAAACAAATATTTAAACCAATAGCAAAACCAATGGGATCAGCTGACACATTTAATAGCAGCAATTTCTTTTTTTTTTTCCCTTGCTTTCCCAGACATTTTCTTTTCTCTGATCACTTTTCTTATCTTTAGGAGATTCTTAAGACTAATATGGCCACTAAAAGGAGAAAAAAAATCAGTGGCTTCTGTCAGTCAAATGGACACATACATTTTGCTATGTAGACCATGCAGCTTCTTTACCCGCTTAACTTATCACAGTATCTTCTGAGCAGTCTTTATCTGCCTTATCTGCTTATGGTACCTGAAGGATTGACAGGTAAGCACTTCTAAAGTTTCTGTCAGTGTATAAGGAAATTGAAGGCATTAATCACAGAATAAACACCTTAGTCTCTGTCTTCCCTGCAGCTGAAACAGGCTGGCACCGGGAGGGAGAAAGAATAAGAAAAATCAGGAAAAACAAGATTTCTGTGGTCTAATTCAACCATCCCTGAAGTTAAAGGAAGATTTTTCACTGACATTAGAGGAGATGGATCTGCTGCTAAGGTCAGACAGGGCATAGACAATATTTGAAGTTTTCCACAGAACAGCTCATAGTATTTTTGAATTCAAACTCAGCTGAGCTGTGAACAAACTGTGAAGCAAGTGGGAAAGTAGATGAATTCTTTAGAATTCTGTAGAACAGTGCCAGGAGTTTGGGTAGCCAGCCAGGGAAATGGAAATACTTACTGCTGAGAAAGTAATAGGAAATAATTGATATTGCCAATAGTTGATGGGATGATCAATGCACCTGTAATTTAAAAATAATTAGATAAAGAATGTTGACCTAAAAAGAAAGGGCAAAAGAAATGAGGGTGGCACTCTGTGTTAGACGATGATTATCTGTGTTAGAGCTATTGTCTGGAAAGAAAAATTGTACTGTTCTTGGTGACTTCGGTTTTAAAGACCTATGGTAGATGTTATATTCAGTATGTAGTAAAACACCATTGAAGTTTCTAAAAATTATAGATGATGATTATCTAACACAAAAGGTATTGAACATAGCATAAGTTAATTCTATTTTGAGCTTCATTACATTGGATAAAGATGAACAAATTGGAGGATCTAATTACATTAATTATGGGAAAACAGAGGGCAGCAATATATCTACTTGGTACTTCAAAAGTGAATTTTTCAAACCTGGAGAAAATTATGAGAGATAAGTGATTAGGAAGAATAAATACAGAGAGCATATTGTGAAAGCAATTTTAAAGTTAACAGGAATTTATGAGATGTTCAGAAGCCACACCTCATAATTAATATACAGTACACCAATGTATTAAAACCCCTCCTACTTCAGGAGAGAAGTGGATATATCAATTAAAATTTTTTAAAAATTCTAAAGGGAGAAATAAAAAGTTAGAGTAATAATTATATATTATGAACAGTAGCAAGGAGAGGGAAAAGCATCTCCCAGGAATTAGGCCAATAATAAAACAATTTTTAGGAATTAGGAAAAAAATAGGCTGTTTAGTGTAAAAATTTGAAACAGAAATACTGATTGTGGCAAAAATTAAGTATAAATGGAAATGTGTGCCCATCTATGTGACTGTGTATGCTCGTCTGAAAGTACCAGCAAAACCAGCAGAACAAAGTTAAAAACGGAAGGTGTATGTTAACTGCTACAGACCAGAATATAAGCGACTTCATTTAAAAGGAGAGGTAGAAAAACTCCCTAGAGATAAGTGTTAAGGGAACCAAGTAGAAGACAGCATTTATAAAACATGCAGATATGATAAACAACACATCTGTGAAAGTTAGGGATTTTGCCTAATAGTTGTGAGGAATGAGACAAAATAATGAGGCAAAATATCTAAAACTGCATCCATTCCAGAAGAGTATAGAAGCTAAATCAAAAATCTGTTTGTTATCCCTATCCAAGACAAACAGCAGAGACATAATGAGCACTGGACTGACAGCATCCCTTGTCCACCTTAGTGCGCGTGAATGATCCTCCCAAGTCACTGAGTCACAGACACTGGAATATGTGGATGTAATAATAGGAAAAATTAACTTAAAGATTTTCTAACCTAAGTTCACCTTCATCATCTCTGAGATCTCTCACTGAATTTTGAAACACTGATTTCCTACATTATTAGATGGAGCTTCTAAAATTGTTCTTAACTCTGAAAAATAGATGCAGCCGTTCATAAGTTATTCCTGTAGAGAACCAGGAGGATGTGCTCATAGAACAGGAGAAGAGTGTGCCATTTTGTAATTTTTCAGGATAGACATTATGCCATTCTGCATCAGACATTTAAAAGTTAAGTCTCAGTGTTTCTACGCTGTGTGTACACACTCTGTTCTCAGCATGGACATCTTTGAAAGGAAATTCATCTCAACTTTGTTAATGACCTGTCTTAAGATAAGTGTGAATTTTAAATTGATGTGCCTAATTTTTTCAATTAACTATGAGATCACCGCAGTTTTTATTTAAAATAGATGTTAAAGTGCATCTCAGTAGTATTTTGAAGGCAGAATACCCAGCAAGTTTTCACTTGGAAGACATAACAAAAGATACATCTGACCAGGTAATTTCAGGAGATTGTGGATATCATCCCAATATTTGAAAAGCCATATAAATTCTGTCTAGTAAAACCTGGCAACAATGCTAAGAAAAAGAATGTAATTGTTAATACAAGTTTTAATTGATAGAGAATAAAAAGCTAGAAATATAATTAGTGTCAATCATTATGTTTCTGGAGAAAGAGTTCTTACAGTCCTTATTAAACACACTTCAAATAATTCTTCTATGACATTGTAATTTAAGCAGTGAAAGATAAATAATATATTTACACTTTTAAAAGGAATTTTGACACATTAATACACAACATGCTGATTTAAAAATTAGTGCAACCACAGAGTACATCTTAAATGGATTAACAACTGCCTAAGTGACAGGTTCCAAAAAAATAACTGTCAGAGGGGATCTATTGTCAAAGGAATAAGTTTATAGTAGTGTTGAGGAGGTTACCTGGTAGAATAATCAGCATCCAGTCCAGTATTATTCAATGTAGTCAACAGCAATCTGGAAGAAGATACAAAATCGCTGATGATTATGGTGATGGCTGAGAAAGGAAGATGACCAACAAGCAAGTAGCTTTCTTATCATAATCAGCATGAGATTAAGGGATTTGCTATGTTTTCTAATTTATTACTAATAAAGTTCCTTCTTTGTATAAATACCAGAGCAACCAATGTTGGTATACGCTTTCTGGTACAGTTTTTATGTCTAACCCATGTTCATGCAAGGAATCAAATACATAGTTGGGGAAAACAGTCAGACTCAAATGAACCATTACAGTGGAGTAACTACAGATGGCGAGAAAGGCAATCTGAGCTAATTCCGCAATCTGGCATATCAGCATGTATTCTGCATATAGGAGAGTTGTCCTACTGGAATAATTTTCAGTTAAATTCTTCTTCTTTTCTTAATTAATTTCCCATATGATTAAGTCTTAAGGTGAAATAATTTTCTCTATCTCTTTTTTTTTTTTCTTTTTACCTTTGCTTTTCACTCCACTTAATTTCATTGTCTTTTGGAATGCCTCAACTCTGACCGTGATTGGATCTTCTTTACTTTTTAATTACCTTTCAATTTCCTTTGTTTTTTCAAAATATCATGATTCAGGTTAAAACAACCCATAAACCAAAATATTTTACTGGGGACTAAAAGCTTTAAAACTGAATATTAAGGACTTTTTATATCTTTTTCAGACTGCTTTGTCCATGCTTGCTTTTCAATTTTTTTTAAAACATTTTATTCCTTGGGGAGGTACTTGCCCTGAGGCAAAGGAGTATGATAGCAGCATGATAGCAGAAAACCCATTTTTTGTGTTCAGCACTCATCCAGATGTCAGATATTTTTAAACAAGAAGCCCGCCTTACTGTGTGGATATACACACATGTAGTTCAAACATTGTAGTCTAACTATCAACAAAGTGCTTTAATTTGCTGCTGTAATTTGGAATTCCTTTTCTGCTTGTTTTTTTGCAAAACCAGTTGTAGGTGGATTGGTGATTCCTGGTGACACCTGTCATACCTGGATGCTTCTGCTTGGGGGTATTCTGACAAGGAGAAGAGTTGCTAGCTGACTCTGATCTTTTCTTACGTGTACTTTCCACTCTTATCCTTGCTATTTCTTCAAAGCCTGGTCACCAGCTGAGCCCCAGGTCCTTTCTCCTGCCTTGGCTCAGCTGCCTGGATGTTAAATCTGCTCTGGATGTTTTATGAGGACCTCCACCCAGACACACTGATTGACAAAGAACAACCCACTTCCATCCTCAGCCTAAGGTGAAAATACCCATGTCTTGCAAAAATCTGGGGAAGATGGAGCCTTCTGTGCAAGTTTGGGCTCCCTTCCTGCCAAGGGTGGATGGCATGATGGTAAATAACACAAACTTGCAATATGTTCCATGACAGAAGATTGTTTCAAAAACTCCATCTCCACTGTCCCCAGATGTGTGAGTGCTTTTTCCCTGTGATATTCTATTCCATATATGGATCACCTTAAAACACCATATTTAGAGCTAACACATTTGACTTTGCTCTAGAACAGCTGGAAACAAAACCACTCAGACTAGAACACTTCCCAGACGGAATGCTGAAACTGAAGAGTTATGAGGCAATTCAGGGACCAGTTCCTTTTGCTGCTCATTTTTAACTGATGCCTCACAGCTAAGGCTGTCTATGCCATAATTTGGACATGAGAACACAGGATCAGAAGATTCAATAAACACAGGTACTGGGGCCATGCTGGATAAAATATACAGTCACAAATGGTGTAAGAATTACCCGAGTCCCTTTTCCACTAGAAAGGAATCAGCGAAATATTGTCATGCTCTATCTGCATTCTCAGTGCACTCACTTTTGAAAGGGGCACAAAAGGCATCTTCATCAATATCTATGAAAGGATTTCTTTATGGAGGAGGAATTTTCCACATAAAAGTCAATTTTCCACATAAAAGTTGCTGAGCAGCTGCAAGCCAGAGAATATAGACTGATGCCTGTGCCTGTTATATCACACTGAGAGTAAAATAATAATTTATTAATGATATCTTTTTCTTAGCTAAACTATTTAAACTTGATAATGTTCAGGAAATTGTCCTAACAGAAAGTATTGCTTTGGAAAATAAGAACAGGAGAGCAGATGCAAAATCGGGAAAAGTCACTTTTGTTCTTTGAGTTCTTGTGACCATCACTAATGTTTTTCATTATTTTGTAGAAAATTGACAATTATTTTGTTGTTATTATTATTTTATTATTTAAAATAGAAAAAAAAATCTGGAAAGGCAGGAAAAGCACTGTTCTTTCACCACAGACATAGTTCTATTGACATGTTCAGTGTTCTCTCATTTCTCTCCACTAATTATGCTCTATATCCAAAAGCTGTAAAACCAGTTACGTCCACAATGTTTGCTTTCTATTAGTAATTGAGAGCTGAGGTTTACAAACTCTGGAAAAAAAGATGTCAAAGGTATCAGCTAAAAGAAAAACTTAGATTTTCTGTAGAAATGTTCAATTTAGAAATTCTAAACACTAAACTTTGGAATAGGCAACCACTGATACATAATTTTAAATATATATATAGGCAAAAATGTGTTTGTTTAATAAGGTCTAAATTCAAAACATGGGAAAAAAAAAATCAACCCACAAAACCCCGGCCCCTATCATCCTGAGGTCTGTGTTTGGCACTGAATTAAATTATTTGTTATAAACAACAGCAAGGAGATGTTAGAGGTCAGAAATTATGTTATGCTCTGATTAAACTAACAATTAAGCATGGAAAAGCAGACACCTGTGGGGAGGACTGTAAATGGTTGTGATAACATCTCTCAAAGTCTTCTGCTTTGCTTTAGGCTGAGGCTGGCCGTCTTAACAGACTAAATTCAGCAGGGGAGAAGCCATTGTGTGGGTAAGGCCTGTGCTGACACTTACCTGCAGTTTAATTATACAGTGACCCTGTGGGTCAGCAGACATCATTTGAACTCACAGCTGCAGATTAGGCAGCAAAATAACAACGCTGTAAGTATGGAACAAATGAGATAAGCTTGGTAAAAACTGCAAGGAACTGAGAAAACATCATTGTTCTTATGTTAATATGGAAGACAACTCTGTGGCTTTATCTTCTTGAATTTTTCATAGGCTTGGTTTGTTTGTGTTGCTTTTAAACCCAATCTGTTATGTAAATGTTCTCCAAGGATGGTTTTCATAGGAAAGAGACCAAATTCAGTTCTTTAGTCATGGCTATCTAACTTTCCAGTCATGGAAAGTTAGAAAGCCATGACTAAATGAAATGGCATCTATGACTTTTACAAAACCAATGCTGTAAATGAAGTAATGGAAAACAACCAAAAAGAAGTATCAGGTCAATGACTTGATTATTATTTCAATAATAATAACTGAAGTAGTTCTCTTTCAACACATCAAGGCATAGACCTTTCTAACTGAAATATATTAGCGCATGTATTTAATATTACACTTGCAGCTCTAATTCAGCTGAAAGTGAAGATACCTCCACCTAGAGTGAATCCTGGTGAATTAGGCAATGCCCTTTCATATGATAGGTACTCTATTTTTCCAATTGATTTAGAGAAAAGACACTGCTCTAATTTAAGGACGTCTTCCTTTGATGGTTGATGCTCACCCCACAATCTGCCCCAAAAGAACTGCTATTTTGTGGCTGAAAGAGGAGAAGAATACTTTTTATATGTTGATGATTATTTAGTGTTTTGAAAAATACCTCTCTTCAGAGCCCTCCTTATACATCAAGCTTGGAAGTACTTAAATCACTTAGAAGTGGGGTGCCAGGTATAAGCCCTACAAAGCTAAGACAGGCACCTGCCCTCTTGATGAGCTCCATCAGAAATGGGCTCCTAGACTGCCGTCACAGAAACTGCCTGATGGGCATAAAACCTGAGGGAGTTGATGGAAAACACCAAAGGCAGAAGCATGCCTGAAACTCCAGTCCCCCACATGGCCTCTTGGTCATGGCTGTGGATGGTAAAGTCTAAGATTTATACCATTAAACTCATCTCTTCTGCTTTGGCTCCTGAAAGTCAACAGCACTTCCCACTCAGGAAGTGAGAGAAAAGTGGATTGCCCCTTCTGTGAGGAGACGTGTTTCTGCCGGTGTCTTGCAGAGCAGATAGAGTTGCTCAGGTTTGGTCAGAAATAGAGTTTAGCTGGGTTTGGTCCAAGGCTACTCCTTCTGTCAGACCAGAACAAAAAACATGAGCAAAAATACTCAGATTTCATCATGTCGTAGATGCAATTAGAAATATTGAAGTAAAAATTCCTGCAGAGCTAGTTGTATTTCTGCAGAACTGTGTTTTGTTTCCTCCTTACCTTTCTTCAGCTGTCATGAATAAAAATGCCTGACCAGTCTGACTCGTGCAATTCCTAATTTCAGTTTTGTAGCATAAAAAGAGAAATGTCACAAAAGCATCTTTCTTAAGTTGGATCTTTTTATTAATAATGACTGTTCAAGGGTTTTGTTGGTTTTGTGCTGTTGCAAATAAAACCACATAAAGTGTGATTTGTACCTTAGTAGAGAGAAGAAAGAGGGAAAAAGACAAAGAAGTACTCACAGTGTTCTGTGAAAATTAAATTCCTTGTTTTTTTTTTTCCAGCTAAAACAAGTAAAACTATGTTATTTTCAAAACCTGTTTAGTGAAAAAAATAAAAGGCTTCTATATGTTTTGCATGTATTTTTAAGCACTTAATTAAGTTTGCACAATCTAGAATCTCAGCAGTGAGAAGAACCACTTTAGCAGTGGACTTAGCAAGAGCAAAGGCCACATGAGGCAAACAGAAGCTGTGGAGACAGCGCAAGCATTGTCTGCTGCACTCCAATGCCATTTTCTCTCCAGAGGTCTGTTAAAAATTTTTAGACTGAAGGAAATTGTCATTACTGAATCCATCTACACTATTTTTAATTGGAGTGAAACTTATGCAGATAATGCTAGAGATGCTTAATTTTACTGATATTGAACCTGTTTCATTAATATGCATGTTGACTGAAAAACTAACTATCAGCCTTCTAAAATGTGCTTCTAATCACATCAGCATTAAATATTAACTAGAAAGCTGACTCTATCATTCAGTCACATTCTCATTTTCCCAGCTTATCATTACGTGTGTGTCAATAGAAGTAGTTACTTTTGCTGATAATTTCATTTATCATAAATAAACACATTTCTCATGATTGTTACTTAGCAGAATGTAGCAGTACTTATACCATGCAGCTGGGTGAAAGTAATGCTCAGTGGACGACAGGGTTGGGGGTGCAACTTCTAGTAAACATTTTGCCTCAGGGATTTTGTACTATCTTTTCTCTCTCTTTTTCCTCTTCAGGGAATATTTGTCCTAGGACTGCCGTATGCTCTCCTCCACAGTGGATACAGTGGTCTGCTTCTTATTGTCTTGGCTGCAGCATTATGCTGTTACACAGGCAAAATTCTAATTGCTTGCTTGTATGAAGAAAATGAAGATGGGCAACAGATAAGAGTGAGAGACACTTACGAAGATATTGCAAATGCCTGCTGCGAAAAGCTGTCTCCCAATCTAGGTGGCATAGTTGTCAATGTGACCCAAGTGGTGGAACTGATCATGACATGTATTTTGTATCTGATTGTTAGTGGGAACTTGCTGTCACATAGTTTTCCATCTATACCAGTGACTGAGAAAACTTGGTCTGTAATTGCATTTGTTACTCTGTTGCCTTGTGTATTTATCAGAACTCTCAAAATTGTTTCCAAACTCAGCCAGCTTTGCTCTTTGGTTCATTTTGTTATCATCCTTGTAGTGATAACTTACTGTCTTACACAAATGCATCAGTGGTCCTGGGCAAAATTCAGACTCTCCCTTGAGTTTGAGGACTTCTTGGTCTCTGTAGGGGTGATCATTTTCAGTTACACTTCACAAATATTTCTTCCCACTCTTGAAGGTAACATGAAAAATCCAGGGGAATTTAGATCTATGCTAAATTGGACTCACTTTTTTGCCTGTATCTTGAAAACAACCTTTGCACTGACTGCTTTCTTGACCTGGGGTGAAAAGACAAAGGAAGTGATTACTGACAACCTACCATCATTTCTTGAAACCCTTGTGAATTTATGTCTCTTAACCAAGGCCCTTCTTTCTTACCCTTTGCCCTTTTATGCAGCTACAGAAATTGTATATTCTTGTATTTCTAAAGGTAGCCATTCCAATTACAGATCTCCACTACTTGCTCTGACTGTAAGAGGCTCATTTCTGTTGTTAACTCTGTTGATGGCCATGTTCACACCACATTTTGCCCTTTTGATGGGTTTGTCAGGCAGTGTAACAGGTGCTGCTATGACTTTTCTGCTTCCTTCTCTCTTCCATTTAAAACTTAAATGGAAAAAACTGTCCTTCTTAGAGAAATGTGCAGATATCTCTGTTTTTGTTTTGGGCTTCCTTTGTAGCCTAGCAGGAATAGTTTGTTCAATAAAAGGACTGCTTGAAGTATTTGGAGGAGTGTAAAAGATTTCCTGAAAGACAAATAAGGACCAAATCTTATAAATGCTTTTACCCTGTTTGTCAGTATATATGAGATTTTGTCACTAGGTAGAATTAAGCATATGCTTAAATGTTTGCAGATTCAAGACTTCAACTGGAAAATTATGTGGCTCTAAGTAAACTGGAAAATAACATTCATAGCCAAAAAGTACAAAACTAGACTTCTTTAAAATATAAAGAAGAAAGAAGGTGTTGGAAATGATTTAGCAAAAACTAATTGTAAGTAATCCTATATGGTTTTAGTCATACATGACATGCACATCCTGAAATTACTACTGCAAATGATTCCACCAATTTAACCAGAATTCTTCATAGAGGTAGATACTGTTCAGTGTCAAAGCTATCAAAACTAGCTTACAGAATGTGAGTTAGAGAGATCTATTATTTAAAAGGGATAAAATATTATTTCACCTCATTGGCAGACTGCAATTCAACATGTGAACAAAAAAAAATCAGTGGATTTTGGTTTTTTATGTAAGACAAATTCTACTACTTGTTTTTTAAATGAATAGGCAAAAAGAGAGCTCAGTTTAGAAAAGCTTTGAAAGGCTGCTTTTATCACGATTTCAAATGGGAATACAGTCAGAGTAAAAGGGGCATTCTAACAGTTCAAAGCCATGGCAAACAGAATTTTTTTTTAAATAAGCTATAGCCAGTGACTGCAGCTTTTCTGCAAGTCGAACTCTTAAGATTCATGTCTCTGCAATGCAGCTATTCTGTTAGTTGGGTTACTAGAAGTCTCGCTGGTAGCATGAAAAAGTTAACATGCAGTTCACTTTCCCTCTTAGGCAGGAAAATTCTTTGATCTGTGTATTTTATCTGATTCTATTAAAAGCTCAATGGAGTAAATCAAGTTTAATAAACAGACACCCAGTTAAATTCCTGTACAATTTGGCAGATCTTTAGCTTTAAAAGATATTGGCTTAATAAAAAGATCAGCACTGCAATGTATTTCACATTAGTGATAAAACATTATGACAAGAAGCAATCTAATCAGAGTGCTCTAATGAATGCATATTATCTTATAGTACTAAATCTCTGTTATAAAACATAATTAAATTAATTATTTCAAAGAAGAAAGTGTGCGTTTTTGTTATGAACAGTTTCACACAACTTTGTACTGCATCATATGGAAAAGTCTTTGCATGTCAACGTAAGATTGGGTGACAAAGAACCCAGTAGTATCTGCTTAACTGAGCTATTTTTGCTATGTAGTGTTTCAGTACTAACGCTTCTGTCCTGCCTGAGCAACAGTTGCCTCAAGAGGCTAATTTGCTGAATGATAAATAATATGCAACTAAACTAAAGAGAGGAGTTCTGGAAAGCCTTGTGTGTCACCCTGTTCCTTCCTTGTCTGTTAATGTACGCTTGTCACGTGGAATAGTGAGGAAAAATTTATTAAAAGAGATTAATTGCTTTACTATACTGTTATCAAGAAAACTGTGGAAATAACTAGTCTCTTAGAATTTTATTACTTCTTCAATGCAATGGGTCAAATTCTGTGGTCAAATCCACAACAATTTTAATGACATTAAAATTGGTGCTGGAACAAATAAGAGACATTTTTTTTGTAAAATGTCAAAAATACATTGCTCATTGAAAGAGTTGAAAGCTTATTACTACTGCTATGACACAGTCAGAAAGATATTATTACTTAGATGATATTAATCAAAGGATATCATTACTTTTTGTGTGGAGAAGCTTCACAGATAAACAAATATGCAGGAACAGTATTTGCTCTGTTTATCCTGTATAAATCTCTGAGGACAGAGGGAGGTTGTCCAAAGAGTTTTATAAAAATTCTTTCAGTTTCTTTGCTTAAGAACACTTAAAAAAAAAAAAAAATCTCTTTTCCCATCTCCTCCTTTTATTTAATGTGTTTTGTCTCATTCTTCAGAAAATCTTGGGATTACCTCAGTGCATCTGCTGTTGGGAAAAGCTTGAAAACTGAGAAAAGCAATTTATTTGTGTGACAGTTTAATGAATTTCCTAGCCCATCACTATGATTCAAAACTGGCTTTAGTTGTACTTTCTTCTCTTTACCTTGTCAAGAAGTCAATGCCTAGTCCTTTCAAGCCAAAGATGGTCATTCCCCACTTAATCATGTTTCTTCTTATGTAAGATCTTTCCTACAAGTTTAAATGTTTCCCGCTTTATAAAATATGTACTATTATTATCCTTATTTAATCATTTATGTAATTTCTGTTAACAACAGGGAACAGCAAGGGCTATGATTAACAAGTCGATACAACTGCACATGCACAAAAGTGAAAGTCATCCAAGTGGAAGGCCTCGAGAAGTTGCTTTCAAAATCCACTAGATTAAGAGAGAAAGCATAGTTCAAAACTACTTGCAGCCAACACTCAGCAATTTTGGCATGTTCCATTGTTGTGGGAGACAGAAGATGTATGAGCTTTGCTTTAAACCCATGTCCAGACATCTTGATAAGAAACTGTCTTCTGGGGTCAAGATTAAGTGAACCTCCCAACTTGGAAAGGCAGAGATGCACATACACACCCTACAGACAAAGCCTGAATGTGCTGCTCAGCTCATGACAAAGACAAATATTCATGATGTAAGGCTAACTCACTGGATTCATTTCCTAAAACATACAATCGCATATTTTTAGATATAAATTTATTTCTGAACGTTTTCCAAAGACAAAATTCTATTAATAAGATACATAAAATATGTGCAAGTTTCTATATTAGGCATTAAAATATCATCTATAGAATATATTTAGAGAATCTGGAAAGGTGCTGTTATTATAAATTATGAACCAAGAGGATCTGCATTTATCTAAATAATGACTACTTGGAATTTTTGTCACTAAATTTATACTACTAATCATTATAATCACTGAAGCTAGGAAAGTAAAAGACTGACTAAATATTAATGTATTATTTTGGCCACTCCTGGATTATTCACTGTAATATGATGGTGCTTTATCAAAATCAATTTTGAAAGCAAACAACTGAAAGTTGTGAACATGAAGAAAATATTATGGAACAAATCATGTGCTGAAATACAGCATTTTCAAACACTCTTGCTTCATGTGTTCTGCCAGTAGAAGTATGAGTAAAGGAACCTGTTTCCTTTCAGCAACAACACAGGCATTGCCCAAAATGTTTCTCCCATTATCTAAGGAACACCAAACACTGTATTCCTAGTTCTGACAGTAGTCATGCAGATTTAAGTCAATCAGATTACCCTAAAATTAAAATATAGGCTCAGTTAAGTTATCTTAGGAACTTCAAGAGTTTATTTATGAAGGCTTTTCAAAGCTTAAATCTGAAATTAGACTGAAAACCTGGCTCTACTGACTCAGTGGGAGAATAATAATTTACTTAAGTGGAACAATGCTCCAGCCCCTGTAGTCCATTAACAATACTTAATTTACTTTTATACCAAAGTTTGGCCATCCCTTGACTTCATCACTGCAGTTTATTTTCCACAGTATTCCACCTCTTCTCTTTTTCCAGCAGAGAGGTACATATTTTTCCTTCCAATGTTATTAAAATGTTACAGAGATGTCAGAAGAGCTATTGAAAAAATTATTGAGGCTAACACTATTTCATTAATTCTTCATCCTTGATTGCTCACTCTATTTTTATTTTGTGAATACTGAACTACATGCATAAAATGTACATCGCAGTAACTCATTACTCTGAAAAAGTGATTATATAAAAATGGAACAAATAAGATGTCCTGCAAATGCTTCATTAAGTCAAGTTACAATTTTCAGTACTTCTTTTCAGAAGTACCACATTTTAAAAACAGATAGCTGATTTCTATAAATCATTTATCTAATCATTCTTATAATTAATAATTATCTGGATGATATATTGGTCTTAGAAAATACTAATCTTCTAGAATGGAGTAGAAAAATAAATCTATCTTAAAAATATTTTTATAGTTTTCTGAGATTTAGTTGTCCCAAGAACTCCTATGGGATGTAAAACGTTGGAAAATTTATTGTGTTCTTTAGTGTTGACAATGAATGTAAAAATACACAGTCTAAAATCCACCTAAATATTTTTGTTCTCAGCATAAGTATTTGTCAAGCTGTTGACACACTGAAGTTAACTGTTCTTGATTCTTCCACAATGTCATTACCTTTATGTGGTCACTCCTCAGATGTCGAATATATTTGTTTTCACGCTGCTTCTTAGAGGGGTGGGAGTTCCAAGACCTTCATTTTACAGTTTTGAAATGAATATTCAGAGCAGAGATGAACCCAAGATAGAATCCTAAGGAATCTCTAGGTTAATACTTGTTACTATACCATGCCTTCATGGTGATCCTGACAGTCAACATTTCTTTTTTTTTCCCCCTCTTATTCATCATTCATTTTATCTCCTTTGTCAGTTTTGCCAGGGTAACATGAAGGTGTATAGCACAGTAAGCAGGCCATTATGCAGCATAAATATTTAACTGAAAGCTGCCTTTCTGATTTTTTCTTCTTTTAAGATAGAAATATAAAATTAAATACCTAAGTAATTATATAGACAGGGATGCAGCACATGGGAGAGAAATTAAAGGCAGAGTAAATGCAACACAAAAGGCAAAAGGGAAGATGAGGGAAAAATGTGAAGGACTGGAAGAGGAAAACTGAAAACTGGCAAAAGTTTGAGAAGTAAAAAGGGAAAGAAATGTCACAGAAATTAAAAAGCTCAGAAGGAGACAAGGAGAAGGCAAAGTGGGAGAATTCGTTTAATGTATGATTTAGTATCCTCAATAAACATTTTCTGCAGTTTTGTACAAGCAGTAATTCAAGCTATTCTAGTTAATATAAGTCAATATATTCTGTGTGTGAACAGTTTTCATTTCTTTCGCTTCCCCAAACCTCTCCTGAATTCAAAGCATTTAAAATAAAATCATTCTCATTTGTGTGGAATTATCCCTATGTTTAATGCGTTCTGTTACCCAAAGGAATTAGAAAACATGTTAATAAATAGTGTTATAAACAAATTCTCTTCCTCTGTGTGTCTTTATGTATTCCTCTTCTTGACCTCTACTGCAGCAATGATTCAAAGATATGCACTGCTTCTAAGCACTTAATGCCTTGCAGACCCAAAGCCAGTGCAAAAAAGATCTTAAAATGGGAAAAAGGTTTTTCACAATGACCACTAGAGAGGCTCTTTTGCACTTCAAGCCAGAACCAAAGCTAATATCCCTGCAGAATTCCCTGTCTGGGAATGACTTAGCTTGACTTATGTGCCTGGTAGCAAACTCCAGAGAGGTAGGAGTTGGTAAACTGACACTGAGATGGCACTGATGTACCCTTGTTGCTCCTAGAGTCACTCAACATGTAAAATGGCAAATTGTACCAGCATAAAAAATAAAGTATCCTTGTGAGCTTCTTCACGCTCACAATAGGACCTAATTAGACAGTTCCCCCAAAATCAGGAATGTGTGGGAGCAAGATTGTGTTTCCCTTCAGAGAGTATGTAATACACCAGCAGGAAATCAGGCTGCCTTTGGATGCAACATGACTACTGATCCAAATTCTGCATGGATGCTTCAAAGAAAAGATTTGCTCCCACATTAAGAGGAGTTTTACTATATGCTTTCTGTGCTAAGCTAAAGTGCTAATGATGGCACAAAGAATTATAAGAAATCAAGGATTTATTAGTAGCTAATCAAATAAATAAATGGGAAAGAGGATGGGATAATGGTCTTGAGGAACAAATTTGTAAGTGACTGGAGAAACTGAGAAGGGGAAGAAAAGATTGAGTGCAGTAGAAATTAAATTGAAAAGCATAAGGTTAATCTTTATTTCACTCTGTGCAAAACTGAACATAACTTAAATCATAGCTAAATTTTAAGAATTTCATCAGGGTTATCTTTTACCCCTATATTCTGGCTTTGGTAATAGATTCAAAAGGAACTGTGTTCAATAATTAATGTTTTTGTGTCATGGGCTACTATCTACAATGCTATTTACTCTTCCTACACAAGGCTCTTGACACCCATAAAATTGTTCCTACTCAAGGTGGAAAACAAAGCAAAAACAAAACAAAACAGGCAAGAAAAGTGATAATTAACAACGAACGATGGGTGTAGCCTACCTTAGGCCAGGAACCCAGAGAACAAGGGATGTAGAGCTACATCAACAGGTGGCTATATTGTTAGTACTTCAGCAATGATAATAATTTGCAAAAATAATGTAATGAGCAAAGATGGGGTGAAGGCAGAAGGATTAAAGGAGGGCACTCAGCCTACATAAGCCATGCTACATCTACCAAATTCCCAGTGCAGCTGCTTCAGGGATACTAAGCCGCCTGCAGACAGCTGCATCCCCCTGTTGCCATCTGTGGCTTGCATCTCTGGTGTTACTACTGCCGACAACTTGCAGTTGCAAAGACCTAACCCTCCATCAGCAGAAAATATCTGCTCCCACAGCTTCTTGCAGGGAGCATGGCTGCCACCTGATCCATAGGATACAAGGGCTTTCCTGAGATTTAATCAGCTGTTAACTAATTCTAGGAGTGATGGCTAGAGAGAGGAATATCTTGCCAGCTGAGACGTCAGATGGGAACATAGGGTAGGCATTAAGTTATCAGTTTTATTAGATGACACTAATCTCATTGGTACAGACTTGCTAATTACACTTCTGGAGAAAGTTTTATTACAAATGGTCTGATAGGAATCTGAAATGGGTCAAATTTTAAACATGGGTCAATGTAAAACATCCAAATCAAAGTGGGTCAAGTGACTTCCAAATGACTTCCAAATGAACATAGCAAAATAGATCAGAAACAGATTATTTATAAACACATTTCCCCTTCCTTCAGTCTCGCCCTCAGTCCCTTAGGACTCGCAGTCAGAGACTAACTGTGCCACTGCTTCCCCTTGCTCCCTGGAATAAGACTTTTCCATCAAGGCCCAGTGTGATGTCTGCTCCCTGTTCTTCTTGAATAAACCCTCATTCTCCTCTTGTGCTCTTCGTCCCTGTCTCTCTCACCTGCACATCATGAGCAACTCACCTCTGGGTTTTCAGCACCTTTCAGGAAGCAAACCACTTCCCTAAACCTCCATGGGCTATTCTTGGCCTGGTGCAGCAGCCAGGGCAAAGGAAATATGAGCAGGAAGCCTTCTCCCCTAGAATGGTGGTGCTGGTTCAATGTGCTGCTTTTACATGATAATCCACAAACAGGTATCTAAACTCATGGGCTGGCTAACACAGATGGTCATTTAAATTATAAAAAAAAAAAAAAAAAAAAAAAAAAGATGCTCCCATAATCTTACTAATCATATCAGTAACACACCTTGCTATTGTAGGCCTAACCATAATGCTCCAGAAATGGAAGTCATGCAAAACAAGGTAGTACCGAATAAAATATATCTTCTTTGCTTACTGTGGGTAAATACAATCTGAGCTTGATAGTTTGCATGTCACAGTGAATCTGGGCACGATACATGTGAGACCATCAGGCCCTAAAATACCAATTCAAATCAGTTAAGCATTGTGCTCTCAAAATCTGTTAACCAACCAAATAAAAATTTTAAAAATCAACATCTTGTTATTAATCTTGCCATAATGCAGGCATACAGAGTGCTCCAGGCCAGAGCATAGTGTATCAATTGGGCCTGGAGTACAGCACAGCTGTTTTCAGAGCCCTGGAGCAACACCAAACAGGACAAGAGGACACAGATTGCAGGAGTTTTGAGAGTCATTAAGCCCACAGATTTCAAAGCGTGAAGGGCTGGATCAGAAGTCCTAAAGAGGTCTTATACTCCTAGGATCGACAATAAGAGCAGCTCTGAAGGACACTTCTTAAATAAATGTCTAATGCAAAGCATTATCCCTGATTGTTTTCCATCCAGGCTTAACTTGGAGATCCAACACCTCGATTATGCCTCACGGCTACAATCTCAGACTAGTTACAGACTTAACTTGTTTACCTCCCTGGGACCTTGATTTTCAATGACGCTTCTATTTTAACTCCGGAGGCTGGAAATGTGTTTATTTCACAAGACCCTCGGCTGAAGCAAATGCAACACCTCACTTGCGGCTCTGTCAATGCCGCATTTTAGCCTAAGGCCTGATTAGGATTCTTTTAGGGTGATTGGACAAGGTAAGCTCCTGGAATAGCGCTAAGCCAGTATAATTGGAAGAGGTCTTAGAAGAGATCCAGCCTCTTAATGACATATGGTCAAAAGGTTACTTTGAAAACCAAGAGGTCTTTCTGACTTCATTTTTCAGGTTTGCAATTTCTTCTGGACTGAACCTGAGAATGTGGTTCTCAGACTTTCTTCTAAAGAAAGAACAAAGGAAGCAAAGCTCTTGAATACTGACTGTGTATTGGAGCAAGCAATGAAAATAGCATTTTAATGCCTGGGACGGCTGTATTTTATTGCTTAATATTATTAAAACTACTGATAAAAGATTGCTTTATATCAATCATTAATTTCTAATACATAATATATTATATCTAAGAAACACAATTTCATTTACCATTGAACTGAAACAATCTTAGAATATATAAGGTAAAGCACAAAATAAAATTTGGATAAGACAAAATAGGTTAAGAAAAAATTTTATATCTTTCTGAAAACAGATGCCATTTATATTGCAGAGAGAGGCAGTTGTAAACAAGAATTACTAATACAGATCACATTTAAAGGTATGATTAAATCACAATATGGTCAGAATCTTGCTTCTATGCAAGAATGACCCTGTACAGCATCATCTAGTTAGAAATAACAGACCTAAGTTATATTGTTTCACTGAAGATTTCTCCCCCAAATTAGATAGCAGAAGCAGAGAGCTCTGGAGGGAGATAGGTACAACAAATCCATAAACCAAGACAGAGGTCTTTGAGAAAATATGGAGTTTCCCTGACTACAGTATAAATCATAATCTTTGAAAACCTTAGCTTTATGGAAAAGTACTATTTCATTTCATTTCATATAAGAAGCCTATAATATATTCTCCTTTAAAGCTCTTGATAAAAACAGTTGACAAAATCATCCAGAGATGTTTTATGATGCAGCCTACTGCATGAAAGGCAAAATAGAGAGCAATCTGCTGTCTTAATTACATGCTCGAAGCAAATGCAATATCTGCAGCTTTAATAAACATTGACCCTTTAACTGAATGTGCCCTACAAACACATTAATGCCTGTCTGGGAAATAATCCAATGAAATAATCCAATCATACCAACAGAGAACGACTGTTAGATTGGCAAGTGAGGGCTCATACACTTTGGTCTGTAGCAGGATGTTCTCTATTAGCTTGTTGCCAGAGCTGTGTACCTTCCATAGAATTTTTCATCTTTATAAGCAACTTGAAAATCCAGTTGACATGAAATGAATCAAACTACTATCACTGTGAAATTAAACCCTCTTAGGTTACACAGATATTAGTTGGCAGAAAAAAAACTAAACTTGATTTCTCTTTGCTGGCTTCACCCCTTGCTTCACAGAGGTGTTTTTTTTCCCCCAGCGAAAGGGAGCTGATGTTGCTACTGTTGGCCTCCTCAAGTCTGCTGTATATGGGCTGTGGTACAGAGAGAAAAATTAAATTGAGGAGACTCTTCAGAAAATTGATTTAGTCCAGAAAATCTCCCAACTGCCTGGAAGGACCCAGTTCAGTCTCAGAAACAAAGGCTACTTGCTTATCACCTTTGAGACTAAGAAAACATGATGTGCAGCAAATAGAAAGGAAAATTTTCTCTCTGTTACCACACTGATGTTTACTGCCACCAGTTATGCCTAAACCACAATGAAAGATCCAAAACTTTCCAATTTTGATGTTACAATGGCTAACAAAGTCATAGAACTGGCTAGTGTCTCACAGCTAGATATAATCTCTCAACCAGTGTGGTCCAGCCAACTGATATTGATTATTATATTAATTAATATAGCCACTGAATTCCTATAGTTATCAGGAAATTTTGAAGTGCAGAGGAGTTAAATTGCTGGCATAAATACAAAGCTGACAAAAAAATAAGATAAAAATAAAGTAACAGGTAAGTGAGTGATTAGCCCAAGAATGGAGAAAGAAAGCTTGTATTTCGGTTTCCTGCCCAGATATTCTATTCATTCTGCCTACAATGTCATGATTTAAAATTGCATGTATAAGTCCCTACCCTCTGGTCATTGCAACAGGGTTTTAAAAAAAATTATTGTCTCCAAAAGAAAAAAGTGAGATCAGATTCCAGCTAATTGATTCATAGCAATTTGGGGCTGCTAGTAAAGTTTCCATTCATGTTAGGCTACTTGTTTGTTTGAATGTTGATTTTAGAAGCCAAGAAAACATTTAGTTAATTCCTCTAAGGTCTTGAGCAACCATCAGAAGCTAAAAACTTGTATTCATTTCTAACCTTAAAAAGCAAGTGTTATCATTAAAGTCAAATATTCATCAGCAAAGTGCAATCTGTAAAGGAACATTTTATTCATACTATCTTTGTATGAAACTGTGGAAAATGGCCACACTGAAGGTACAAGACCCTATTTCCAACTCAAAATTCCAATTTGGCAACAGAGATGCACTGATAAATCAGTTTTCTGTTTGGATTCATAACTGTGTAATCTTTACAGTTACTAAGATTTAAAGGAGACATAATTTTGCTGTATGTTAAAAAACAAAACCACTACAGGGAAACTTTAAAACTTTTTACTTCTTTTTTATTTTTCACCCTCACTCAAATGATTCCTTTAGGATGTTTTGGAATATTTTATTTTTGCATTATCCTGATTACACAGAATTTCACACACAACTTCCTCAGAAGCACATTGTTGTGTGCAATTACTAGAAATCAGGAATTTATTACTTGAGACCAACACTTTTCTTTTTTTTACTTCCTTAAGATCTGATGAAGTAATTTGCATTCTTGGGAGACCAAATATTAGCAGTAGCCATGCCACTCCCTTCATATCTAAAACCTAGCCACATTTGTGCCTAAGACAAACAGAAAGCAGATTCTGACTGAGAGTCTGCACACATAACTGGGCACAAGAGACTTCAGAAATTAACCTTGATAGCCCTTATAATCGTGTATGGGACATTCCTATGCAAATGATGAATTGCAAGTATAGCTTACAGTAGAAGATCAAAAGTCCATCCAGAAGTGTAACACCTTTAAGTCAGTGACCAAATACCTTGGTAATAGCGTAAAAACAAAGTCAGAATATGCCAACACTGCTCCACAAAACTTTTTCAGTCTCCAACAATTAGAGGTTCAGCAAATTTCTGAAGGAGAGATATTATCTTTATTTGTGTATTATCTGGTGAATTTTTCTTCTGTTAATTAGCTTTCTGAACAGCTGTATAATTTTAATATCCAAATATCCTGTGGGAAAGAGTTCCACAGTATAACTAATTTTGTTAATTTTCAACCTGCGTCTCAAAAATATCATTTGAACTCTCACTTGCTTTTGCAGCAAAAAAAAAATTATTGACTGTCTTGTCCAGGCCATGTTGGCTGTACAAAATTAAGTTGTCTCTCCCTGGATGAAGATTTCTAAACAATTTAGTTGCAACTCTTAAAGAAGCTATTTAATCTCTGATCACTTCTGTTGTCCTTCCTTGAACCTTTTTCTAATTCTGCCCTGTCCCTTCTGGGCATGAGAGGTAGGAGGGAAGACCAGAAACCTAACACAGTATTTTAAAAGCGGACATAACCTGACATGCTGTTTTGTTCTCGATTTGTGTAGTAATCCTTTCCTGCTCTTTTATTGGTAACATTGCTCCTGCTGTGGTGGCCCAAGGACATATCAAAGAAAGCAACTTGGAAATGGAGGTAATACGTTTATCAGAATAAATGAAAAAAACAAAAAAGATACTTTTGGCATGTGCTTCACAAAAGGGCTCATATGCTGAAGAACAAGTGTAATACCCAATTTTTTTTTTATTTTGTAGCTGTTTCTTTGACTTTTACTGAACATAAAACTGACATTTTCACAGAATTATGTGTTACATATCCAAGACCTTTTTTTATTGAGCTGCGGCAGGAAGTAGAGAGTTTATGACCCTTCATATAAGTTAGGATTATTTTTTCTACCTTGTGTTTTACTTCCCAGAAATCAAAATCATAGAATAATAGAATCGTAGAATATGCTGAGCTGAAAGAGATCCATTAGGATGATTGAATCCAACTCCTGGCCGTGCACAGGACACTCCAAGAGTTACACCATGTGCCTGAGGGCATTGTCCAAATGCTTCCTGAACTCTGTCAGGCTGGTGCTGTCACTGCTTCCCTGGGGAGCCTGTTCAGTGCCCAACCACCCTCTGGGTGAAGAACCTCTTCCTGATATCCAACCTAAACCTCCCTCAACTCAGCCTCACGCTGTTTCCTTGTGTCTTGTCACTGGGCACCAGAGAGAAGAGATCAGTGTCTGCTCCTCTTCTTCCCCTCACAAGGAAGTTGAAGACCACAATGAGGTCTCCCCTCAGTCTTGTCTCCTCCAAGCTGAACAAACCAAGTGACCTCAGTGCTTTTCCTGTGGCTTCCCTTCCAGACCCTTCACCATCCTCGTTGCCCTCCTTTGAACTCTCTCTCCATTAATGTCTTCTTTATCATTGTGGCCCCCAAAGCTGCCCCCAGCACTCGAGGTGAGGCTGTGCCAGTGCAGAGCAGAATGGGACAATCCCCTCCCTTCCCTGGCTGGCAATGCTGTGCCTGACACGCCCCAGGACACCCCAAGTTGGCCCTCCTGGCTGCCAGGGCACCGCTGACTCATTCAACTTGCCACTGACCAGGATCCCCAGGTCCCTTTCCATGGGGCTCCTCTCCAGCCTCTCACTCCCCAGTGCATACACACACACAGGGTTGCACCATCCCAGGTGCAGAATCCAGCACTTGCACTTGCCAAACTTCATCTGGTTGGTGACTGCCCATCTTGCCAATTTGTCAAAGTTTCTCTGCAGGGTCTCTCTGCCTTCGAGGGAGTTGATGGCTCCTCACAATTTAGTGTCTTTGATAAACTTAGTATTCCTTTGAGAATAACTGGCTTGCAACCTCAGAATCCCTAACTGAAATGCTTGCAAAGAGCTATTGCCAGAATCGTCATCTTCCATCTCTTTTGTATAGAGGTGGTTTTCAGGAAGATAGTAGTTCAGCTATATTTCATCCTCAATTTCCTTTAGATCTCCTGGGTAAATACCATATGGTCCTGGCATTTTACTCCCCGGGGGAAAGTGTAATGCTGACTTGCCAGCTGGGGTTAAACCACCACAATTTGTTTTACAACCTCCTCCACAGACAGTTCCCTTTAAAAGAGATTGTCAGACTCCTCCTAGTAAAGATGACTTTTGGAGTGTGAATTTCTTAGATCTTCCATGCTGAGGAAACATGCAACAATCCCTTTGGATTTTCTGCTGTAACTCCTCCTCTCATTGATATGTCAATTGACCTTAATGACTCCAAGGGAGGCTCCCCATGCCGCGGGGCTTTGAGGAAGACTTTGTTTTAGTTTTATGCATTTAGCAAATAGTCCCTGAAACATTCATTGTTGCCCTGTGATTTGTGTCATTATGTTTAATTTGCCACTTTTCAGGTTTTCTTCCCTTTCGCTTGCTTGGACACACTTCAGGTTTTTGAAGAATATTTTCTTACCTTTTCCAGCATTTCTTTTACTCATTTTCTGTCCAAATCAAGACTGTAAAACTACTTGTTCAGGTGTAAAAACCAGAGAAGTGCCTTTTGTGCATAATTTTTTATCCCCCCAAAAACACATAACCTTTTCCTTTATTGTCTTTCTTTACTACTTTTAAAAGACGTTTATTAATAATGATAATGTTTTATTAGTTGTTTTCCTTTTTTATCATGTCATATACTCAGTCATTTTGTTTATTTTTCTGCTCATACTTTCCTGCCCTCTGAAAATTTCTTGCTCATAATTCAGTATAAATCGCTGCATTTCTTTGTCCTTTGACTTTTTTATTTTCTGTTGGCTGGAATCTATGGAGCACATTTTAAGGTTCAACTATGTCACGTGCTGATTGCAAATGCCTAAAGTCAGATAATTGTGATTAACATGCAACTATTAATGCATCAGAAACAGAATGTGTCATGTAAACAAGAATTTTTCTGAGCTGATGCACAGAGTTAAAGTATATGCTGAGATCTACATACTTAAATGGAAATCAAAAGATAGCTATGACATGAAAATACCTCGGGGAGATTCAGGTTCTAGGGAGAGCATTCTCTTGGGGGAGGTGCAAACATTTCAGACACGAACAAAAGCCATCGATTGAGAGCTGAATAGAAACAGAGTTCCAAAAGTTCTCTTTAGAAGGCTTATTCTGTCCTGCATCCTTAGCACCCTACAGATAAGCGTCAGGCGAGTTTAATGTTTTTCTTCAATTGGCTTGGCCACAGAGACAAGTACTGTCCTAAGAAAACATGTATGAAGTGCCCAGCCTAAGATGACTTACGTACTTAGAAGACCTATAGATCTTGCCTTTATCAGAGACACAGAAAACAAATTTTCCAGGGATAGAGTGTCTGAGATGACTGATGTAATGAATTACCTAATCAATTTTCTGCTGAAGGACAAGGCAATTTCCTGTCTAGACTATATTGTGGAAGTGCTTGATACTAATTTTCAGCAAGCAAAAGAATAGCTGTCTGTGGCTATTTTCTGTTCACACAAAGCCTGCAGAAAACGCTGCTGCAAGTTTTTAAAAGTAAGACTGATCTGACTAAAAGGAAGGATACACAATAAAATACAACATTCTGCTCTCCTCAGTGTTTCTGTTGAGAGCAGGCAGTGTTTATTTCTGACTTACCAATTGAAAAAA
The DNA here is from genome assembly GCA_013400915.1 of Pardalotus punctatus. Taxonomy (NCBI): domain Eukaryota; kingdom Metazoa; phylum Chordata; class Aves; order Passeriformes; family Pardalotidae; genus Pardalotus; species Pardalotus punctatus. The sequence continues at coordinate 101,273 of VZTX01015906.1, forward strand.
TTGTGATACTAAAGCCAACCTTGCCTCAGGTCCTCTCTTACAATCTCAAGGCTGCATGACTGAACTGTGATACTATCCTATCTGTTATACCAAATTAATAGAACTATTTGTGAAATAAAATGCTTTTTGAAAGTAAAGGTATCACAGTTTGACTGATAGGTTTCTTCCTCTGCTCAGCCACTTTTGTCTCTATTATTAAACTACAATTCAAAAGACAAATTAAAACAGTTCTTTTTGCTTCTGAACTGGATTTGTCTCATTAAATGTACCATTACCTTGCAAACAATTTCATTTCTTTGTCACACACTTGTTGCCACTGCATGTTTTTTACTGAATACATGCTATATCTCTGTTACAGGGGAATCACCTCTTTAATGGTAGTGTTAGTAATTCCTTGAAACAATTAATTCTTTAATTGCAGCAGTTCCATGTATTTTTATTCATCAGATATGTTTGGCTAATGGCATAACAGGAAAGAAAAGGCTTTAAAATTACAAAGCTGACTTAGGAGCATTGTTGTCTTGCTTAAGGACATTCATACTTGTCATGGTTTCACATTATTTTCTTCAGACATCAAGAGCCTATTTCCATCTATCAATACAATAAAAAGAAGAAAATTTTCAGAGGAAAAGCCAAAAGAGAAATATTTGCCATCAATTCAAGGCTGAAATACTGAGTGGAAGAAATGCTCTGAAATTTCTTTTAAATGTTATGAGTATCTAAAACCTAGAAATAGATGCTAAATGCTTTTCAAATTAATCACACTACAAAGTAGGTGGGTTTTTGGGGGGGATGGGTGGGGAGGGAGTGGGGGTTGAGTTGTTTTGTTTGGGGAATTTTTTCATAAAAACACAAAGACAATAACCTAGGTTGAAAGGGGCATGTGGGAGTCATCTTGTCCAGTCTCCTGCTCGAAGGAGATCACACTCAGAAGTCAGGTCCAAAGTGGATCTGCCTTTGTCTTCTCTGCATCCTGAGGCTGAGGTACCCAGATCTTCACTGCATCTGCCCTTCTGGCCTCCCAGCTCAGTCCCCTGAAGGCAGAGCCTGGGGCAGTGAAACACTGAGCTGGGGGACCATTAATGAGAAGGATCAGACAGGATGGCAGATCCCATACATTTCTGCAGTCCTGGCTACCAAAACCTTAGTCTCAGGAGCCAAAGAAACCTGCTGCAGAGCTGTGTCAGAGCTGTGCTGGTCATCCTCCCCACAACCTAAAAGGTGGTAATGAGGTCACTGCACTGTCTTTGGGATCTTTTATTTTCTAGCAAATTACTTAGCACAGTGATGGACATCCTTTGATAAGTGAGCTTCATATTAGATAAATCAATAGGTTTTAAATTTCTGAGCTGCACTTCTGCAGGTTTCTTTTTGGTTGTACACTTCAGATTCTATTTCCTTGCCTTCAAAATAATTTCACAATTATAGAAAAGGAATTTACACATCCTTGTAGGACCAGAAAAAGAAAATAGAAAGACAAGGTCACTTGTTCACAAAGATTTTGAAATCCTATCCTGAAGTTATGGTTATTGCTATGGCCCTACAGAAAATCTGAAGGAGTTTTGCATCACAAAAGGTGGAGCTACTTGAGTTAGTCTGTAGACATTTGAGTATAGAGAGCAATTTACATGCCTAAGATAGAAACAGTAATACACTTAACAGTATTGAGCACATTCTTGGCTCTAAACAAATACAGATCTTATTCCTGACATGTTTAAGCAGTCCCATTCAGAAAAAATATTTTAACTTTAGGGATAACTGTGCTGGAATAAAAAATGCGTATGGTATTCAGGATTTAACCCTGTGTTAATGAACAGGTTAAATATCCACTCTGGAGCCATTGGGAGTACTAGAACAAAGCTGTAAGACCGGTAGCTCTCCATTATCTCAGCATAAGCAAAGAAAGTGGTTTTCTGACCATAAAAGTATTTTCAGCAGCTCTAAAGATCAAGTTAAAAGAGTATTTGAGATTTTTCAAACTTAATTACTATGTCTTATGATGACAGGAGTAACATAGGCTGTCAGCATACATCTCGAAATTAAATCTGTATGCTATGTAAAATAATACTCTTCCAGTTCCATGGCACTACCATGGATTCCTGAAACAAGATACGAAGGAATGGCACATTTAATCATATTCTGATGTCAGAATATGATTAATTTCTTTTTCAGAAGAAGAGGTGAGTTGAAGAATCAAACTTTCAATACCACTTTCCTAGTGAAAATTGTTTCCCAGTTATAACCTTCCCGTTAAAGAGTCAGATCACACTAAAGAAGCGCCTCTACACCTCTTGCCCTTTTATCACAGGTGCAGGAACACTGGTTTCTTGGTGCCAGAATGAGTGTGACTGCAAGTACCTCTGGAGCTAAAGCTCAGCTATGGTCAGCTAGTACAGCTCAGATTTCTACCCATCTTCAGGCCAAGTCTATTCAAGGTGAATTAATTTCAAATTTTAGAGTTTATCTGCTTCCAAGCTTCTCAGATATAGTATTGGAATGCCTGCTTACTAATGCAGGGATGACACAGCCATTTCAAAATGTGCTCAAGAAAACACTCCACATGCTGAACAGAGGTGTTAAAAATGTGGTGTGTAGACACTAGGAATTGATTGGCAAGTCAGTAACAGTGACATTTTTGTGTTTAGAACATCCACACCCTGATTGGGCTTTGAGGCAGTGTGAGGGCAGCTCCAGCATTCCAGTGGCAATGGTATATTTCACAGGTTATTATCATAAGAATAAGTTAAATTCTCCTCTGTCTTGTGCCTTATGCAGTCATTTAAATCCGATGGATTGAGCACAAATATGAATCAGAGCGGCAATAGCGCAAGTACACACAATTACACCAGAGCTGGGCACTGGATAAGTTTACATCAGCTGAACCACCTCAAGAAGCTGCCTCTTCCTCTCCAGGCACTTGGTCCCGACCCCTTGACTCTCCCAGCACCAAGCTGCTACAAATACTTCTTCAGCCATTCATAGATCCAGCACAGATTCCAACTGAAAAAATAGGCTTTTGATGCTGGGGTGGGATACTTTTTTTAATCCAGGTCAGTTCCCCATATGGTTCCCATGCAGAGCTGCACAGACCCGAGAGCTGGCAGTGGCACTGCTGCTGACCTCAAACCACCGCCTGAGGGACAGTGTCTTGTTCCAGCAAAAGGTGCATCCAATAGCCAGATAGCAATTACAGAAAAACCTGCCCAAACTGGAGCTACATATGACATTTCCCATAACAGCAGAGAAAATTGCTGGGATCTCTCATCTCAGGTAGTAGTTATATGGTTGGTATCATCGCACTCCACACCTCCAGGCCTGCGTTCCTGCAGGCTGGCATCACTGAACCTACATCCACAGCTGGAAGGAAGTCTTGCAAAACTGCCTTAGGAGAATAGGCATGCATCACACAGACACAGGCACAGGCTTTCCACAAGAGAATAAAGCTATACAAAACGTCTTTGAGATCTGTGAGGCTCTATAAGAATGCTGGCAAAATGTTTCAAAATAGTCACTTTAGCCTTTGCATTCTAACTCACTCATTGCAAAATTTTGGATTGCCAAAGGAGGAAAAGCATAGCAATTTTTTTGTTGCCAAAAGCCAGTGCAATGATCACACTTGACTGCCATTTCCCTGACTGCATCTTGTTTTATATCCTCTCTGCATGAAACAGTAGCAGTACATTAGGTATATTACAACAACATCTGCCTTCAGTAAGAGGGAGTATGCTCTTGTATTGCATAGGAAAATTCTGTGAATGAAGCAGATATAATTAACATCCAGTATGAAGACAATATTTACTAAATAAATAAAAACAGCAACTAAAGAGTAACCAGTGCATTACTATGTACATAAATCTTTTCAGCCACCAGTATTATTTTTATTCTGGACTAGTTATTTTTCTCTTCTGTGTTAGCACAGTTCTGTGTCTTTTTCAGACACAAACCTATATGCAGACATGTACATTTCATCCTGATGCCAGTATAGATGATACTAGATGATACCTGTATACAGAGCAGTAGATGATATCTCTGGACCAGATCAGGAGCTGAAGGAAATTGGCTTCAATGTATCCTTGACAGTTTATACCAGCTGAGAAACAAGATTGCTCTCTATGTGAAATGTAGTTTCAAAGACACATCAGAGCACTTTTATAAAATGGCCTCAGTTTCTTCAGCTAAGAATTATCTTTATACTTCCCATCTCTCCAATAGGTCGTTTTCTACTTTTTCTTTCATTTATTCTAACAGTTACTTTTGTTTATGTTTTTCCCTTCAATTTTTTTTTTTTATATGAAGTTGAATTTGACTTGCCATATTAGGGTTTGTTTGGACACTTAGAAACAGACATAAAAATTTATCTAAGACCTCTGCAAATAACCCACATGTACCTAGAATGTACAGACATACTCCCCATAGCCTACAGGATCATTATGCACCCCAAATGGTTATTAAGAACTGTCATATATTGAAGGTGAAGTTACTCAAACAGCAAAACCACCTGAATATCTGAAACACTCACATCTCTAATGTTCAGGACCTAACCAGGACTCACAGTCTCAAAACCTTCACCAGATGAAGCACTTACTTATAGGGTTTTTTTAAATAACTCATCCTCTCAGGAAATTAACTAATTTGATTCAACACCTCCTCAGTTAGCATTTTCAGGCCTCTGTCCCTCACCACTCAGGGAAACATTCTGACCAGGACAGACAGCCCGGAGGGTGCGGCTACAATGGGTGTGTGTACCCTGCACTGCTGATGGAAGTGGGGCACTGTGCAAGGGGCACTTGGTTCCTCTGGGGCTGGGGCACATTCCCCTGCAGCTGAGAAGAAAAGGCATGCAACGGCAGGAGAGGATCCAGGGGAGCTCCCTCCTTTCTGAATCAGTGATTCTGCCTTTTGTGGAAGACGCCCAGCCTGCCAGAGCTACCTCAAGGCAGCCTCTGACCTGGAGCCCGGCTCACTCTGCGTGGCACAGATCACGGATGCTCCAGAGCAGACGTACAGGACTCCACAATATTTCCAGCTCTAACACAAAGACAGAAAAGCACACTACATCACGTGCTTTAAAGACTAGGATGCAGTCTACACAGGACTTCTTCTGAAACAAAATTTTTCAACTCGAACTTTCTGATTTGAGTCTTATTCACTTTCCATAGCTATCTCCATCCATTATCCAGATATCTCCACATAACAGGAATCTGAAAGGCTTGTTTTATGGTCTAGATGCAAGATTATTCTTTGTCCATCACACAAAGCTTTACAATCCTCGGTACTACATTTCTAAATAAAAAGTTAAGTTTTTACTTTTTATTGACCTGTGCTTGTTACATGAGAGAGCCATTTCTCAAACACAATTAAGTACATACCCAAATCTTTCTGATTTCTGGATTTCTGACAAAATATTTTAAATAGTTTAAAATACTGAAGTTCCCCAAAGTACTTGAGCACACATTAAATCTTAAGTATGCTCTCAAGGCAACCTCTCTTCAGAAGGATTCTTAAGAAACACGGTTTAAGTGCATGTTAACAACTGGTTTGCTGACAAGAGGATATAATCCCATCCTGCTCTGGTTGAAACCAATACAAAAGGATATCATTAAAAGCAGCAACTATTGAATTAGTTTGTTAACATCAGTGCTTTGAAACTAATCTGGGAAAAATTCTGATGTGTTTAATGTTACAGTAACTCTTCAGAAATTCATAAAACTTTTTTCTTACATTACTTTTTCCTTAAAATACAAGGTATCTTGTATTATGAAAAATAATTAGTGTCCTCATTTTCTTGAATGAAATTTCATTTAAAAAAAAGAAAAAAAACCCAACGAATTACAAGGAAGCTTCTTGACCTTTAAGAGGTCTAAAACATCTTAAAATAATTAATAATATGAATTTATATCATCTTTGTGGAGCAAATATATTAAAATTAATTTTGTGCCATGGCCTGTTTGGAACAGAATGATTAATCATGGGTATATTGGCTGAGATCACCAATGCAAACTAATCTGATGGCACAACACCATTTATGACTTGAGTACATTTAAAATCTTCTGATAAATAAATGTGGTGTTAGACTAATTAATATTTGTGAAGTGCCCTGACTGCCTAAGATGAAATCTGTCAAAAGTGCACATGCTTTTTTCTTATTATTTTAAACAACAAAACCCAAACAAATTTACAGAATTGCAAATAACCCCTTGTTAATCAAGGGATTTAATTAATGAAAAATAACAGGAATTTTCTGCATTATGTCTGCAAATATCTGCCGAAGAAACAGATGTATAGGGTTTCATGCACAGTTATTGATCTCTGACTGGTGCTTGCCAAGCACAGGTCTGGAAGACAGGCTCAGAGATGAGGGTGTGCAGGGAGGAGGCTGCTGCCCTGATGTGCAGTGCCAAGCCTGGATCCTGCACCATGGACTATGATGCTACCAGAGGTGTCACGAGCTCCTTGCTTGATTCTCACTTCTCCTGCCAGAGGTGTCATGAGCTCCTTGCTCGATTCTCACTTCTCCTCAGCTACAGCCTATTTCTCATAGCAGGTGTAAGAGGTTTTAAGTCTTCTCTATTAAAATTACAGAGACTGATGTTTATATATGAAGGTGCTCCTTTCACCACTGGGTATATATATCTGTTTAATGTGTAGAACATACAGTCATTTAAAGTTTGTCTATGGCCACTTCCAAAGGACTGTTGGTTAGTCTGCTCAATGCATTCTGTTCTAATTTATAAAAAATTTGGTCTTCTCTGCAGAACATGTTTTCCCATGTCCATTTTCCCTTCTTCCCACATGCTCATCCCAAGGTTCAGACATTAGGCTTCACCTGAGAGCGACAACTGTGCACATACCTTTACTGAAAAGCTATTGGACCATCACATCCTATTGTGTAATTTTCTCACCATTCTTTGAATTCTTCTGGATGAAGGTGAGGATGGCTGTAAAACACTCTGACTGTAAACCTGCAGTCTATCTCAAAATGGACCATCTGTGCACCTGGATTCTGAGACAAATGCTTTTCTTTTCAGTTTGTAAATTCTTCCAGATTTTATTGAAGATCTAGGACTAAAACTTCAACACTGCCTCTCTGTGACCTACACCATAGGTGCTTTGGCAGCCTGTGCCTGACACCACATATCACTGATGTGATCTTTTTCTTTAAGTGATGTGTATGAGATGCAATAGAGATTGTAATCACACAGAAAGGAAACCTTTTGTCCACCACTGTTATGCATGGTCTTCCAACGATGGTGCAGGTTATTATACTGAGTTTAAACTCTTAGAAATTTTTTTTTCTCTAGTGCAGTCTACTAGACAACGCACAGTTTTCCTGCTCTGGACACAATCTATCTCTACTCTGAGGAAGATCCAAATGAAAGTAACCATTCTTAACATTCACTGTAGAGGGAGAAAAGGTCTACAACTATTTTTCTCAAAATACCATGGATACCTTTTTATCTCTGCTAGTTAGGAAGAGGGAAGAATCTGGCAAGCTAATGTGCAATGGCCTGCAAAATATTTACTGCCTGTACAAAAAATTTCCTACAGGGAAAGTTCAGGCTTTCAAGAAGAAATCCTGCAGGAAATAGCTCCTTATCCAGTCACAAGCACTACTCACAGTGATGCTCTGTTGCTAGAGGGATCCAACAGTACATAAAAATTGATCTTTTACAGAGATTTTCTTGCCTCTTACTGTTTTCTGCAGATCTGTGCAATTTTTAGTCTATCTGTGGGTTAAAGGAATCTTGGTACTTGCTGTATCAACAACCCAGCTCTCAAACTTCAGCTCTGTTATCTAAACCCCCGTTTTCTAACTGTAACCTCATTATTTATATATATATTGATCCTATATGGGAAGAAAAATGGCCAGTGCAGTTTCAAATGGCATGAGTGATACTTTCTTTGATAGATTAGTCAACAGGATAATAGATTGCAATGTAGGATTTTTTTCCCCATGGGTTAATTTCGCTCAGTTGTATTCAATATTATTAGAATTGCTACCACTGCACCTGATGTATGGCCTATGATATCTTTCTAGCAGAGTGCCTGTCATGTGTGTATGTGTGCATGAAGACTGGCTATTTTATCTACTGCTTCAAATCAGCTTAAAAAATACGTGTGGAGCACTGCTTCCCTTGCAGCTGCATAGATCACAGACTCTTATTTAGTCCTGAAATATTTAGAAAGGTGAAGTCAATAGAAACTTTAACTTTCTGAACTTCAGAGTGTTGATTTCACAGGCCCTTTGTTTATTAACTTGGTTTGAAACATATAGGATTGTGTTCTTAACCATGCTGCAATGCAGATGTTGAGATTACAAGGGTTTGGTGAGAAGAAGACTTGTCTCAAAAATCTTTCAGCAGCCTATAGCTCTAGTAAAACAAAGTAAGTTTAGCAGTGGTTTTCTAACATTATATTGGAAACATGCTCTCTCTTGTGTGCTTTATTAAAATAATTTCCAAACAAAACTAGCTTCACTCACAGAACTTCATTGCCACTTTGATTGTGACTTCTCTTGTCAGCCCTTGTTTTTCGTCACACTACTGGAACAAACGACATATTTTTTCAACAGTTTGAGTATTTCTGAGCTGAGGTGTGCTTCAGATATTGAGTGGGAAATTAGTTAATTAGGTATATTTTGCATTTTGAAAAAACACTGCTTTTAAATCTGTTTTTATGTCCATGTTTTAGACCATCTCTCTTACAATCTATTGAATAGGGCTGCCACTTTAGTTCAGCTAAGGATGCCTGAAGATACCAGGTTGTTCAACGTTTAGGCATTAAGATCACTAACATTCTCTCAAACGATCTTCTTAAAGTCTTTGGCAAAACTCTGTTTTCCACAAAAATAAGTGGAATCTGAAAGTTAGGTGATCCCTGTCCCTAATTATGTCTTTTACAAATAATATTTGTTTTCTGTAACTGTGTCTAATGCACGTCAAAGGCAAAGACAAGACAGAGTGATCCCTCTAATTACATCATTAGCACCATCAGAGTGTTTACCGGGAAGGCAGGCACAGGCCTGGGTGCTGTCTTGATCTGCATGGAGAACTGGCAGCTCTGACTGCACTTGGCAATACCAGGATATTACACCACACCCCTGGCATTGAAGGAAGAAGCTATTTCCCTCTACTGACTCCTTCCCTTACAGCCCAGTAAGTCAACACAATTAAGAGGCACAGGAACCTTTCACTCTTGCTCGGCTGTTGGTCTCTTAATTTATCAGTAAACATATTTTTCACTGGGTTATGGGGGTTTGGGTGTCTCCTGCTCTCTTCTTTGAAGATTTTCTCTTGTGCACAGATATGGAAATGTGAAAGCATTCTGCCTCATAAAGTGGCTATAGACCTCCTAGTCTTGGAAGGCTTCCAGATGCTCCTTGGGTTGGCCTATAGCCTGTGGTTAACACATTTATTTGAGAAACTGAAACCACCTTCAAATTTCTGCTTCAGCTCAGGTAAAGGACTGATCTGTACTTTGCTGGATGCCCCCATGATCTGTGCTCATCAAGTCCCTCTGTGAGCAGGGCTCTCAATCTCGCAATTCTCTCCTGTGTTAAAAGTCACTGAAAATTACAGACTTCAAATTTCTCCAGGAAGTTATGAAATGTTTTGGATGTCATGTTGCTCATCACAAGCAAAACCTTTGGGACCCAAAACAGAGTAGCAATAAAAAAGATGTTTTATGTTCCACTTTCTCCAATAAAAATTAGGTAATATCTACTTTGGAAAGAAGGATTCAGAGTAGTAACCTGAGACCCTTTGCTCAGGAGTACAGACAGAGTACAGACATGCTGCTCTTTGGTAAGGTCCAATTTAAGACTCCAGTGCAGACTCACCACTGCAGCAGTGCCCATTGTGAATAAGCTTCCTGAGAGAGGATAGGTGAAGCCACAGGAATAATCACCTTCTGTCTCTCTACAAGCCAGCTCACAAACTCTTTGGGGATCCTGGACTCCTTGAAGGTGTACTACACTCCTCCTGATCTGCAGAAAGCCTCAGTGGAATATATTTGCGTCATGATTGGGCTAAATTTCTCTCTGTTGCTTTCACTGTATGATTTTGTCTCAAATGTAATTAATGAGAAAATGACCTATACTCCTTCTCTCTTCTGTATGTCTGGGATAATATCCAGGCCTATTTCCTTTAGCAAATAACTTTACAGAGGGAGTTCAACTTCCTTGTTTTCCAGATTAACTCAGGTTAATTAATAACAAATGATTAGTCATTAAACTGAGGATAATTTCTTAGGGAAAAATTCCCTTTTGTTTCATCTCATTCTTTTATCATAGTCCAAAGAGAATTTTCATTTCATAATGACAAACCCCAAACAATTCTCTTTTGATTAAAACCAAAAAAATCTTGTCATACTTACTCTCATATTTCTGCCATTCCTGCAAAGCTCTGCAGGTACCAAAAACACCCCCCAGATCAGCCCCAGTCCCAAGAAACAAACTGAAATTTGCCCCTTTCACCTCCCCCTTCTCTCTTTCCACAGACCAAGGACTACCATTATCTGTCTTTTTGGAGCAACCTGTGAGTCAGGCATTGAGAGATCTGAATCTAGATCTTGTATTCAGAAACAACCATTTATGGGAATCAGAACATTTTGTTTCAAAACATATATTTTGCCTTACTGTACTTTTGGAGTACCACAGCCAAGGAATACCTGTGGAGTACTTCAAGTGAGTAGAAGTGTCTCAAATTGCTTAAACTGTGATTTCATTTCAATAGATTTAGTGACATTACGGCAGTGACTGACAATCTTGGTATTTAGCTTGTCTAGATATAACGCAGACACGGTCATATTAATCAGCAAGCTAAACAGTGAATTTCACATACTAGAGGGGCTGCAAAAATATTAATGACTAAAAGATGCCAGTCTTAGTTCAAGTAACTCCAGTTCCAGGAATCTCCAGTAACAGGGGTATGACTGTACATACAATGGGTAAAACTGTGTTTGTGAAGGAGGACCATAAATCTTGTGTTCAAGCAGTCTGTTTCCCACCACAGTGCACCTTAATATTCATGCGAAACAGAACCTTGTTCCTAATGGCTCTATCCACAAAAAAACTTCAATCTCTTTGTGTTGATTGCTTGCTCTGGATACCAAAAGCCCCCTTAAAAAGAGGCAGTTAAAGCTTTTTATTTTTGTCCTTCCTCTCAAGGTACTGAGGGAGGTGAGTGAGGTTTGGGACTGCAAATACTTTCAGCCATCTCAAAGCTTGTTACATAGGAAATGAGGCAATTCAGGGGGCAGGATACTTTGTACTCCTGGCAGCAATATCTTTCCTTGTTTAAAGCTGCCTTGTTTGCAGAAGGGCCACGCATGGGTGTACATGAAAGCAACTAAAGTTGTTGTTCGCAAGGTTCCCTAAATACATTAACCTTGCCTTGGAATGGGGCAGGGATTTCATTTAATGGTTACAGCAGGAGCAATGAGATTCTTGAATTGAACTCTCACTTACATCAATATTTAACTTTGAGGAAGGCTAGAATTCAGAGAGATATTGGTTTTTCCCCCTTGTTTTAATTGGTATCATCCTCCTCTCCCAAGATACGTGAAGGTTGTAACGAGAAATATTTAGATCCCTCTTTCCATATTCATTGAATATACTGATATTATATTTTATTAAAGAGTCTCAAATAGCTTACATCCTCTTCTCAATAACCCTATGCGTTACAAGCTTCTGTTTCCTTAAGCTACAGACAAATCCTATTACAGGGAGTAGATTAAACTGGGCCTTGACAGATCTTTGCAATTCACTGACAAAAAAGGACAAGTTGTCTTACTAATAAGATGACATCCTGATCACACTAATATTATGCATCTCAGTGCTCTCAGATGCAAAAACTTTTTTGCAAACCCCCTCCAGCAGGCACATTACCCAAATAAAACCCAAGCAATTTTCTTCTAACAATAAGCTAAACTATCTAGTAGAAAGAATTACTTCAGTTTCTTATTGTACACGAAGAAGCCATCAGTCAACAGCTGCATGCTTGATCATGCCCTCTGGCTCCACGTCCACAAGAGACCCAGCTCATCCAGATTTTCTTCTGCCACTATGAATGATGTGTGTACTTTTGTGTACAAACATGAGCCTGGAACAGAGGGCAGAGACAGGGCTGAAGGGAGAGAGCACAAAGAATGTTTTGTTCTACTTTCTCTTAGGCTCCACAGTGTGGCAGAGGATGGACGTCCGGCGATGAATGCAAGGAAAGAGAATCACAGTGCACAGAAAAAACATTTGTACCCTTTAAAACTAACATGAGTGATCTGGTGCTTGTAGTCAGATTTTTAAAGTGGCCATGTGATCTCTTCAAATTATTTTGATGTGTGCAAAGATAAAGGAAATTGATGGCACCACCACATGAGTAGCAGATCAGCTTTCAGGGCAGCAGCCTGAGAAGAACCTCTGGCAGCAGTTCTGTTATCCAGGCTTTCACATTCCTGGAGAACACCCGAGAAAATTAGTAATCTTTTACTCCTTGGATATCACTGCAGAAAAGTTAATAAAACCATAAATAGAATATACTTCTGAGATTCTGGTCAGACTTTCTTCATGTTGCTGTTAACTGAATACGGCATAAAATTCACACAGATGGAGTTATTTCAGGCAGGGTTTATGGCTGGATAGAAATTAAAGGCACAGTAATGAACTTTCTCCATCAGTATAAGCTCCTTCCTTTGGAAATATTTGAGATGAGCTATAGGTTTCAGATACTTTTTCCACAGAACCCCAGGGGATACCCAAGAAATTTAATTTCTCCAGGCAATCTGAATGTGCAGCTGAAAGAAGAATCTACTCCTTATTGTGCAACAATAAGTTTAAAATCTCTATTAACTTATCTGCTGCTGTATTTTTACATTCCTAGAGTTACAAAAGCGTACAGTGGTCATAACACCTTTTTTACAGACTACAGTGTAGACTGCAATGAAGACAGATATAACAGAACTGCTTCAGGATAAATACGAGAGAGAAAAAATAATAGCATATACAAAAATTACCGCATTCAACAGGTTAGGGCTGAACCTCCACACAGGAGTATAGATCCACGTTTTTCTGTTCCTTTCAATAGCTATTTGGTTTAGTTTGCAATAGACTGGCAGAAAAATGATCATGTTCAAGTGCTAGGTCAATAAAATTGGGGCAGATATATAAAATCTGAAACATATATATGCAGCAGTGAAGCATCCTCTTGCCAGATCCATATAGTTGTATTCAAACTCATCATGTTTAACTAATTATAATTATGTTTACTATTTAAGACTGGCTGTATCTTAGGTTTGTTATTCTCCCCCTCGTGTCAATCATACTCAAGTACCACTGATTTGAGTTCTGTCCAATATTTTTTGTCCATGATCTTTCTGTACACTTTTTTAAATAAAACATCATATAAAAAAGTCAGGAATTCAAAGTCATGGTTCCCATGGCAACATTAAGTCTCTCACGTTGCATTGTACATGCACTAAAAATAAACATGTAATGAAGTACTGTAGTTTGTATGTCAAGGGGAGCAAGTGAATAAGGCCAAGTGCAAGGTCCTGAAAGTGGGCCAGGGCAATCCCAAATACAGGCTGGGCACAGATTGGATTAAGAGCGGTTCTGAGGAGAAGGACTTGGGGTGTTTGTTGATGAGAAGCTTGACATGAGCTGGCAGTGAGAGCTTGCAGCCCAGAAAGTCAATCATATCCTGGGCTTCATTAAAACAAGTGTGAAAGGAGGTGATTTTCCTACTGCCCTCATTAGACCTCACGTGGAGTACTGCATCCATCTCTGGTGCTCACAACATAAGAAGGACATGGACCTCTGGAGCAAGTATGGAGGAAGGCCATAAAGATGATCTGAGGATGAAGCACGTCTCCTCTGAAGACAGGCTGAAAGAGTTGGGGTTCTGCAGGCTGGAGAAGAGAAGGCTTTGGGGAGACCTTCCAGAAGCCTTCCAGAACCTACAAGACAGCTGGAGAGGAACAATTTACAGAGGCATGTAGTGATAGGACAAGGAATAATGGCTTCAAACTGAAAAAGAGTAGGTTTAGATAAGATATCATGAAGAAATTCTTTCCCGTGAGGGTAGTGAGGCAATGGAACAGGTTCCCAGAGAAGCTGTGGATGCCCCATCCCTGGAAATGTTCAAGGCCAGGATGGATGGAATGCGGTGTAGTGGGAGTTGTCCCTGTACTTGCCAGGGGGTCGGAATGAGATGATCTCTAAGGTCTCTTCCCACTAAAACCATTCTATGATTCTGTGAAGTGACTGCAGTGACTTTCATTTTATTTGCCTGGGTTTTACAGATTTAAGTTCCCAGCCCCAATATCACAGAAATGTGATTTTACACTGACACAGATCTATAACATGTAGCATCTATTTACAGCAAGTACATGCAATCTGCTGGATGGGCAGCACTGATTTACACCAGCTGAGCTTGGGACCATCTGTGCGTGTACATTTGGGGATGTGCTGAGTCTGCAAAGGGGTAGGGACAGCATGTTCCTGTGCAACATACAGACATTCTGGGGAGTTCCCTTGCAGCTTCAGCAGAGCCAGAAAGAGGGGGCAGGGGCACCACAGACCTTACCCAACCTGTCTTTGGCATATCATCACAAATACCAGCAGGAGCAGCAATACATTGATAGGCCAACCTGCTTTTCTCTACAATTTCCAGCCCCTTGGCAGTTTGAAGGTATTTCTAAATGGAAAAATATATTTAAAAAGTAATTATAAATTCCATGCAAATAAAGACCTACAGTGTCTGGAAGTGCAAAGCAAGGAATAGCAGCATAAACAAAGAGCTCCCCTTCTTATTAGGAAAGGAGGAAGTGTTTTGTATATACTTCTTATCTTCAAAGGAACTTATATACAATCAAGAACTTGTGGGCACAGAGAAATCTGCTTCCAAGATATATTTCCTCTCTACAGAACGCAGAAACCAGAACCCAAAGTGGAGCATGCACTGAAGATGCAGCCTGAAATACCTCATGGCTCTAACTCATGACAAGCCTCTGAGATGTTGTAATGCTACTAATACACCCCATAAACCACACTAATACAGTTTTGTTCAACCTGCAGTTATTAAATAAATATTATCCCTTGCATACCTCCATTTAAAATAAATGGATATTTGAAGAGTAACTGTGGCATGAGGTGAGTTTAGCTTAAAAACAAATAACTCTTTGGGTTTGAGGTTGGTTTTTGTTTGTATATTTTGTTTTGAATGATCCTAAAAAACAACATGCAAAGAAAGATATAAAAATATGCATGGTGTAAATGCTTGCAGTAAGGATCATAGACTGTAGGCAGAAAAACAGGATATGTTTGTTTGTGGAAGAGGACAGGGAGGCAGTATTTCTTGCACTTTTTCACGTTTTGGTGAGATGTAATCCATACATACCCTTAACTTTCCTAATATTCATATTTAATGAAAATCGTTTAATGTAATTACTTCAAATGTAATGTAATCACTTTAAATGTAATGTAATCCTTAAAAGATGATTCCAGTCCTACAGGGTAGAAGCACTTTCTGAACATTTTCATGTGAACAGTATGGTGTTTGGATTTAGTTAAGTACATTTTGATCTGAAAGTAGGTGTGAGTCCATTTTCTACAACTCTAACATGAAACAAGGGACATCTCCTGCATGTTTAATGTCCAGATTATTTAGAGGCCTCTGAATTTGTGAATGTGTGAAATTCAGATGCGTGAAATCCTTTGCTATGAGTCATCAGAAAAGAGAACTGACTTTAGAGCTCTTCGTGATGCGTTTGTGTTATTGATGATGGGTGAGCCTCTCCCAAAATGTTGTGTTAAAATGACACAATTGTGAAACAACACATGTCAACAGAAAAGAACCCTTGAAATGCTGTGACAAGCTCAACTTATCACTATCTTCTACAGTAATTCTAACACTACTTCCTGTAATACAGTAATTCTCAGCATAAACTCATCAGTTTTGGAAAATTCACGAATTTTCACAGTCTTTGTCAGTTAATTTACTTAGTTAAGAATTTTTTCCCTTCTGTGAAATCACTGAATTCACTGGCCAGGTTTACGCAACAATAAATATTCAGTGAAAATTGCGTGTCTGTGTTGGGGGCATGTCTATTGTTTCCATACCTAAGGGGCCAAAAATTAGGGTTTTTTTTCCCAGAAAGCACACACCTAATATTTAGCACAGTGACATTCTATGTAACAAGCTCTACTGGTATATCTGAAGTTTTACTGATGATTTGCATAAGTTTTCAGGAAACACAATGCTACACTGGGCCCCCAGGAGTGTGTACCTCAAATGAACTCTGATGTAGAAACATTTTCCCTTTTCCAAAGAGAAAACTGTGATGGCAGCTGGATAGCAGGGCTGTTTCACACAGATGTTATTGAAAGCAGAGTTTGCATCCTAAATGCAAATCAGCATATGGCATACTAGGTACAATTTTATTTTCCAATCTGTACTGCTACTGTCTAAAATTATTTATTGCTGGCAAGACTGAAAGAGGAACAAGCTAGAAAGTATTCCACAGCAAGTGCTGTGTAAGACACAGGGATACACTCTCTTTCAAATGGATGAAGTATTTTAAGATACCTCTGGTGTTCTACAAGTCTAGTGGCATAGATCACAGGTTCATGCCTCACCTTCTTCCCTGAAAACTTGGTCTGCTTCAGGTGGCTATCAGATAAAACTTACCTGCACGTACTGCAGTGAAGCAGAGAACACACAGTTATCTTCCGTTCCTGTTTGGTAGCAGATAGTGAGAAGTGGTGACATCTTTCTGCTCCAGTTAGCCATGTCCTGACAGAGGTTCATGCAAGTGGTCACTTAAGAAAAATAAAACCCAAAAAACCATGAGAATATTTTTTGTTAATCTGTCGGATTGTTTTAATCGTAATAATTCCTATCAGACTAATTCTAAGTGTAAATTCAATGTAATTAGACGTATTTTAACACTCTTCACCTAATGCTTTTATCCCCTCTGGACCAAGCCTCTGGACCAAGGATATTCCTAGTTGGGGGAAAACACAAACAAAAAGTCTGTGCAGTTAGGATGATTCTGTGGGTTAAGGCAGTGCAAACACTTGACACAATGAGGCAGGTTTCTGACAGGACTAATCAGTCAGAACATGGCTTGAAATTCCCTTGGTTAAACATAAGCAAAATACCATTTCAACAAATTTTGCATAGCACTTTAGAAGGGCAATTCTCCATCCAGTATTCCCCCATCACTACAGTGTTGACCTCAGCTATAGGGCATTCACATTTTCCACATGTCCTGTTCCACTCCTAAATTACTCTGTCATAAGATACCTTTTCAATTGTTTGCCTTTCTGTTTATCCCAGCTGAACTTCCCCAGACTTTGCCCCTTGGTAGTTATTTCATTCCTCTGTTTACTCTGAGGCCCAGAGTCCTTACTGGACATCCAGCTCCAGTGTAGAAAAAGATCAAGAGGGTGTTGCTCTGCCTTCATCTTCCTGCCCCCTTTCCTGCTTCTGTTCTTGGCTGCCATTGCATTTTTTTCCAGTCCTCTGGAAAACCTAGTAAGCTTTTTTCTTTTCTTTTGATTCTCATTTTTCGATTCTCATATGGTTCCCTATCTATTTACATCCTCCAGGAGACTCTTGCTCAATCTCTTAGTCCCAAGTTCCTTACAATTCCTAATAAGAAAATGTGGGTATGACAACATATACTTATTAATTCACTGATGCTTGTCCACTTTTTATTCTTCTGTATGTTTAATTCTTTCTTTCTGTATATCTAACTCTCTCTCATTTCTCTGTAGCTCCTGGGGAATATCTCATTTTTTGTGAGATCCATGCCAAGAACTACTTATTTTAGTTCAGATCATCTGATTCTTGCTAATTAATTAAGGGAAAATGATCATATAAGAAACACCTGGAAAGAAGTACAGATGAACTACTGGACCCCAAATGAATATTTCAGAATATTATAATTGAGCAATGTACATTTGTGACATATCAAATCTAGTAATTATGTAAGTGCCAAAGTTAGATCCCTTTACATAAAAAGGGCTACTACAAATGTTATACTTGTTTCATTTAAAAGTACTTGAGGAAATACCTGTTCTTTGAACCAAATATAGAGAATGAGAAACTTCTGAGGAAGAGGCAAGTTACAGAAACAAAATTCCAGTGTTGAGAATTACCTGCTGTTACAGAGATTCAAACTGGAGTAATGAAGTCATTAATTTTATCTTTCTTTAGTTTCTGTGCTTTGTGGGTTTGGTTTTTTATACATATTTGCACAGTACCTAACCATAAGTGGGTACTTCTATAAAACAGTTCACTGTTAATAATGGATATCTGAGGTGAGGCTAATGTAGAGAGAAGAAATTACAAACAACTCAAGCAGCTAATATGTTGACTATTAATTAACATGAGTGATTCATTCAGTGTTGTAGCCAGACATAAACCCAGACTGAAAGATGAAAGGGCAATTTAGAAAAAGACTATAACTTACACAGTTATCAGCTGCAATATCTGAGACCTCGAATACTGGCTTAATTACAGCTCATCTGAAAGGTATCAGGGCCTTATCCTCTACAGGAAGTATTAATAGAAAATTACTTGCTTTTCGAAGCCAGTAAGCCCATCTGCAGCTCCCATATCAGCTCCAGCCAGACATATATCTTTTTACACATGGGTGGTCTGTCATATGATGATTGACTCAATCTTGACAAGAAAAAGGATAGAAAAATTATCATTTTGTGCAGATATGACCACTTGTGACTTTGGCAGGTGAATCAGTACAGATTGTCCAACACCAACTTAATTGCAAAAGATAACATTTTCCTCAGTTCTTCCATTTTCATAAGCACCAGACAACACGATTATACTTTCTGTGTTAACTAATCCCCTCTCAGATTATGACTCCTGCCATATTTGGCCATTGGGACCAGCCATAGGTAGTACTAATATTCAGTGGTACTGAAGCTGCTGAGCATTCCTTTGCACAGCAAAGTAGTGCTGAGTAGCAGTCTGCTACATGAATGCAGCTACTTGCAGCTAAAGAATTTCTCATTGTCAGCAAGTAAATCCCATTTCCACCCTTTTACTGAGTTGAAATGTATGTATGTATGTTTAAAAGCAAATGATAACCTGTTCTGACAGGATAATGGCACCCTGGATTATGAGCAGAAACCGTGATGAGCAGGTGGTTTGAATACCAAGATATTACCATGCTAAAAAAAAAAAAAAAGTTTTTGTCCAGGATTAAGTTATTAACAGAATTACATGGGATGGTAGTACCTTGGACCATGGCATCCAAGCCAATTTTGAAGTGAGTCTCTAGGGTATTCAAATCTCATCAAACTGTAATTTTGATATTTTTCATCCCCTCCCCAAAGGATTGTCATTGACCATCTGATTGTGGTATTCAGTTGAGGTATTGTGGCTGGTCACAAGGATTATTTCTAAATTTGCTCATCTTGATTCTCTTGCAAAGGAAAAAATCTCTGTTCTTGCCTTGTGAACACAGAATTAATTTGAAACCAAAAGCAGGAGGTACTACTATTACAAACGGGGCCAATGTTTACTCCCATTTATTTACAAAACAGATACTTTCCAAAAGTAAGGTACAAGAAGGAACACAATCACCTAGTTACAAGATCAGTCTCTAGGCTATATTTTAAAATAACCTTTCAGTGCACATGAATGCCACTGAAGCAGAAAAAAAACAAATCAACAAGTTCAGCCTCACTTGAATAGTAAAGGACTGGCAGATGTGGAATCTGAGTATTGTAAGTACTAAGCAGAGACAGTTAGTCTCTCAGTGTGGGACACTTTCTTGTTTGTGTTAATTATATTAATTAGAATTAGAACTTCCACCACTCCAATTTCTTGCAGCTGTGTGGTGCTAGCTGCTATTGTTAGCACTCAGGACAAATACTCCAACAGAGGGCACCAAGAAAATTACTTACAATCTGAACACCCACACAATCCTGTCACATTGCAAAGACTGCAGACAGCATAACTAATAAAGTTATTGTGCTATTTTGAAAGAATAATAGCATGTTTGAAGAGACCATATTAACCCTGTTGTAAAGTATTGATTGCACTCTATAGTAAAGGAAATGAAACAACAAAGACATAGTGTTTTAATTCTTTCCCTGTTTGCTCTTGCTAGTTTTACTCTTTTTCAATTTACACCTATATTTGAGAACACAGAGAATGTATCACTTCTGGTTTACAAAGGCAGTTTTATTTTCATAGATACTTTTTCAGCAACTTGATGTTTTTAGGATTATAGTTCAATTCAAGCAAGTGGTTGTGAATATGAAAGAAATTCCTGTATAAAACTGCTCAAATTCTGTTTATCATGTTTCCTTCTCTGTTTAAAAAAAAAAAAAAAAGCCAATAACAATGTCAAAATATGTCAGCTGATTGGTTCTGGACATTTCAGTTCAGACATGTTACCAAAAAAAGGTATAATTATCATTTCAGTTTCTAATGAAATGCTCTAATTTCATACCAGTGCATTAAAAACAAGCAAAGCAAATAGTGTCTTTTGCAACAATTTGCTGCTGTTTTGAAAGCACATCTGCTTGCCTACATCTAAAATACAATGCCACAGTATAAAACTGTTATCAATGAGGCTGAGGCAAATATTCAGAACAATTTTAAGATTTAACATTTTCACAACATTTAAAGCACTGGTCCTCTCATTAAAATATCCAGATTCAGTTACTTCTAATAGATTTGTTTAAACCTGATAAAAGCTATATTCTTATTCTGCCCTAAACTGTAAATTTAAAAGCAAGAAGACAACTGAATTAGCAGAGAATTATAGACAGTAAAAACACCATCTTTTATGAACACCAGTACATGAAAATCAGTTATCACTCTGTCATATTGTAAGTGAACACCATTTGTAATCAGTCTCTGAGGTGATTTCATAGATATAAAATCATTTCACCTTTTTTTTATCTCCTCAAATGGTTCTTTTAAGAGCATGATTCCTGTAATTGCATTTCCTTCCTTTTCTATGAGAGTATCTGTAAAGACATTTGGCATCTCATCAGCAAAAACAGCAGATGGAGAAAGGCCTTCCTACGTGCTCTGTCAAGGGAATTGCAAGTTTAGGTGGGGTTTTAATAGACATCAAGGATTTAGTGACATGCCAAAGATTGCATGCCTTCACTGTGCTTATTATTTGTGCCTTTCTCTTTTAATAGAAATGAAAACAATTACTGTGCAGAAAACATTTAGCTTCTCTCTGAGAGTACCATACCATATGGTATGGGGGATGTATAGCTGACAAAATGAATGTAAAAATGAAGCGCATACACTTCAGATGATGCTAGTTGAACTAAATTTATGCTTGAAATTTTAACTGAACTGATAGAGAAGTTTACAAATAGCGAAAAACTTCCTATGTTAAAAGCACTTCAAATAAAACATTAAAATACTTGGCTTTATTTAAAAATGGCCTTGGGGACCAAATAGCATTTCAACAGACAACTAAGTAAGCACTGTAATTATAAGAATGAAAATCAACAGAGTTCTTCCAAATAACAGTCTTGTTATCACATGATAGCACATGAAATTGCAAACAGAGCACTCACTTTTCTCAGTTACTGGGAAAAGAGATTTTCCTGATAGGACATGATGTTCATAGATGAGGCATGAAGATATTTGTACTGGACATTCAAGGAGGGGAAAAAAACCCCTTTTTGGTAGGAGAGAAAATTCACATCTTATATCTTACATATTTCTAAGGGAGACAAAAATACCTGTATCTGATTATTTAAACCCTCTGCAAATTTACAAAAAACCCCCAAATTATCCTGAATTTGCACTTTCTGTGAGTAAACAAATGTGCTCCCAGAAAGTTCATTCATGTTCTCAAAATCCTATAGGACGTGAAGTCAGTGACAAAATTCTCCATCAGATATATATGTGAAATGCTTGGGCTTTTACAGATTCTAGAGCTGGATGAAAAGATTTTGTAAAGGGCCTTCAACAGCCTAATCTCTTTTAGTCTTCCATAGTATGAGTTCCCTCCTTGTCTCATAGAACAGAGAGAATTTCTGTCATGCTCTAGAATTCAGTGAGGAAATACAGAAATAAGAGAGCTCAGTATTAGGTAGAACTTCATTGACATGGTGACAATATTCACATCCTTGCAGCAAATGTTATTTGTATAAAGTGGGAAAACAGAAAGAAAAAAAAAAAGGAAGATTAAATGAGATTTTGGGACTATGGGAATAGCATAACATTGAAATATTAGTTACAGTGTTATAAAAGCACAGGGGAGTTGGACCAAGAACACTGCAGCTGCAGCAAGATCTCTTGAATCAGGTTTCAGACAGCTCAGTATCTGGGTGCACAGGGGAGAAACACGAGCTTTAATTGCAATATTAATCATATATTACCACTGTAGTATGGCAAGGAAGGACTTCACCGCATGTTCACGAAGACCAAATGTCAGTAATTTCTGCAACTGCTGAATTCCTTGCACCAAGCAGCTACAGAACCTTATTTTCAGGGGGAAAAAAAAAAAGGTATATTTCAACTGGGCTGACTGAGCAGATCCCTGAACAAAACTCACAACAGTCACATAATTTTAAATTCATTTTCTGAGTACTAAGCACCAGGCATAGGGCACAAAGAAAGGTCTTGTGGAGTTTCTCTGGTCACCTTTCTTCTGCATTCATTTTCCTGGCTTCTCTTTATCTTTGATCACACAATTATTCCTGCCTTGATGTCATCCTCTTCCTCATCAATGACTGCTGTCCAAGGACAGCTGCATACCCAACCAACTTGCCCTTTTATTGCCCCCAGCACAGAATGCTGATTTAATTTTGGCTTCCTTGAAACAGGAATATGCTAAGAAGCCAATAATTTGCATTTCTGGTGTACCACATCCCAAAATGGTACTAAAGCATTTTACAATCTATAGGCCTCCTAATCTATACCTTAAAAAAACTTTTGCAATGATCAGCATGCAAATAACACACTCACATATTCAAGGTGCTCAGCCCACTACTCTTGAACTCATTGAATTTTATAGCCATGCAAGAAGAGTTACAAAAAACTCTTGGTACCTCCCCATCAGTTTCAAACAGGCACCAAAGCACAGAAATGAATGCGATCATCCCCGTGTATCATCAGCCAAGACTGCTTTCCCCATACAAATAAATTCAGAAAATAACCTCTCTTTCTTTTCCTTTCAAACAAGGGACACTCAGAGTAGCTGAAAGGCTCAGGTGACAGGATACAAGACATTAAGGCATTTGTCTATTAAATACAGTTCAAATTCAGACCAGAAATCTGATGTTCTCAGACGCCCAGATCACAGAAACTGCCATTGCTGTTTGGGTAGCTTTGGCAAAGACAAAGGGTTGCATAACCTGAATAACTAAAACAATCTCTAGCATCCTGGATGCTTCCCTGGCCATTCAGAGAAGGACTGAAATACATTGGTAAGATATCTCATGGAAAGTTGCATTTTTGTTAGTTGCGCTGTGTCTGTACTGGGGATAAACAGAGGGCTTTCAGTCTCCCAGGGCTGTCAATCTGTCATCTTACACACACAGAGAGAACAGGTTTTGCCTTTTAAAAGAAGGAACACTGTGAACAGAAACTCATCATTAATCAAGGCTTATTCCTCCATGTGAAGAAAAAAAAAGCAAAGTCAAGTCACCATCTTCACATTTGGAACTCTATTCCACTTCACAAGCTGTAGATAAAGAATGTAAAGTAGAACCAGAAAGTTTGTCCTTAGAGAGAGGGAAAAGAAACACTTGGGTCTCTGTGTGGGATATGCTGGTCTGTGGAAGTTGAATAAACTTGTACAATACACAATGCGATGACTCACAGGGCTTGATGGAAGAGCACTGTGTGCTATCCATCAAACATTTGCTTCAAGACAATCCTTGAAACTTTGAACGCAGCAGGATGAGTAGATCACAAACGTCTCTGTAATCCCTGCATGCTGCTAGGCACTCTACCTGCCTTACAGCAACAGTGGTTATAAAAAACCCTCCATGTGCTAACCTCAAATAAATTAATGAGACTGCTTATAAGTTATAACTGGATAGGTAGGCTTCCACTTTGTGATCCCAAAGACTTGTTGGAGTACTCATTCTAAACATAAGCCAACAGAATAACCTATCTCCTCCAGGCATTAGAAATGCAGATTTCATTGTAAATCAGGCACGACTCCAATCCCTGACAGTAGATGATTAAAAAATTACAGTAAAAAGAATTTTAACTTAAGTGCTTGCTAACAATATATTCTTAATAATTTTATTACTGACAACCCTCTCTGAGATCTACAGTATATAGATAAAACAGTAATTAGTGTAGGCAAAAGCAAAGACTAATTTAGAGAGATATTAACAAGAGCAATTTTTGTAACTTAAAGGTTGACACATTTTCAAAATTAAGTTGATTAGTCATTGAAATCTATTATGAGGCAAAGTGTTGGTTAAAGACTTAGACTCTTCAAAAATAAAGCCTGAATGCTTCTTCAGGCCTTAATTTACTGAACACAAGTGTGATCATTTAAAAGAATGTAACATTGGATGACAATACTACTGATGCTGTTACACATAAAGCACACACATGAAGCATTCTAGTGGCCTAAAAAGCCAAATTTTGAAAATTTCAACAATTTTTACCCTTTTGAGTGATTTAATATATATTTTCCTCTTCCACATAGATTGAAAATGCCCTCAGGAAGGGTTCAGGGGGAAGCAGGGAGGCAGGGTGGAGAGTTATGAGATCTGGCCTGATCTACCAAACTATTATCATTAGGCAAGATGAATGAGGCTCTGATTTCAGTGGGACTATTCACAGTAGCACGTGGAGAACCTCTGTTGCTGGACAGAGCTCTCATTGATTATATAACAACCAAATAACAAGACCTGAAGCGCTAAAAAATGCATCATCTGAGCACACAGAAAAAGAGGGGGAATATATTCTCTAATCTTTGTAGATATTACTTGTAACCTCAAATGCAAAAATGTATGCAGAAGTGAGACTTTAAGCAGACTATACTCCTTAATAAATGAAATATTTAGCACTCTGGAATTAACAATTCTAATCATAAATGCCAGGCAACCACTTTTGAACTGCTACCATAGCTAATTACTCCAGTGGGAAAGGAAACAGCAGAAAGGGCATTTCAGCTGTGCAAGGACAGGTTCTCTCTGAATTTATATTTTGTCCAAATAAAACCTGTATTTAGATGGAATTCATGGGAATCTCAATGTTTCCTTCTTAGGAACTGAAGGGTTTTTGATAATTGTCTTTTTCTTCCCACTGAATAAGCTAGTGATTTTTTCCAAGACTAACATCCTTTATATATTTTGGTTTTTTTTCTTTTCACTTTATTGTCGCCTATTATCTCCTCTTGGAAAATGATTTAATGATGTCATTGTCTTAGTGGTGTTAAAACTAGTGCTGTCATTATAGTGGTGCCACCTGGTAAGTGGTTATTAAGTGCTGGCACTCAGGTGGGCACCAGAAAAGGAGCAAACAACACACTACGTCTTCTCACTGGGACACCAAATGAGACAAACCTGCCAAATTATTGTGAGCAGGACCTAAGAGGCATTATGGCATTTCCTGGAGACTGAAATATTCCTGACTTAGAAAACCTTAAGATCAGGTCCACTATAAATTATTATGAAACATTTTTTTTGGGGGCACAGAATAATTCATAATACCTCCTTTGAGGTATCTGAGACTAGAAGAGAGCTCTGCTCCTCTTTGGAGTATGAGCAGCCAAGAGGAGGAAGAAATAGACCGGAATGTGGAGAAAACCAGGCTGAGATCCAACAGATTGCCTCAGGTCTCCTGGACTAGTTTTGAGTTAGGAAGATAATAAGCCACCCAAACCCAAGCTCAAGGTGAAAAATGGCCAACTTTTCATACAGAAACCCTACCTTGCAAACTGTATCAAAGTTACTACTGCCATCAGTACTATAAATGTGAAAGATTCCTGTTTGTATCCTGAATGCTGCTGCCTAGAAGGGACAGCAGGTCAAGAACAGGACGGGATAATGAGGAGTGCAAGAGTAAAACATATTGATCCAGTTGTTGAACTTGGAGAAATTACCTTCTTGTAGGCCAAAGGAAGATCCATAAGCAAATATTTTCAATCTGCAAATATTGCCGAGAACCTGAGGACTGTGGTTGGAAATGGCATCTGGAAGGAGTTAGGCAAAACATAGGATGTGGGCTTCTTTACAGCACATAAAAGGATTGTACTGTCGTACAGTATGTTTGTCACAGATGATGAAGGTTGACATTGCATTTGCCATGAGTATTCTTGAACTGTTCTACTGTCTTCTAGTCTGTCATTGTCCAGATGAAACAGACAGTAATGCAGCTCAGCTGAGTAAGCCATGATAATAAAGAATTATCCCAGCACAGAGAGAAAAAATATCCAAGTTTGTTCTAAAATCTGCCAGATTATTCTACATAAAACAAAAAGTCATTTTCCTTTGATCTTATATGAAAGGAAGAGAGTTTCAGAATCCAGTGGAGATACATTTTAAAAATGAAAATAAAAAATTGGGCTAGGTAAAACAATTTTCTCACATAAATGCGTGAATGAACCTTTTTTCAAGAAACAACAAATTCTATAACAAGTTTCCAGGTAAACCCCACCAATTCTGCTCTTCAAAGTTTTTGCTCTCCAGACTCTAATAAAACTATTATTAAATGTATTACAGTATCCTGTTTCAGGTATCATTGTCTTCCACAATGCTGTTCTCTCCAACTTTTCTGATTTGTTCCTGTAAAGTTATTTTAGAGATGGAAGAAATCTTCCAGGTATTACACAACTAAAACTGGATATAAGAAATGTAAGTTTTAAATTTAGAACTGAAAAAAAGGAAAAAAAAAAGAGAGAAGAATAGAACAACTTTACACACAGCTTCAACATCCTGACGTACAGTAATTCACAGTGAGTCACTTTCCATCCAGCAAAGAGAGAGTATGGTAATTCAACTGCTGATAAACTCTTTGGGCAGAAGGTAGCCTACTTCGGGTAAGATATATACACATCTATTCTTGGAGTAGGTAGCCTTTTCCATTTTAGTAGCTTATTTAAAAACTGAGAATTGGAAACTTCAGCTCTAAAATGAAGGAACATAAAGGCAGAAACTTAGGGCTTTATGGTAGATATTTGAAAGTCACACTGAAACCTTGGAGTTAAAGTACAAAAAACTGAGGTATTAATATTGTAAAAACAACCAGAAAATAGCTGTCAGACCCCAGAGACAAAGTCTTTATGAGTTTGCAAGGTTTATCTGATGAGACTTTCCACTTTTGAAGAGAAGTTTAGTCGCAGCTTATGAAAGACTGTTCTAATAGAGAAAGCTTTTGTGGAGTGACATAAGCAATCACTATACCAGACATCAGTTATGACATGTGAGTCTGCTGAGTATGTATTAATGTGGCTTGATTAATTTCCCTTGGGGATGAAATCTTCCTAAAACTATAGACAAGATGGCAACCATGATTTTGTAGCAATTTTGTAGCAAGTTTCTGCAAAAGTATTTTCAGAGCATTAACAATTCCTCAAGCTTATAAGATGAAGAAATAATTCAATATTTATTCCTGCTTCTTTGAGAAGTCATATATCCCTACCCCAGCTGACAAACTTACATCATAGGCTGAAGAAGAGAGGGCTATATTTTGTTTAGCATATTTCCCTGCCCAGATCTCCTTTTCCCTGCAGGTGATATCAGAAAAACTCTGCCAGATATGAACTTTCCTTTTCCAGTGGGCGGTTACTGATCAGCAGCCTAGCCACCAGTATGAAGTGCAGATAGCTGGAGCCCAATTTTGCTTTCAGTTGGAAGCCAGTGAGATTGCAAAAATAAATGTGAGTGTAGACCTGGACTTAAAATATCTTTAATCATATTCCCGTTCCCTTGAGTATGGACTGACTGATTGCAGATTCCAATTTTTATTCCTGGCTATCATTAAAATTTGTGAGGGTAAGGTTGAATCATATACTGGGCTTGTTCAGCCTCTTTCTTATTCAAATCGTAGCCGTCTCTTGGTTTAACAGCAAGAACCTGAATACATTTCTTTATAAAGGATAAATGTGCCAGAACATTGGCTAATGTTTTTTATATTGTCACTTACTCATTGTTGTTTATGCTCAGGGTTATTTTCTTTAGACCATTTTATATTCAGGCAGACTTCTCAACATCCTCATATGTATCAATTTCCAATTAACCAGAAGAGGTGGAAACATAAGAAATCGGATCTCACAGAAGTTTGGAACACATCACTGAAACACCAACAGTTATTACAGGAAGACTAAATTCTCTCATCCAAGCCAAGCCTAGATTGCTTTCATTTTAGTAACAGGTTTTGCAGTAACCTATATAGGACATTTATGCCTGGATAAGCCAACAAAGTCACTAGCTATCCCATCAGACCTGCTCCATGCTATAGAGTTCTGCATTACTTAAAAGTCATTTGTGATTTATAAGCTTTATTTATTTCATGTCAAGGTTTTCTGATAGAGGTCTTCTTTCAGATAAGAGATCGACAATATATGCTGTTGAGGATCTAATGGCAATCTCAAGAATGGTACATCCATTAAGGGAAGGAAGACTGAATTCTCGATTTATTGTACTTCTAAATAATTAATTTGCCTCCAAGCCCCCTCAAGAAACTGATCACTGGACGTAGCACAACTGGACACAGCAGCACTGTGAGAGGTCTTGAGGCTATGGACAACTTG
The DNA here is from genome assembly GCA_013400915.1 of Pardalotus punctatus. Taxonomy (NCBI): domain Eukaryota; kingdom Metazoa; phylum Chordata; class Aves; order Passeriformes; family Pardalotidae; genus Pardalotus; species Pardalotus punctatus. The sequence continues at coordinate 129,998 of VZTX01015906.1, forward strand.
CATGTCATTTCTCTCCCTAGATAAATCACACCATTAAAATGAAGTTGTTGAATTTTTTGTCAGTAAAGGGGCCCATGGTTTGACATTTACCAATGCATTTCAAATGTCTCTTTTCTGTGAGATGTCTCCTCTGCAACCTCTGAATCTCTTAAAACTTGTAAAAAAAAGCCTATAAAAAGAGATATCATAGAATCATAGAAAGGACCTTAAAGATCATCCAGTTCCAACACCCCTCCCATGGGCAGGTGTAGTTGCACTGTTTTAGAATCTTCCTTTCTTTCTCATGGAGAATACAGATAAACTGTACTCCTTGTACTTTCTTAATCTCTGTGTTTTGTGTTAGATGTTGTATAAACTGTGACCAATGGTCTTAGGAGGTGGATTCCCTCCTGACCAATAGTTGCTAGTTTATTAGTGCTTATATAAAGAAGTTTTTGTAAATAAAGTTGCTTCTTCTTCACCATCTTGGGTACTGTCTGCCTGACTTCCCTGCCAGCTTCCACAAATCCCACGAATAACAGAAATCCAGCCAACAGGCAGGGATGCCATCTACTAGACCAGGCTGATCAGGGCCCCATCCAAACTGGCCTTGAATACCTCCAGGAATAGGTCATCCACAGTTTCTCTGAGCAACCTGTTCCAGTGCCTCACCACCGTCACAGTAAAGAACTTCTTCCTAATATCTAATTTAAACCTACTTTCTTTCAATTTGAAGCCATTCCCCCTGTCCTGTCACTATATGTTCTTGTAAGTAGTTTCTCTTCATCTTTCGTGCATACTCTCCTCTAGTGATGGAAGGTCACAATCAGGTCGCTCCAAAGCCTTCTCTTTTCCAGCCTGAACAAGCCCAATTTTCTTAGCCTGTCCTCACAGGAGAGGTACTCCACCTCTCTGATCATCTTGGTGTCCCTCCTCTGGGCTCACTCCAACATGTCCGTGTCCTTCCTGTGCTGGGGACCCAGAGCTGGATCCAGTGTTCCAGGTGGGGTCTCACCAGAGCACAGCAGAGGGGCAGAATCCCCTCCCTCACCCTGCTGGCTACACTGCTCTGGGTGCAGCCCAGGACACAATTGGCTTTCTGGGCTGCAAGTACATGTTGCTGGGTCATGTACAGCCTCTCATCCACCAGCACCACCAAAACTATATTATTTTCAAGGCCTATCACTTGACAATTCACTAATTGCATTCTCTTTAAAGGTTCTCAAGATGACATTACCCAATTCTGCATTTCTTTTTAGGTACAAAATACCTCCATGTTTCTTGTGCCAGACACAACATACTAGGCCTGGGTTAAAGCTGGATGAAAAGTGCAACTCCATTTTGCATCAGGTTGATTTTAGGTTTATTCCTTTCAGCCATTAATTTTTTATGAACATTTTATTTACTGAATTTTAAATGTGGATGTTTACTCAATTAATCTACAAGTATATGCAGGTTTACCTAATAAGGAAACAGAAGCAATACTGTGTGCTTTATCCTCCTGATCACAGACAACTATTTAGCCCCAAAAGCTGCTTCTAAAATGATAGCTCTAGAAAACCCACCTATATATTTTCCTTTTACATTCATTTTTCTACCAGCTGCTTGTTTTCACTGGATCAGATGATCACCCACAAGACCTCATCCAACTCAACCATTCTCTACTGCTGGATCTCTTTGTCTGTTGCACTTCAGTGGCAAAAAATGCTCTGAGGCCATCTGTCCATTTTTCTTCACAGTTTCTCACGAATCTTTGCAGGGCACATGGAGTGTCTTTTTGGAGCTGTTCCAAAACCTGAGTGAACACCTTCAACTGAGTTCAAGCTCAGCTTTAGTGTTGTAGACTTCAAAGCACTACATGCTTTCAAACCACTGCAAGCAGCAGGTATAGGCACAATAATCTAAAAAAAATTAGGCAATCAGTAAAGCAGAGCAATGTACTTTTGCAGAAACTTCTAAAGTCTTTTTGGTGTCTTCCCCAATGGCACAAAAAAATGTTTCCTCCTATGTTTCCAATGAGAAATATGAGCATGAATCTGTGATCAATGGCATTGGGGTAGAAATGGACTGGTAAAAGGCTTGTAGGTAAGGTGGAAAGGTACATTTATTTAAACACCTAGACACAGAAAACATGTTGCAAGAACTTTAAAACTAAGCAGTTCTGAGGAATTTATGCCTTTATATTCACTCATCAATGAATCACTCAGATATTCTGAGTGACAGTGATTAGCTGTCTCCCAGAGATCGGCTCTTGGTGTCCCCTGCTCTAGCCAAATAGTGTCTCAGGGAAAAAGACCCTATTAAAACAGACTTTTACAGAGAACTGTTTCTTTGATATTCAGACAAACTTAGGGACCAGTTTCTTTCTGGGCTGGACCCTGCACGAGGAATGCACAGTAAAATAATTTTGAAGGGATGGAATTCAGTAAAACAATTTATTTCAGGGCAAGGCCATGCCTCACTCCTTCTTGAAGGCTATTCCCATGCTATATTACAGTTGTCAACTATTTTGTCTGCTCAAAGGAAAAGTGAGACAGCATTTGGTCAATAACAGGAAATGTGGTCTTTTAAAAAAAAAATCCAAACTATTTTATCAAAACTGCAGAAATGACAGGCAGATCCAAGCCATATCCCATCTCTGGATAAATAGAAAGTTCTGCCCTGGAAGGTGAACGTTGCTGAGAATGGTAGTCAGGTGAGAATGGGAGGATCAGGATGGGAAATTATAGAATGGTAGAATAGAATAATAGAATCATTAAGTTTGGAAAAGACTTCCAAGATCATTGAGCCCACCCTTTGAACAAAATGCCTCACAGTAACCTCTGTAATCACAAAAGCCTGTCACTAGCTTTGATGATGGGGGGCTGAAGAATGTGAGCAAAAGCTGCAGAGACATCCCTGTCACCGGGCAGTTCACCTGTTGCATGTCCTGTTCTCACCATGTGCCACAAGAAGCTGGGTGAATGTGGGGTGCTCCTATTAGGAATCTATTATCCAGGTCTATCTGTGCATACATCAGTGAATCCCCATCCATTCTAGACCCTCTGACTGCTCCACGTTTGCTTCCAAAAAGCAACTGTATGAGGCTGTTCAAAGGCATCAGTAAGACTCTCAGCATTGTCTCTTCTTCAGTCCACATGTTCATGGTTTAAGACAAGAGTGTTGGCTGATGATTCTCTGTGAAATTAGCATGCTCTCAAAAAGCCTCTGTGAGTACTAGGCAGTAAAATAACACATTTAATTGAGATTTGAAGTGTATTTCATAGAGGTATTTTTTTTCCAGAACTTAAAATACAGTGAAACCCTTGCCATGGGCATTGTGAGATGACACCAAGAAAACCTCAATCAATACAATTCTCAATCTACTTTAGGATCTCCAACCTTGAAGAGCCAGAACTTCAAAGCCTTGGATCTTGCTAAGGCTCACAAAATAAATGAGCAGATTTTCTCAAAGGAAGTAAATGTGCAGAGGGGTGGAAAGTTGGATGGGAGCAGCAGGATAATGAGAATACTTGACTACCTTTTTTGGAAAAATTTCATTTAAATCTCTCCAAATCCCCTTGAGCTCTAGGAGAATGGTTAAAGGTTCCTGAAAAAGAAAAGAAGGAAGAGGGAAATATTTTTCCTGGTTTGGAATATATAATTTACTATAACATATTCAGACTTTACATACTGTTGAAATACCATAGGAAAATACCATGTTAGGTGTGGGTTCTATCATATAACACTGGAATATTGCTAATTTAAGATATTTTGCTGTAAGATATTATGCTAGACATCTGTCAGTCATTATGGATACAATTAAGTGATAGCCTGTGTTAAAAAATATGTTATGACGGGCTTAGCAACACCCAAAAGTATAATGGGGACGTTTTAACAGGGAACAAAAAGAAGGTAGAGGCATCTAGTAGACTTTCAGAACCAGTTTCTTGAAATTGACAGAGATTTATTTGATACTATTTAGAGGTTACAATTATTAAGGTAAAAACCATACCTTCCTTAAGTTCCAAATACCCCTCAGGCTGGAGGGAATGGTGTTACTGTGGGGTGTCTCCATCTTTCTGCTACTATATTTGACATGCATTTAGCATACAAGTTATTAGCTCAGACACTTAAAAAAAGACATGCAACAGGTAATATAGATTTGCTTGCTCTTAACTGAAAATGCAAAAACTGTAAAACACTTAGGGCTCTAAAAGTGTAGAAGCTGGAGAAAAAATAAATCAATTCATGTCATATAGCATAAAATTACCTCAAACCTGAAGTGTAAGTTTAAGTATTTGTCAGGATGCCAAGTATGGTAGAAGGACACCTAGAGAGAACTACACATAAGAGTTCAACAGATGCACACACACCTGAGGGAAAAGTGGAGTCACATGCACACCTCACCCCTACCTCTCAAGCTTGAACTCTCTAGTCAAAGAAAGAATAGCAATCAAAATCCTTTTTGTTGCTTTTTAATAGCAACAGAATAATGGGAAGAGATGAAATCTCAGGAGACTACTGGAACATATGCAAGCTATCTGGATAAAGCCCAGATGATTGTACACATCAGTGGGACCCATCACCTCAGAGCAATGAAATAAGCAGCAACCTGGAGCTGCTCATTCACCATCACCTAACAACCTCTCCCCCACTCCAGACGTGGCAATCTGCAGTGCTGACAACCGGAGATAGCTGCGAGCGTGTCATGGAGGTAAAGGGAAGGGAGGCGTTAGTCTTCCTGTCCTCTGGCCTCCCAAACAGCTCACAAGATATCTGATTTGAAGTCACAGTGTTAGCTGTATTGCTCCCAGCATGAAGGCAGGCATCAGATGCCCACATACTCCCTCACACCAATATGACTTGGTACATCTTTTTCATTAACAACAAAAATAGTGATGTATCCTCAGGCATCAGAAGCTGGGCTGACACACTTCTTTCCTTCACCTTGCTCAGAACAATTTCCCATCTGGTACACGGCCCATTCTTCCTGAAATATTGGGTGTCATGAGATCATCTCACACAGCTCCCATTCTTCTTGAAGTTCAAACAAAGAGCCCGTGTTCAATGAAGCACGTCATTTTATAGTTCATGGTAAGCATGCAAGTTTCTTTTCAGCCGCTGCATCCAAATGAAAGGCAGGGTTTTTCAGGTGTGGAACTTTTTTTAGTGTTGGGTGTGTGTAAACTACATGGTATTTTGTATAACTTGTTGTGGTTCAGTTTTATTTTTTTTGCTGTGAAAACCTGAGGGCTTGTGGGGCTTAAAGGTAAACCTATCAATTGCTAGAAAATGGCTGGAAAGGATTTTGAATCACAGCAAACCTTTGATGAACCTGGATTGAATTTCGAATTTGCAATAAAACCTGTGAGTTTCCAGTGGTTTCAGATTCAGTTGTAATCATTATACAACATCTCTAATTACAAGTTGCCATGCAAAAAAGAAAATCTGATAAAAAATAGGTTAAAATAATTGGAGGAAATTGTTTAAACATAAATTCCAGCACTGGTGACTTTATCTGTTATTCCAAATGCTTTTTGGAGTTCTAAGCCCCGGAAGCACAAGGACCTACAGTGCTTTTAGAAACAGAGAATGAGGCCTTTATTACAGGGCATACCTGGGGTCTGGATCAGGAGTATCCTTCATCACAACCCACTGGTGTCCAAATCGCATAGCTGCACACAGACCTCTCTGAAAGGTCAGATAGTGATCACACGTGGAAATGATGGGATAATGGCAATACTGTTTATTACCATTTCAATTTCGATCAATGAGCCTTTACCGGCCTTAGGAGCCAGACAAGTGTTGTGAAAGAAAGCAAAAGCACGAAGCCTGACTCGAGAATACAGCCAGGCTGTTTGATGCGCGCTGATAACGCCACGCTCGCCACCCGATCTATACCGCCTTTCCAAGAGGGGGATGAGCCAACAGATCCCACCCGAGGCGTGGGGACTTTCCCCCGCAACCAGAGCCCGAGAGCCGCCGCCCCCGGCCGCGCTCCCTGCCCCGACCTCCCGCCCCGCCGGCTCAGCCGGCGCCCTCTCCCTGCCGCCCCTCTCCTCCTTCTCCTCCAGAAGCGGCAGATTCTCCTCACGCGGGAGGTTGAGAGCGGGTACTCGCACAGCCCCCTGTAGCAGCTCCTGTGCCGTGCCGAGCCAAGCCGAGCCGCACTGAGCCCTGCTGTGTCGTGCCGGAGAGGGCGGCGAAGAGCCGAGCCGAACTGTGCCAGGGAAAGCCGAGCCGTGCGGAGCCGAGCCGCGCCAGGGAAAGCCGATCCGAGCGGAGCGGAGCGG
>VZTX01015906.1:136647-162319 GCA_013400915.1 Pardalotus punctatus
TGGCCGGCCGGTCGCCCGCCCTGCTCGGGGCGGCCCGGGCCCAGCTCTCGGCAGGTGAGTTCTTGCTCGGCGCCCAGGTGAGGGCGGGCGGCGCGGCGGGGTCGCGCCGTGCCCGGGCTGCCTGCCGGGAAAGGGAGGGGAAGGAAGGGAGAGGGTTGAGAAGGATCGCACTGCTCCGGAACCCGGCTCCCTCCCGGACGAGCGGCGGTGGGGCTGCGGAGGGGCTGCCCCACACCCCCACCCCCTCCGCTCTGCGGGGAGCGGTGGGCGACCCACGCGTGTGCGCAGGCTGCCGGCGCGGGGCTGATAGGGGAGGGCAGAGCGCGGGCTTCGGGCACCTCACAAACTCCCCTTCCTCACCTCCTCCTCCTCCTTCTCTCCCCCGGCCAGCCTCCTAGGTGCCGGCGGGGCTGGAGCTGTTGTCGCCCCTTCCCCCGCTCAAACTTTTCCCGGCGTTTCCCTGCCCGGCGCGGAGGGCGCAGCCGGGCCGCTCCCCTCTCCCTGAGGCGTGGGGCGGGGAGACACGAGCTGCCGCTGGCCACCGGGATCCCCCCTCTCCACACTAAAAAAAGAGTGGTGCGTGAGAAACGGGAGGGAAAGCACCGATACGGTCGGTGTCTGTTTTGTGTGAAAGCCGCGAATTTCTCGCCCCTTCCTCCCCGGCCGCCCAGCGCCGCGGGGTTTTGCGGAATTAAAGCCCGCGGGGCCGGGCGGTGGGAGCTGCGGCCGGCGCGGTGGTGAGTTGTTGGCCCCGGGGGTGCCTCGGGGCAGAGAGCCCGGGGCTGGAGCGGCCGCTCCGGGAAGAGGGGGCAGCATCTCCCGTGCTGTGCCGGGGCGATGCGGGACACTGGGGACTCGTGTGCCGGACCGTCACCCCCACCTGCTCTGCTGTAGTTTATAAAGCGCCCTTCCTTTGCTCGGGGTGAAGCTTTATCGTGAACGTGTTCTTATTGTTTGCGGCGTGAAGTATTACGCGAAGGACTGACTAGCTCTTATTTTTCTTTCTTCCCTCCCCCCTTCTTTTGAATAGTACTTGCAATTGCATCGGGTGCATCACTGGATGGGCATTTGAGATCTTTATCGTAAGATACTGATTTGAAAACTGCCATTAATAAAAGTATCTACACTCTTGAGACTTTAAAGGACTGATGTGTAGTCAAGGGGCTTTTCTTCTTTTCCTCCTGGTCCTCCTATAAATTAATTTTTAGACATTTGAAATGTTATAGATTAAGAAATGTGTTGAAGCAGTGCTGGTCTGAGCCGATTACATCCATCCTTGTGCATCTGACTTTGGTGTGTATAATTTAATGTCTCTGTATCAGAATTGTAAAATTACGTAAGCACCTACGAGCCCTTTACCAGGGGAAGGGAAATGTACCACATACACAGCTGGTATGTTGTAGGAACAGCTAAAACAAAATATTCCCAAGCGTAATATCTTTTCATACAAAACCGTAGTTAAGTCAGACCAGTGATTTTTGCTTTACTCTTAACTCATCAGACTCATGTTAACACCAAAGGTAACACTTACGTAAAGATTTTTTTTATAAGCTTGTTCACTGGTGTAAGGAGAGTAGGAAGTTCTGATAACTTGTATGGTCTGTGGTATTTTATGCTGAAAATGTGGCACGCAGCCCATTTTGGAATTGCAAGTACAAGCAGTCAGGTTGGTACTGTGGGGTATGTGTTTGGTAAGTGGAAAAGAATGTTCAATATCCTTCTGACCAGAGTAGGTGAAGCTTGTCAGGGAGTTGAACAATTGTATCTAGGAAACACAAGATTAAATTTTTTTTTTTTTTTTGTGTGTGTGTGTGTATAGCATGTCAGCAGCTAGAGACCTTAGTTTCTATTGCCAAGTATCAAGAATACTGATGTATTGCACCAGTCCGAGGTTTATTAATTGGAGACACTCAGACTTTTTTGAAGGTTTAGCGAAATAGAGTTGTTAGTATCTGGTTCTATCATTGTACTCGGTTTAAGGTATGGTTCTTGAGCTCGTACTAAATATATTTGATACCCACAAGTAGAGCTATGCCCTACTGTACTTGATAACTGCCACAAACTTCATTTTGTTACTTACTCTAAGCCAGTCCCAGGAGTGTACGTGTGTGTTTGTGATTCTGTTGATGAGACTTCTTTATCCTGATGTTAGTGCATGCACACACAAAGGTTTGGGTTCATATGTCTGTTCCAGTGAGAGCCTTTCTGTAACCTACAATGAGAAGTTTCTCTGTTTGGTGCACACTGGAGCACCTGTTTCATTCCTAGTCATCTCTGTTGTTTAACATGAGTACTGTTTTACAATCATCTTTCTTTGACTGCCTTCCACCACCCTCACTGTAATATAACAGCCTGTACTTTTCCAAGTTAAACTAAACCTAACTACTTCTCAGCTGCCTTTTTATTAATATTCTTCTTGTCTGAATTGCACGAATTTAAAACTTAATTTTCCTTTGTCATTAATGAGGGTATTAAGTCAGTCTGGACCTTTCACAAATCTCTCTCTCATAGTAATTTGATTTTTATTTCCTTTTTATGATGCTCTGTACTACTCCTGAGCACGAATGACAGCCAGATACAGAATTCTTCATAAAAACTTCGACATGTTTATTAAGGGTCTAATCAAATTACAGAGTATGAATTTCTTGAAAGTTTGCCTTCTTCAGGAACTGTGTGCAATATTTTGCTGTCTGTTCTTCCTTGTAAGGTATTCCATGAAAGCAAATGTGAAGGAGCAGCGGCAACTTAGGAAAAAGAACAAGATATATGTTGTAATTTGTTACTGTCTTAGAAATTGTGCTTGTATATCTTCTCCGCCCCCTTTGCGCATAATCGAGACATTGTATCTTTTGTTTTTCTCTGCAGATTTCAAATGAAAAAACCCAAGCAGCTTCTCTGTGCCCTGCTCCCCCGCCCCCTTCCCCCCAACACAGCCATAATCCGCGGTGTAATGTTTTCTGGTCTCTGTAGATTGTTTCTTTACACCGCTGCTTTCCATGACCCTTCAACTTGGGTGCGTGCCTGTCAGAATCTAGGCCAAAATGTTTTGGCAGGGTGTTCTCTGTTGAAGTCTAGCTATTCCTTATATAGCACCTCCTTTCATCTGCAACTCCTACAGTTCGATAAAGAACAAGTTCAGCTTGTTTTCACAACTCAATCACTTTAAACTTATATTTTTTGAATATTATTTTTAGCAATTTGCATATTTTCAAATTTGAAGGGAAAAAAAAAGGAATATTTAAAAAAAAAATTGAAGAATGCTGCCAGCTTGTCAACTAGCTGATAAAAATATGCATTGCATTGCCTCTCATGGTGTCTGTGCAAGTGTGTGGGGATTTTAATTACTAAATAAAAGATATGAGGATAAAAATTCTAGATGCATCAGGTTACCTGAAGTTACTTAACAGTGATATTTCAGACCATAGGGATAGTTAAGTGTAAAAAGCACTGTTTTATGAGTTCAAGTAATTTATTAGAATAGCTATTCCTTAGACTTTTGCATGCAAAGTAGTTAGTGTCAAAAGTGAACATATAAGAGTAAATATTTCTAAGTTAATATTTTTCCCTTCCCCTGAGAAAATAGTTATAGTCTGTCTTGGGGAGTGAATCTAATTCAGAAATTTGATATGATAAAGTAGAAAATATTATTTGTTTTATACTTTTTTCATTAAATATACAGTGAAATATATGAAAATTATAACAAGCATATCTATTGTTTGTAATCATGTCGTAGAAGAAACTGAGAGGTCTTTGAAAATGTTTAAAAATACTTTACAGTAATTAAACTCAAATTAGCTCTTTGCTGCCAGAGCAGAAAAAGGATCCTCAGTCATATTTTACCTTGAATGTGCTACAATTTGCATATATACGAGATATACAAGAGACACTGGTGCAGGTAGGCATGTATGTATAAGAGACTTATCAACAGCTTTTTTTATTTCCCATCAAGCTGTTAAAATGTATTGACAAATTGTATGGAAAATGAGTGAAATTAGAAGTGAAATTATTTTCTTGCTTTCATCTGCTCCTTCTCAAATGTTTTCTTCTCTTTTATATATTCAGCTCCTTCCACAGCACTCTTGGTTCACAGATCACTTGTCTAGCTGTATCTTCAGGTGCCATATTACACTTGTACAAGGGATATAAATTTTCTAATTGGAAGTTAACTGATTAATGTGAAATTGAAAGCACCCAGAACACAATTACCCCAGAAGTCTTGTTTAGTCCGTTTTGTCTGAGAAATCACAGTATTGCTTGATTAGTGTGGTAGCAATATACACAGTGCACCTTAAAACAAGGAAGATGTCTTGCTTTTATATAAGACCTACTGATAATAATTAATAAAAATAAATCCCAAGGGAGGGTGAAGTAAGAAATCTGCACATGATGAAGTGAGAGTTCCACCCAGTCCAATATCCAGTCTCTGATGGTGGGCACTTGGGGAGAGGGATTTTTGGCAAGGTGAGTGACTTCGTCTGGGTACTGTGTGTCCACAGTGATAAAGTGTTGGTATTTTATACCCTAAGTGGACTTTGTAACCATAATTGTGCCTGATGACATTTTCAGCCTGTATTGCTTTTAACATTTGCCTTGCTTTTTGGTAAGGAATCTAAAAGTTGTGTGGAAAAAGCTATGGTCTTTTTTTTGAAATAGCTACTTGTATGTTATATATCCTAGCTCTTATATTAAAAGATGAATAATAATTTCTCCCATTTTACCTTCTTCATGCCACACAGGATTTTTCCACCCTATCTCAACTATTTGTTTTCTAGTCAGAAAAGTCCAGTCGTAGCCACCTTCTATGAAGGTACCATTCCATGTCTTCTTTTTATCCTTTATCAGCCTTCTCTTTCTGTTCCAGTTCTACATTGCTCAGAGCATCCATGAGACAGCTGCCTGATGGATTTATATAGCACTTAATAATGATTTCTCTTCTGTTCCCTATATATAGTGTGATCATTCCTGTCATTTGCTTGGCTTTTTTGGCCGTTTGTCTCACTCCTGGTTGTGAGCTGACACTTTAATGGAACTATTTCATTACTGAAGAGCTGAGATATTGCAGTTAAGTGATGGTCTTTGGGGTGGCTATGCCAGTGGACAGCAGGACTCTTGGGAAGGAGAGAGTCTTTAACTAGCCCTTTTGGAGGAAGGAGAGATTTTAAGCAAGTTTCTTGAAGGACCTGTGACCTCATGCTGTATGTTTGGGAGAGTTTAATGCTTACCACTGTGGTTTGTCTCTTTCTTTCTTGAGATGCTCTTGTTAATACAAGCGAGTTAAAAAGAGTTTATCCTCTTAGGTGTAAAGATTGACAGTATCTGGATTAACATGCAGAGAGATCTGCAGCACTGCTGTAGAGTTGCTTCTTGCTCTGGAGTCTTTATGGAGTCTTTGTATGATCTCTTTAGCTGGTAGAACTCTAGGTCTTCTCACCTCTCAGGAGCTGGTATGTGACTGAGCATCAGCATCTGTTTTGGTGGAATTTCTGCTTTTCCTTTTGCAACATAGATCCTGTTGAATGTGTAATAGGAAGCTTCCAAAAAAATTCCTTCAGTCCTGTTAGTTGAGTCAATTAGGGCATACCTTGTGTTTTCAGGTGCTGATGGAATCCCATCTGTCATAGCTTATCATTGTCATGAAAAGATGCCTTTGTAGTGCTGCTTCCAGAAGCATGCGCTCAGATTTGGAGCTTCGTTTGCTATCTGCCTATGCTATTAAGCTAATTTAAATTACTGCTGCCACAGAGCAGGGGCATTTCTATCACTTGAATGGCTCTTGGGTCTTTGCCTGTGCTAGGTCTGGCCACCAAGTGGCCTGTGGGTGAGTTGGTTTAAGTTTATGCAAGTCTCCTTGAAGGAAAAATGGGGCTTGGGATTATTTTCCTATTAGTTCACTGGCAGGTGTGCAGCCACCTAAATTTGATGTATGGGAGGATGAGGGCTGATGGTAACAAGGCTGGGTTTGACAGCCATAATTGCAGTGCAGCTCATGTGAGGTGAACCTAGCACTATTTTGAGTGACATTGGATCTACGCTCTGCTCACCATGCCAGCACTTCATCCACCCAAGGAAGTACAAAGAGGAGGCAGGAAGGCATGGATTGAGGTGGGAAGAGGGGCCTGGTACTCCCTCTGGAGCTGGAGAGGTTAGACCGAGTTAGGGTTTAGTGTTTGAGGCTGTGTTCTGGCTGACTGCACACCAGCTGATGACAGCCTTATGCTAGTGTTTTTGATATGCAGCTTTGAGTAAACTGGGCTTAAATGTGTTCTTCTGTTATAATAGATAGCTAAGGCATTTGTCATACAATTGTGTAAACAAGGAGTGGCCTATTCATGGCACTTATTAGAGAGCAATTATGATGCCAAGCAATAGAAGACTTGGTGGAGGTGACACCTAGATGCAAGGCTAGGATTAGAGGATGTTGTGACTCCCACTTTGGAGCACAGCAGGAGCTGGTTTAAAGCTGGTTTCTGCAGTTTCACATCTTTCCATGCATGATCTGTCCTTCCCCATCCTCTGAGGTTTTTAAATAGGATTGCTCATGAAATGTGAATGTGGGTAGAAGAGGAGAAATGGCCATGGTTTCGAAAGGCCAGTGTGAGCCAGTTGGGCAGTGGTAAATGGTACTGGTGACAATTTTGTATCATCTGGCTGAGCATAAAGTCCTTGTACACCTAATTTTGTAGGTCAGAAAGGTCATTACCTTGTGCTGCCTCCTGGTAAGCCTTGACAACAGGTGGCTTTAAACTAGTTGTTTAAACCTATGCAAAGTATCCAGCTGAAGTCACCTATAGTGCATACCTACTATGTAGTTTCAAGTTACTTAGTCTGTTCTTACTAGGAAGCAATGTAGTTGAAAACTGTGTTTGCATTTTCAGTCAAAGATTTGAGGGAATTGATTTCTTGAGGATTGGTGGCATGAAAAAGTTCAATTCTTTGCCCAGTACTAAGGTAATATGAGGTTATTTTTGTTAGCTAGTGTATGAAAGATTGGACCTTTCAGATTGTCAGAAAGTCATTTACTTCTGTCGCCACTTACTAAAAACATGTGATTATATTTTTTAATTGAGTAGCAAAAGAAGCCATTTCTCAACTACCATGTCATGAAATTAATTCCACTGACTTATGAGATGCTGTTGAATACTTTAAACCCAAGTTCTTTTGCAATTAAATTCTGGTATGTTCATTCTAATTATTACACACTAGTTACTCAATTTATTTTGAGGTGGAGTTGTATGCTTGCTTTTGTGTGTAAACACTTGTACTGTAACAGTAAAAATGACTTATGAATATTAAGCAGAAGAGAAAAATACTATGATGAATAATGGTGGCTGTAGTTCAAATGAATTCAAAACTACTCAGAGTTAATTTTTTGACTGGATAACTGACTTCTTGAACTATTTTTTGTTTTACTTTTTCCACATAGAGGTTGTGTTTCTTTGTGAGTTCTATTGTGTAGTTTATGATATTTGCTGGTTTAAATGATGTATGGTTTTAAGCAAAAAAGAAGAAAGTCTACTGAAGCTCTAAAATTTTAGGCTGCTTTTGTTGTCTTCACAACAGTGAAAAATTAAAATTACAAGACCTGGTGGAGAGTTGTCCTGTTGCTATTAATTAGAAAAATGCTCTGATTTTATATTTTGACACTTCATTATATCTGTATCATATCTATGTGGTACTAGGCTGGAGTAAGATCAAAATGGTATCAGTTGTCTTGATTCTCCTAGTGTCATCCCATTTTCCTGTTCTTAATAAATGTTAAAGCACTTATCAGCCATGAGAGTGCTGAAGGAATGTGACTGAGTTCACGACTAGATAAGGTTTCAGTGCTGACTGCCATCACTTTATGTAAAATTCTTTAAAGGGATGATTTCTTACAAAAATACCAAAGACAATTTCCTATAAAAATACCATGTTTTGCTCAACTACTGATTCCTTAGAAGAAATGCACTTTTACAATTGTAGAATATACTTTTCTCACCAATCAGTATGCTTAAGTCTGAGTATTGCATGCATTTTTAATGGACAATGCATACCAAAATGTTGTGTTAACTTCAGTGCTATTTCTCATAAGTTTTACAGAAGAGATAATGGTGTTGGTTTAAACATAACGTTAAACAAACAAAAAACCCCAGTCCAATCTCAGAATTACTGAATGGTTGGTCCCATAATTCCTTCCTCCATACATGAAGAAAGAAGTGGATTGATTGTCATTTTCCCCACTGTTCTCACGCTCCCTTGTCCCTGCCCATCCTGGCCCCAGGTTGGTGCATCTTTAAGCGACTTTAAACCACTCATTTGTGACAGCCCCTTTTTAAAAAATCTCCTTGGCTCTCCTTGGTTTTTGTTGGGAGAGTTTTATGTCAATGTTAGTTTTGTGCCATAAGTGAAGGGAGGTAAGGTATATAAGATTCCTTACTCAAAATGATGGATGAGTATAAATATAATTAGAATTTTCACAAAATGTTTGTGTTTCTTTGCTTAACTGCTGCATCTGTCTTTGATGTGCCAGTGTTGTTTGGTACGTTCCAGATTCACTTTTCAGGCTAGAAAATTCCAGTTAAAGAGGCTTTCCACTCTTGCACAGCAGAAATGTGATAAACTTATCTTTTCAGTCTTTTCCTTTGTTGATTCAGAAAAGCAAAACAAATATTCTTTTTGCAGTTAGTTTTTACCAGTAATCAGTCCTGACTCAATTTGTGAATATACTAGAAACTGCAAACTCATTCCACAGGCTTGCCAGCTCTTCAGCATATGAATACTTTGTGTGTGTGGTCTTGTTTAGTGCAAAAGGTCTATTTATATTAAGCTTCTTGCATTTGTCAATCTCTGCGGGGTTGGCTTTCCTTTCTTGCTACCTTTTCTTTCAGATAGCATGACAAACTATTCACAACCCCCACCAAAAAGAAAACCCTTCTCCTCCTTGCTCTGCTTACTTGTAAGAATGTAAGTAGATATATAAGTGCGAATTAAGGAAGGACAATTTCCAGGTGAGAGCAAAACCCTTACCATGTAATGATTTAGATTTCTGAATCAGTTGAAATGAAGCTTGGTAATGGAAAGGATTATAATATTCTAGGTCGACACAGGCTAAATAGATGGGTGTAATGTCACAACATGTAAAGATTTAAAGGTTTGGGTTTTTTTGACTGAGGTGGTTGAAACCTGAAAGTGAGAACTTGTTAATCATATTTTTTTTTTTTAACTTTTAATATTTTTAAACCACTTCTGTTAGTAGTTACTGACTTTAGATGCTCTTATTAGCCACTGTGGTTAACTTTTTCCTTTGATAAAGTTAGTTTAATGGTTTAATGCTTTGATTCTTCTTACATAAGTGGGAAGGTGTTGCATTCCTAGGTGGTGTGTTATTTCCAGTACTTTTTTCCTCCCTCCCTTTTCTTTTCCCCTTCTTTTTCCTTTCATTTGAAATTCCTGTATGCTGATTTGGTTAAATACTGCAGGGTAGGTTAACAGCTCCTTCTGAGTCATGTTAAAGGCATGAAGTGCTTCCAGGTCTGCAGTTCTTTCCAGGGATGAGCGAGTTCCTGGCCAGTTTGTGTATCCTGTTGTCTGCACAGCACCAGTTAACTACCAGACTCAGTTTATATGTTGTTTTAAAGGCTCTGAAATGGATATACTAAACAGCTTTTTTGGGGGTGGTGGTTGTTCCCTCTGGCTCACTTATCTGTATTTTTTGATTTTTATACTCCAAATGTTCAATTCTTTTGGTGATTTATTGGTGTTTCTGTCAATTGTTGAGCAAGGAGTTGTGTTAAATGACCTGCATTTGGGAAGGGCAAGATTATGCTCTCATTTAGAGAGTCTGCACAGATGTGCTTTATGAGCATTCAAAAGAGGGGAGTTTGTACATTACTTTAAGGTTGACAGAAACCATGTATTTTAAAATCCTTGGTCTGAGCTTTATGGACTATGTAACAAGGCTGTGAACCTGAAAGAGTAGCATTTGTGATTAATAATGACATTTGCAGACCTAGGAATACCGAAATAATCTGTTGGATTGCTTTGCTTGCATAGTGATAGTATCCAGATGCTAAGCATAAACATCTCTCTCTGTTTTCTTAAGCATGGAAATGGGAATGAAAACAAGTACTAGATAATTTTAGTTTCTGGGAAATAATTTTGGCCATCCATCTCTTAAAACAGCTATTCTTGTCACCTGAAAGCAACCTTAAGTAATTAATGGGCCAGTCTTATTCTACAATAATGAAGAGAATTAGAAAAAAAAGTCTTTTAGTGAAAGTGAATATGTGATTAAAAAACAATAAAAAACCCTCACTGCACTTGGACTTAAAGCATTTGCATTGTGAACCCAAACCTCAAAAAACCCCAGCATTAGCAAACGAAACAAAAGCCAAAGAAAATTCTCAAATTGACTATGTTTCTATATTAGGCAGCCCCCAGAGGACACAGGAACAAGTGAATGAAGTTGGTAAATGTTTATTTATTTCCCTAATAAAATAACAATTTTATTCACTTTTGAAGTGCACAGCAGTGCTGGTGCGGATTACCTAATAGACAGTTTGTTAAGTTCTTACCAAGTACTGTTTCCTGAGCACTGCTTGTGTAGTGCTTGCAACAAAATTATAGTGGAAAGTAGTTTTTCAAAACTTCTTGCCTGGAACAATACCTTGAAAATGGGAAAACAACATAATCTTACTTTGGTTTATGAAGTATAGGGAGGCATAAGTGAATAAAGGAAAAGCAACTGCTCTCTTATTTGTAGGAGGACAAAATTAGGTACTGGGATCACAATTTTGTAATAAATTTGTCCTTAAACCATAAAGATCCCAAGTCCTCTTATATGTTCTTCCAAATAGTTTCAGTTATTTTCTTGTGGCTGAGGATTGAGTCCTGTGGCAGTGGCAGCACTTCAGCTGTGCAAATGAAACAGAAGATTTAAAGAAGGAAGTGTAAGATTAAGAAGGGTTAAAAGGGATCTTTAAATCCATTGCAGAAATCTGGAAGTTGATGAGTTTCTTCAGTACTGTGCCATGAATGAGGAGGATGCCTTTTTTTCTCTGTAAGACAGAGTGTGGTCTGAGAATGAAAGGAAGTTAAGGCCATCCTTGCTGCTCCTTCAGCTTTTGGTATTTTTGATGATTTTATCATCATCTTGTTACACTGACAGGTTTGTGGGCAGTAATGCACAAAATTCTAAGCAACTCCATTCATGCTGTGTGTTGAGTGTATTGCCGGGTGGAAGAGGTCAGAAAAAACAAACCAGCCTACCTGCCTGTGGGATGAATACCTTCTTAGTAGAGACTGAGTTATGGATAGGCGGGGGTTTTGGTGACTTTCCTGATAATCCTCCAGTTTCTTCCATGCATCTGCTCGGCTTTTGTTTTATTGGTGTGGGGTTTTTAAACTCCCAGATCAGGGTACCTTTATCTTCCAGTTTACTATATTAAAAAGGCCGTGTCAAGGAAGAATCCAGGTAAAACTGGTTTCTGTTTATTTCCTAATCCTTTTTTGAGACATTCTGCATCCAAGATGACTGTGTATTGTTTATCATAGTATTCTTCCTGCCCTTCTTTTACATTCTCTCTTATCTGCTTGTTTACTGTATCTCAACTATAGTAATTAAGCATATGATTAAATTTGCATTTCTTTGGGTAGGAATTAAGAAAGAGCAGTCAGTATGTGACCACAGTATTTAAGCAAAATGGGTCCTTCTTATATAAAAGATTACTTTGGCTATATTTAGGCCCAGAGAAATTGCTATTTCCTTATACTTTTGCAGTTCAGGACACAACTAAGAAAAAGAGTGGAATTGAACCTCAGGATTTATGTCATCTGTCGGGGGAAAAGTAGAGAAATTGTAACAAATTAAGAACATTAGAGTTGCACATATTAAAAACTTCTGTTTAAAGAAGTTGTAATTAGGAGGATTTGCCTTTAGCAGTATAAGAGATAAACTACCAATGATTGTATCTTCTATGTAAATGTTCAGTAATTGATGTATAGCTCATAAATGGACCCAGTGGCTGTTTGATGAATGTGTTTGTATGTGATAAAATACATAAATACTTCTAGGTTCCCTGGAGTATTTTTGGTTTCTTTCATATATGATTGATCAGTTTACCTAAGACACAGAGTGGTTTGTTCTCAGACACAGTTTACAGATTCTGACATGATGAAATGTTATAGCAGCAGGAGATAAAATGCATGGGCAAAGAAGATATTCTTAATGGAGGACTGTAATCAGTGTTTGAAAACTGGCTAATGGATTGCAGAAGATAGCAGCAGAAGCGACAGCAATGAAGACCATGTATGAAAATGCAAATGCATGGTAAAATTAAATGAAGTCAAAGCTTGGATAAATGTGCTGAGGTGTATTTCAGTTCGCTTTCCAAAAAACTTTGGAATGAAAGACTTGGATAACTAGGAAGTAATCCTTTTTTAATTTAACCTTTTAACTTGAATGGCTGTGAATAGAAACATTAAAAAAAAATAATTTCCAAAGGCAAAATAAGGTTATATTTGGGTAGAGCTGTCTTCATACTTAGCTGCACTGTATTTTGCTCTTCGAATCTTCTAACTTCTTACTGTAGCAGCTCATAAGGATCTTGCCACTTTTATGTGTGACACTAGTACCTGTCAGGGCAATTCCGTTTTGCTGTGTCTTAGAAAGACTATGGCTGTATCTGCACTGACAAGCAATTTCGTGCAATAGATGCTGGTTGCTGAATTGAAGCATTACAGAAAGTGAGGAACCATCGCATGTGGTGTAGCCAGGCAGGGTTACCTCAGATGTTGTGGTCTTTTCCTGTAGGCTCATTGTTTCTGGTGTCTTGGGTTCCTAGGGACCTCGTGGTACATAGTCTACTAACTTTGAATCAAGCTTCCCTGAGAAGTGTTGGAGCGTTCCAGACGTGGAGCTTCTGGTGTGCTCATCTCTGACTGTGGTGGTGAAGTTCACGTGTACAAGAACTGTGCTGAGAAGCAAACTAATGGTAAATGGAGGCAATCAGGCCATTTATTTTCCTTCTCCTTTGAACCAAATTCCCAACACAGGTACAGCTTATTTAAAAAACAAGAAAAGAGGACACTAGACATGCTTCCTGCTAGAGAGTACATAAAAATCAGTGGGACAAAAAAATTCAAGAGAAACGTGCTCTGAAAAAGTAGCAATATTTTTGAAATTGTGTCTCTTGCCCTTTTCACAAACAAGCATCTCTGTTGTGGTTTTAACTGTTTGGCTAGAAGGTCTTTCAAGTTGTGATCAAATAAGTGGTCAGGATGATGATGATGTGTTAATTTGGTGATGAGTGTTTTCAAGGTGAGAAGCTAACCTGGCAGGGAAAACCAAAAGCTTGTTTAGATAGTGAAATTAAATACTGTATTTATACAATACTCTGTATTTGGTAGGAAGAGCAAAGACTGGTCTCAAAATGTTTGAGGCAGATATCATGCAGGTTAAAGATCTCTGTTTCTGCTTTCCTCTCTGAGATTCCGTTGCCCCTTATGATTCTGATATTTGAGAGACCTGAATACTTTAGCCTCATTATGTTCTTGTGATTTCTGTTGTATTACATCTCTCATTTAGCACAGAAACTTGACTGTCAACTTGAGAGTGCAGTAAGGCATTATGCTTCAATTTCTTGTGTTCTAACTTACATCCTAGTTTGTTACCTAGATGTGGGGTTATCCCATCCTGCAACAGGTAAGTGAAATTTTTTATGAAACAAAGCTGCACAAAATTATACCCCACTGAGAGAACTAGTCCTTAATAAGGCAGGCATTGTCAGTATGTTTACAAGTAACATTGATGGTAATAACACCTATTAGTACTGACACCAATAACATCTCAACCTGACAATGACATCAGTAACACCTACTGATTTTGAGGGAAGTGGTTAGTAAAAGGGACCAAACTGGTAGTTTTCCTGTGAAAATCTCTGAAAAGAGATAGGGGAGGGAGAGAGAAGACTTGTTGAGAAAAACGAAGCAGAATATATTAAACTTGAAAATGGAATATAAATCACAGAAAATTAGAGTTAAAATAAAAATTGACCAGAAAGGGGGGAGCTGTGTGCTAAGGCCAGCTGAGATGTCTGCCCCTATAGAGTTTAATATCTCACTTTGTGAAGAGTGTGATGTGGAAATGAGATTAAAACAAGAATTGACCAGAACCAGGAGATGAACCATTGCACCATCATGGAGCTGTCCACCCCCACGGAGATTAATATCACACAGACTAAGGAAAATGTGATTTGCAGAGAAGATAAACATGCATTCTCCATATCAAGGAGATAATCTTACAGGACTTGGATAGAAAGTAGCCTTGACTTTCTTTCAGACACTAATGCTCTGTTGTCAAATAGATTCTTCCAAGGCCGTTTGAACATTTTACTTTAGCAGACTTAGCAACAGAACTACTATTGAATGTTTTATTAATGTTGCAAAGCGAATCATGGCAAGTTGACTCTTCTCATATTTAATCCTCTTCCTTACACAGTAACTAATAAGCAGATCAGATTTCTGATTAAGCAATGGAGGATTGATGTCATTATTGACATATGAAACAGTTTTTTTCTACCTCTGACAGTGCAACAGCTCTCAAAAGTGCATGGTGTTTCAGAGGTGAGATTGCCATTTCAAAGGAGGGAAGTACAACATTTTCATAGTTTGTCTGTTAGAAAACAGTGGAATATGTTTTTTTAAAATTTAATAGACCAGTTAAATACAGTATTTAACACTTCAGATGCCCCTTTTTTTTGAATTCTCCTAATGAATGTTTTCACAGAATTCAGGGAAAATGTAATTATATAAAACAAGTAATCTCAAAGTACAATTCCAGATGAGATATATTTGGTTGCACACTGGGTATGTCTGATGATGAAGAAAAACTTTCAAATCTTCCCTTGCATCCCCAATTTTTAGCATCAAAACTTTTGGGTGTATAGATTTGTTTTTGCTAGAAGTCATGTGGATGTCAGCTATCAAAGGTGTGTGTTTCACTAGGTGCTCAAAAGAAAAACATAATTGTAATTCACGTTACAGTAACAATACCGACACTATCACTTATTGCTGTCTTTCCATTTTGAATGCCAGTTTTTTAATGGAGGGTGACCAGTGCTCCTGGTTCTGTTGGGGGCTGTTTTCAAAATGGCACAATTTACAAAGTGAGTCCTGGTGTCTCTTTCTTCTTCTGTGGTAATCAGCCCTCATGGGACGTTACTGCAAGCCAGAATAGTTTAGGGTTGATGATATAATTTTGAATGAACTTGTGAAGGGCATCTGAGCCAATCTTGGCAGGAGGAATACCCGGTGGGTATTCCTGGGTGCAGGCTGGATCGTGGCTGGGTGATGCCCTGCAAGAAAGGGGACTGGGGTTTATAGCTGGCTGGGTATGCCTGTGGGTTGTTGTTTTTTGTTTGTTTGGTTGTTTTTTTTGTTACTTTGTTTTGATTTTTTGTTGGCTTTTGTGGGGCTTTTAGTTATACTTTTTTTGTTTGTGTGAGCAAGATGAATGGCATACTGGATTGCACTGAGAGGATTGTGGCTCACAGATTGTGGCAAGCTGCTGTCCCCCACTACTCAGTGCTGGTGAGGTATTTTGTTGGGAATTGTGGTTCTTGCCCCCTCCCAGGTCATGAAGAATGAGGGGAAGCTGAAGCCTGTTGGGAAGTTACTGAGGTTGGGGCCTGGATGGTGTGACGTAGATGGTGTGATCTCCAAGGGGCACCTGAAGGGAGCTGGGTTTGTTTAGTCTCAAGATAAAGAGTGAGGGGATAATCTTAACAGGAGGTTGCAAGAACTTGAAGGGTGGATATGAAGATGACAGAGACGATCTCTTTGATAGCAGCAAATAATACAGCAAGTGGCAGTAGACACAAATTGCAGCTTGGGAGGCTCAGCTTGAGTACTATAAAACATTGCTCATGTGTAGGAGGGTGGTGGAGCAGAACAGACTGCCCAGGGCAACCCCTGTCCACTGAGCCGTTCAGTCCTCAGCTAGACAAAGCTGTGGCTGATGTTATAGTCTTGGTGATAATTCTGCTTTGAAGGGGGTATTTGGCCTAAATGGCCTCCAGAGGTGCCTTAGAAGCAACACTTCTTTGATTCTAGTAGAACTGTAGCCTGCAATTTCATGGGGTGTGGGAACAGGTCGATGCAGGTTGAGAGTGCTCCAGCCTGGCAGAATGGCTGGTTGGTCTGTGCTACAGAGAGGCATTTTCATAACCTTTGCTCCTTCTCTGAACAGTCAGACTGGCGTTTTTTATTTTTTTATTGTTTTATTATTTTTTCTTTTTGGTGAAATGATACATTCACATCTAACCCAGGGATGGGTTTACAGAAACACATGTACTTTGTTTTTTTCCTGCCGCCCCCCCCCCCCAACTCTGTGAATTGGGCAAGATTTATGTTTCTTAATGCAGACTCTTTTATAAACTTGAGTCACCCTGCATGAAGACAGCAAGGGTTTGGAGTTTGACTTCTTGCTTCTGTTATTTGGAAAGCATGGCTCTCCTAGTAAGAGGATGTCTGGAAGTTCTTCCATGTGATTTCCATTGTTCCACAAAAGAAGCATCTTAGACTTGTGTTCAGTACTTGCTGAAGTAAAACCCCTCATGCCTGTTTAACCCTTGGCTTTTTAGAGGAGGTGGTGAAATGAAAACTCCATTTACAACATGGAGGACACCTTCTGTGAAGTTTTCTGCCTGTCACAGCAATGTTTGCAGATACATTGCTCTCTGTTGTCAAGCCTTTTCTCAAAGCAGGTGTGAAGGTGATGTGTCCGTATGTGACAATAAGGTCACATTCAAAATAAAAATTAATTTTAAACAGTTTAGTTAAATCATGTTAAAATTCTGTGTGGGTTGCTTTCATTCAGTATTAAAATGTCGTATTAAAATTCAGTTTAGTATAATTCACCTTAGGAATGGATTAGGGTAAATTGGATTAAAGTAGACTAATTCTGGGAAAAGAGGCTACACAAGTTTTTCAAAGTGAAATAATGTGACTTGAGAGATAATTTAGACTAATTTTCATTGTTCCAATGTGTCATCCTATGGTACATAAACACTCTTTTGTCAAGATTAAAATAAGGTAGGTATATGATTCAGCACTTCCTTGCTCTGCTGAGCATTAACGCCAAATCTCTGTTTTCTAATGTTGAGCCCCTGTTTTATCCTTCTCTTTTGGGAAGTCTCTGAAGGCCCTGTTGAGCCTTCTTCCTTAGTGTATCAGGGAGGTACATTTTTCATGTTCTCCAATGAAGTGACTTGAAAAGAAGAATGAATTCAGATTATATCTTGTGCTTATTCAAGTTGAGCTGTGTAGACTGCATAGCTTTTAGTATAAGGCTATTTTTCAGGTTATCAATAAGGAAATGTGTATGAAGGGATGTCCCCAACAAAATATCAGTCACTTACCTAAAAGTATCGCATTAAGGTCTGTCAGCAAGACTGATTTATTGTTTGTGTAGTGCTTTCTTTGAGACTTGGTTGGCTTTAGCCTCAGAAATACTTGAGATAGCTGAGTTCCCCAAGGCATCTGGTGATCTGTTTCGGGGCAATTTAAGGAATTGTTATCCATGACTGTCTGCTCCAATAATCCCAGTCAGAGTTTGAAACCAACATGTAGATCATGGAGAGGGAAGTGTGTTTACTGCTTTGTGACCAGAGTTGATGGCCGTGCTTCTGCCAAGGGGGGCTGTGCTTCTCCTCAGCAAAAGGGGGACTGAACTCCTTCAGCTGCTTTAACCAATCCAGCGGGAGTTCGAGCAGTGAGCACACTGTGTCGGCAGATTCTGAAAGGGATTAGTTTAAGTCTCCTGGAAGCTGTGTGCTCTGAAGTTTCAGCCACCCTTCTCATGGTTAAAAATCAAGAAACAAGCTGCTGCTTACCAAGGAAAACATGCTCCCTCTCCCAAACACTCAAACTCAAACAATCCACAGAATAGCACCTTTGTGCATGATGTGTTTGATGTGATATATATTAGTATTTGTGAAACAAGCTTTATTTGTATTGTCAAAACTTTTTGAGCTAATATATTCAGACTATTTGGTATTTGGGAAAAGTAGCTACCTGTTCATGTTTGTTGATAAATTGAGTGATGAATTTTTTGTGAATTTAGAATTTGAAACAGAAGCAGTCTTTTTTTCCAGAAGTATAGATGCTTTTGTTTTGTGGAGGATCAGTGCTAAGTTTTGTAGCAATTTGCTGTAGGTTCAGTGTAAAGAATTAATGTCCAAGTAAGTAATTTTGATTGGATATTGTGTTTCTTGGTGCTTAACTACAAGATTAAAAGAGTGGATTTAGTTCTCTTTCACTTGGCTAGCACAGAATTCTTCAGCAGTTTCTGTGGACAGAATGCCTTCTGTTGTGGGATGCATGCTACATGTAAAGATCACCCTTAGTGTCAATTAGTTAATATCACATTTACTGTATTTTAAGGAATAGTTCCTCATTTAAAATGCATTCAGTTCAGGGTTACATAACCTTTGAGACTGCTGTGGCTGTAGGATTTTGCTTCCACTTCTATATCCTGTGTGCGCATTATTGTGTGCTGTCCTGCTTTGTCACTCTCTGTTCCTCTTTTGTATGCTGCATTTTCAGTCTGATGAAGAGTTGGATGCACACTCTGGAAAACTGCACAAGACTAGCAACCTATTGTTATGAAAATAGATACTGAGGGCAAATATACAGATAATCACAAAATGTTTGCTTTAAAGTTCTGCTTTGAGAAAGATCAGGAGCTTTAGTTGCTTTAGATGGGGAGAAAAGCCCTCTCTCCCACTGGTTGCTAGTAGCATTTCCCATTGAAACAATAGTAGTTGACCCAGATATGTTTCTTTTTTTCCTTTTTTTGGTTTTTTTTTGTACAGTACATCACTGCTGGTGACTCCTTGCTGTTCAAAAATTCAGGAATAATGATGATTCAAATGTTTTTTAAATAGGAAACCCCACAATATTAATGAAAATGAGGAAAGAATGAGAAGCCAGCAAACAACTGAAGCACCAAAACTAGGAGATTGTGTTTAGTAGGATGGCTGATTTAAGTTTTTTTANAAAATTCAGGAATAATGATGATTCAAATGTTTTTTAAATAGGAAACCCCACAATATTAATGAAAATGAGGAAAGAATGAGAAGCCAGCAAACAACTGAAGCACCAAAACTAGGAGATTGTGTTTAGTAGGTTCCCCACTCTCTGTGATTTAAAAGAATTATGAATAAATTGTTAAAAAAGTACTTATTGGCCTAGACCTTTGAATTCCATTCTTTAAATACTGGCAGCATTGCATCTTGTTGAACATCCTTGAAACTTTTAGTTTCCTGTAATTTCTGGGAAAATGCTTCAACTCTAAAGGGTCTTTCTTGATTATTCTTTTTAAACGGACTGTGCTTAGGAAAGTTAGGCAATCCCATTCAGAGAATACTGCAGGACTACCCAAATCAATTAGCATAAACTTTGTGGTTTCCAGTTAAAACTCCTCATTCACAAGAAGAATCTATCCCATTTTTGGCTTGCTATTTTGAATAAAAGAAAAACTTTTAAGCTTTCAAGACTGCATTTGTAAAATAATTTCAAATATAGTGTGTAGGCTTCCAAATTGCTAGTTGCAGACTGGTTTGTTTAGCATTATGTCAAAACCAATTAAATTTAAATTCCATTTGGTTTCATGTATTGGAGGTTGTTCTTTGTGGGATCTGGAGCTTTCCTTGGATTTTGTAGTGGTAATGTGTGCTGCTTGAATGAGTTAACACTGCTGGCAATTCAAGTAGAAAGAAAAACCTGAGGAGAAATTATGTTCAAGTGGGTAGCCACTTGCAATATGATACCAGTCTTGAAATTCCTAGAGCCAGATTAGTATGATCTGCTTTATTCTTACAAATACGGACCTTGGGGCTTTCTTCATTGTCAACCAAGTATGTTGAAGTCACAGTTCATTGCGGAGCCATGTGTGTTATGGATATTACATACTTCTAGCTTGAACAAGGAGGGAAAGAAATGAGAAGTGTGAATGTTTTTGTTCTCAGGCTAGATTTTGCTGGAGAGAGAGAGGCAATTTTATAGAGCATTTAGCATTGTTAGAAGAAAAACTATTAAAAAAAAAAAAGAAAAAGAAAAATCTGTTTACGTTCAGGAAGACTGCTATTTTATTTCCCCTTCTGTGTTTCTAGGAACATCTTAATTAAACAAGAAATCTTTCAAGCATGCTGAAGCAATGCTACGAAATTGTTATACCTGCTTTTTTCTGAAGATAAAACTGCCTGTAGCAAATTTGTGAATTAAAAATTACTCACTCTCCACTTTTTACATGAGACAAGGAACATTTTAAAAGTTGTCAATGAGGTGCATGTATGCCTTCTTATATATTTTTTACTTCCTTTCTGCATATTTGTTTATTATTACACCCCACTCTGTTTGGTCTTTTAATTATTGAGCAGTCATTCCAGTTGCTTTCACTAATGCAAACAGAAGGGAAACCTAGAGAGAAACCATGAGTCAACTGAAATTATTACTTTTCACGCTGGTAAGCTGAAATTGATTTATTCAGGTGCTATGTTTCTGTGTTTTTCTAGGATAATCAACTTTTGATTTCATCATGTGGCTATAGATTTGTCTGGCCTAATGTATAATTTGGAGCTGATTTTACAGGGCATTTTTGGGACTTGTTGGGGGGTAGCTTCCAGCCTGCCCTGGCACCAGGGATCTGTGCTTTTGCCTGTTTTACTCAATATTTCGGTGACCTTTCTGCTCTTGAGGGTGGTTACCAACTTCCCTGTGAAGACACTGGAAAGAAAGTGGGAAGAGACTGGCTGAAGCTTGACTTGTGAGCTGTGGAAGGCAGTATTACTCATGGTAGCTTTAGGCTGTCATGAGACTTTGGGCTGAGCTTTACATACAGGTTTAGTGCTCCGGAAAGTAGGTGGTTATGGTAATTGCGTCTTCAATCCTACTTAGTTTCTATGAATGGAATGTGGCAGTAAGGGGTTTTTTAACTTCTCCTCAAGCTTGACTAGATTTTGACTGTTGTCTAAATAACTTAAAAGTGTTAATACATCTGGGCTAACATGACAAGCAGTTTTTATGATTTTCCAAGAGGTAAGTTTAGGAGTAGGTTGCTTGGCAGCCAACATCAATTGGCGCTTCTCTTGGTGCCTCTCCTTCCCTTTCTTTGGCATGAACCTGCCTGTTCCTGGTTTGCCAGTTCAGCCTGATAATCCAGCAGGAACCTATTCCTTGAGGTGCCACTTAGGTGGAAGGGAGGGCCAGGAGTGATGCTGTTGCCGCAGGGAGGCAGTGGAGCCAGTGGCAATCCTGGGAGTGCAGACTTGATTCTCGATCTGAGAGAGCTCCAGATCCTTGGCTTTGTGGCTCAGGTGAGCATTAGTACCAGCACAAAGGGTGGAGGCCATAGCTGGTGTGCCACTAGGTAAGGGTGATGAATATTAAATCACGCCCCTAGGTTTTCTCTACATGTGCTATCCTGTTTACTGGCAACCCTTTCAATTTTTTCCCCATCAGACATGTCTGGGTACCTTTCTAGGGCTTCAGAGTTAAGGCTGTGTGTTTTGCTTTAACTTGGGTTGGCTGCCTGCTGTTGGTTAGAAAGGATGAAATGCCCACTCTGTTTCCCTGGGATCCCTGCAGTTACAGCTGCAGCTAAAAGGTTGGAAATTCTCCAGAATCCTCCATCCACTTCTGGGGGAAGGATGCAGTTTATTTCATTCTGAAACACTGTGCAGTGCTTGTTGCCACCAGTCCTAGATGAAAACAAATAAATTGTGCACTCTCATATTCAGCCATATGCTGCCTTAACCAACCCAATGCTGGTATTCTCTGTAAGCCTCCTCTGTAAATGTCCTCATGCCTCCTGTGTTAGATCTCCTGTGGCCTCTTTGACACTTTATTAATATCTGTTTTCAACTGCTCAAAAAGGTTACAGTGTTACTTTAAAGGGTTTTGCATGCTTGTATTCGTGAAGTTATTTTTCTCCTGCAATTTCAATTGGTAAAAGGTCAGAATTGGTAATCAAATCTACATTACTTCCTGGACTGGACTTAGAATGTACTCTTCCCCTTTTACCAATTATTTTATGTCAGTCTGTTTGTAACTTTCCTTGGATACCGTGTGGAAACCTTTTATAAGCATTAGGGTGCTATAGTTAGTATGCCAGCATGCTGGAAACATTTTTCCTGTTGTATTTTTTTTCCTAAGTAGTCTTCCTTTAGTGTTAGGCAAATAGGGAAGCAGTCTGTTAATGATGTTACTAATTTCAAGCTG
This sequence comes from Pardalotus punctatus, assembly GCA_013400915.1. Taxonomy (NCBI): domain Eukaryota; kingdom Metazoa; phylum Chordata; class Aves; order Passeriformes; family Pardalotidae; genus Pardalotus; species Pardalotus punctatus. The sequence goes on from VZTX01015906.1 coordinate 158,905, forward strand.
AAGGACTTGAAAATGACAGGCTAATGAAAGAGTTGGAGTGAAACTATTTAATCTTTTTTTTAATTCAAGGTAACTTTGAGATCTCTCTGGATGACATTAGTCCTGTCTGAAGGTTTCTGTAGTGATTCATAAATTTGAAATCAGAGAGTATTTTTTGTAAAAGCAAATTTGTAGTTTGGCATCGTAGCTTAGTAAGTTCTTTTTCATAAAAGACTGAAAGTGCTACCTATTCTAGATGAATCATCTTAATTATATCTTTCCACTGTAATTGCACGTGTAGTATTATTAGGTGGCATTAAAGATGTAAATGATAAACATTGCAGATTTATTTTACAGACTATGGTTTCAGGGCTCTGTTTCCTGATTTCTTGATCTTGACAGTGTTGCATGGAGGTAAAGTTTGCTGCTTCTAATCACACTTTTATTTTATGAGTTCCATGTACTATTTGATGCAGACCAGGTTGTAACTGTAACTCTGAATAGATCTCTATTTTTCTTGGAGTGATCAAGGAGGGATAGTGTTATGCAGCTAAAACCCTAGAGTTAACTAGGGTTAACTATTAACTGCAGAGTACAGAAATTGTTATTCTCTTTATGACTTTTATCTGTGACATTCTGGGTTTTTGAAGATGTCTGAAGTGGACAAGTGATAGTAATTAAAGTAATTTTAGTAGTGTGATTAACAGAAATATGTGGTCAGGGACTGTTCTATGCAGCCACTCTTACTATCACTGGTGTTACCATTAACATGTTACCACATTTGCATTTACTAGCGCTGAGGGGTTTTTTTGTCGTTAATGATTCTGTTTATTTATTTATTAAATAAAACAGAGATTTGCCCATGGCTGCTGTGGTCTTAAAAGTTTACTTTGTAGAAAATTAGGCAGGAAACTTGTGTCCTATTCAGTTACTGACCTTGAAGATGTAAACTGCTCTTAGAAAACATTGCTTTTAAAAAATACCTTTTCCTGGCTTAATCACCTAAATTTTAGCATTGTGTTCTCCCATGCCTAAACTTTGAGTCAGAATTTGTAGTTCAACAGCATTTAGAACAGAATCCGTGTATTGAAACTTCATGGTGATCTCATTGCAAACAGGGAAAGTGGACTTGAACAACAGATTTGAAACTCCTTGCTTTTTTTTTGTTTTGTTTAAGTAGAGTAGGATATATCTAGAACAAACAATAGAAAGATTTGTATTATTGTTCTCTATTGTGCTGGCAAACTAGAATCTGTACTGTTGACTTATTCTCATAGTTGAGTCATTCATCTCCAATCTGGCAAATAAAGGAGTTCTCTGGGAAGAGATAAACCTAGCATAGAGAGGTTCCTGTACTTGTCAGTGCAGTCTAGATTTTGGCTCTCTTTATGGGAGGGACAAAGAGCACTGTGGTGTATCTGGGAGGTGTCTGTTGAGTTTGTGACAACCTAATCAATATTGGCAATATTTATTAATGTTAAATTTTGCTGTTAAATATTCAAATTTATTAGTTAAATATGTAATGTTAAAGATAATTTTGGCCATAATTGTCAAAAGACAACATATGTTTGTTGTCTTGTCTTCAATGCATATTATGCGGACTAACTCAGACTTAGTTATCTCAGTGTTAATTGGAAAATTAGCTGTTCTACCAGTCAGACTCCTAAAAAAAATGGGATCTCTGATCTTCAGCAGTGGTTGCAAAGGGGCTGTGAAGAAGGCGAGGGTAGTGTCTGGGTAGATATATTAGCATGCTTTTTAAATATGGTATTCTTAACTAATAACTTTGGTACAAAATTACTTTTAGAGTTGAAATTTTAGACTGTCCTCCTCTGGAATCTTGTTGGAAGGTTAAAGCTGGTTCTAGATCTTTTAAGAGACAGGTTTTACAATATGGTCTGCAAGTGCTAAGTCAGGTGTTACTTAATGCTTCTGGGACATGTCAGAATAGAATGCCTGCATTTTCTCACCCTTCCTGTTTAATTAATTTTTTTTGGTCATTAATTCTATGTAGATCCCTTTGTTTAAGTCATGGAAGGAGGATGAGACCAGTAGGATTTATTTAAATTACTTCAAATGTTCCTGTGACCATCAACATAATAGGTGAATGCTTTATGAAAGCTATGAAATTTGATGCAATAACTTTCCTGTTTTTCAATAAGATTTTTGGGATTTAATACTTTCTCTCAGAGAATATCTGCAAATGAGTAGCGGAATACTTGACAGAAAAAGAGAAATAATGTTTAGAATAATGCAGAGAAATGCATTTTGCAATTTCTCATGTTACAAATGCAAAGTGTCTGTTGGAGGTAATGGAAAACATGAAATTGTAGGTGCTTACAAGCTATGGTTACAAACTTAGAAATTTAGGGGAATGACAATTTATCTTTTTTTGAAAAGTAGTCACTTTAAAATACCTAATTCTGATTAATGGGCTGGTACTGTGCTTGACTGCAGGCCATTATTCTCTTTTGGGCCTACAGTGGGAAAACCTCTAACTGAGAGTAGTGACGAAGTAATCTTCCTCTTTACTGACTGCTACACTTTATCTGTAGAATAATCCTTTGAGAACATGCTTTTATATGTTCCTCTTGATTTTTTGGTACCCTTTCACTCTTCCATTTGACTTTTGTTCTTGCAGATAACGGAGTATAGTTTGGAAGTTACCAAGTTTCGTAACTTCTGAGCACTAGTACAAAGTCTGAGGACTTCTTCTGTGAGCGGTGGTCGAAGTAATGAGTGAACCTTAACTCTGTAACTACTAACGTTTGGCACAGACTTAAACCTGTAACTTGCTTAAACTTTCGAATATTTCCAACAAAGCAATTTGTGACCGAGTTTGTATGCATGCTTTTGTTGTTTCTGTAGAGCTATAAAGGTGAACAGCATTTCCTACACGAAAAAGTGTCTAATTTCCCTTCTCTAAAAAGCTTATGAACTGAGAAGCAAGACAAGCTGTGGAGCAGTAGCTTAAATCAAAGAGGTAAAAGAATGAGCAGGAAAAACGGTATAATGTGCATCTGAGTTGAGATGAAAATCCTTACTTTATTCTCAGATTTTAGAAGTATTTTTAATCAAAGCTTACTAGAAAACCTTTACCTGCCTATTTTAAGTAGCAATTTTTATGGGAAACAGGAAAGCTGGACATAGAGCAGGCTATGAGCACATAATTTATGATCCAATGTGCAAGTACATATGAGTGGAATTACATAAATTAGTAGAGGAGGCAAAAGTGCCCCGTTTTTTCATAGAGATTGAATCTACAGAATGGCATTTACATTGTAAACATTTTAGCGGAGGTCAGTGTTAGCCAAGCAGTGATTTATAGAGAATGGCATTTTTTTTTTTTGGTCAACACACAAAATAAGGTTTAATTTCCATTTGTATTTGCTTATTACTTGCTGGTGTTTCTTTCACTCCCTCCTGGTCCCTCCCC
>VZTX01015907.1:5726-55269 GCA_013400915.1 Pardalotus punctatus
CTTTTAGGGAGCCACTTAATCGTGGGGATGATTGCAGTTAGCACAGCACTTAACCTGGGAACACACCACTCTCTTTTTATAAAATTCCATTTCATTGATCTCTGGGGCAGCCAGTGAGCAGTGCTAGTCTGTGAAGGGAGATGGAATTTCAGGGGACAGCTGCCATCATTTTTAGGGTGTCTGGGAGTCAAATAACATAATTCTTCTCACAGCAGATTTTGAACAAGAAATGCACACAATCCCTTTGGAGATCTGTTTGTCACAAGATCTAGTGGGACACAGATTGAGGTTTAATAGTAGATATTCATTGTAAGAGCTTTGCAAGGAATACAGTCCCCTGCATTTCAGTGTTTAAATCAACTTTTCTTTTTTTTTTCTTTTTTTTTTTTTAATTGAGTGAGGGCAGAAGTTTTCCCCAGGAGCTCATGCAGTACTGTGGCATGACCTTTGAAGGACGCTGCTATGTCAAGGATAACCAACTGCGAGAAACATTGCAGGATCCAGCAGGATCCTGATCCAGCAGAAAAGCTCCTCCATGGTGGCAGCTTTCCAGTGGCCCATGTCACTGCAGTCCATGCTGGGAGCAGAAAAGGCTGCCCAGAGAGAGGTGTCCCACCTTTGCCACCTGTTGGGCAGCCCCTCCCTGCACCCTCCACGGAGACATGCTGGTGCCTGGGGCTCTGGCTGCAGCAAAGTCCCCCATCCAGGTGGTCTCCTGCCTCCCTGGGAGTCCTCCATGTGTCTTGCTGCTATCCTGGTAATCCCAGCAATGGGGAAGAGAAGTCCATCTGAGAGGCAGCTGCTTGCTCCTGAAATCCTACCAAAAAATCCCCACGTTGACTTTCTGCCAACACAGCCCCTTTTACTCCACCACTCAGCCCAATCTCTTCCTGTGACATAGAGGGTCTTAGGGAAATGGAGCCAGGGCTGTCCTACAGGGCCTCTGAGCACTGGCATTCCCACGGGAAAGGGAATTATTAGAATTAATCTGAAACTCCCTTCAAAACTCATAGTCATAGGCCCAAGCAAACTGTTGTAACAGAGTAAGAATGTACAGGTTGGTATGTATGTACGTGAATGTGAGAGTAGAGAAAATTGTCTTATTCACATCCTTCTGATGTAGGTGGGGATACTCTGCTGAAATGCCTGGAAACTCCCTTTGTTGTAAAACCAGTAAAGGCTCAGGCCCAGTTTCTGTGAACACACCCCTGAGGCAGCACAGCTCATCAGGGCTCTAGTGGAAGCCTTTGATTGTACACTTTCTCTTCATTCAGCCCAAATATAATCTGGAAATCTCAAATGCTAGTGATCTTAGAGGGAGGAGAGAGAAATTCAGGTTAGTTCCTTACCGGTATTTGTCTAAAGAAAGCCTGCAACACATGAAAACCCAGAAAACAAATTTTAAGAAAAATCAATGAAACCTCTATATGGTGTCAAGTGAGGCACTAATCATGAACCAAAAGAAACAATTTTTTTAGAAAGCCATGACCTAGTACCTCTTAAAATCAGAATTAAAAAAAGAAAAAAAGCTACGTTTCTATCTGCCCAAAGCTTTTTCCTTATTTAAACATGGAACACACCAAATACAGATTCATCTCCCCTGCCAAGCAGCACTGAGAATGGGAGATGGATGGTCTTTCATTGGTACCCTCTCACAGCCACTGCCCCTCTGGGATTCCCCTGATGACACCAGAAACCTTGCACCAAACTCAGATATCAGACAAAATCTTTTTTCTGTGGTCTTCCTCTTCTCAGTTACATCAGTATAAATCAAGAGTTTAAACTGATCCCAACCTGCTCAGTGGCACTGGAAGGCTCTGGATTAATATCAAGCATAGGCATCTGCCTCCTGCTGTTTCTGTGCCTGTGGTATCAATAGTGATTTTGAAAATTATTATTTCCATACAGTCTATAATGACTTCGAAGGAATGGTTACAGCCTGTTGTGCAAATGTGAACAATACCTGCTTTTTTAAAATGTGGATTTTTCATACGACAGAACTAATGGCCCTTTCAGAGCAGTTACGGTCTATCTTGTCAATTTGGTTTCTATTCATGCATGCTAAGTGAATTTTTATAGCCAAACTAGGAGTCCTTAAAAATGGGCCTTATACTGGAAATGCAGATGTGACTTACTGTGGGTTGTGCTAGGAGAGCATCCCTGCCCCTGGGGAGCCAGAGCCAGTAATCAGAATTCCCTTTTCCCATGCACATAACATGACTTGCAGGCACTCTTTCATCCACACTGAGAGGCAGGAAGGAGAGGCAGAATTAGCCCCTCATTACAATAATGTTTCTCACACTTTCTCCAGCTACTCTCTGCAGGCATTAGTAAAGGGGGCCTGGCTGCCAGAAATGCTGAAAACCTACATCTCCAGTTAAAAGAAATCAGAGAGCAGGGTGTTCAGTGGCTCTGAAAAATCAGAGCCACAGAGCTTTAAACAAATGCTTTTATGCTCTTAAAAATATAATATACAGACTCACCTTAACTTTACTCTCTACTGTGAGTGTTTTATTGAAAGGAAATTGTGTATTTTCCAGACTATCTGATTTCTCTTGCAGCTTCACTATAAACTGTACTGCATACATACATCAATATATTTACCTGTCTGCTTCACAGCTGGAAAGAAAATGAAGCCATCTCAATCACCTTCACACTCAGCAACAGAAAAACCTGATTTTTTTCCTCACTCAATGCCAATTAAAATGCGAAATGTGGATAATCTGATCTCCAGTAAATACTCCAATCCCCTCCACAGCACATAGTGGATACACCTCCATTCTCAGTGGCAACCTGAACCTTTTCTAAGACTGGAAAAAATAAAAGAATAGAGCCTGTACAATCTTATTATTTATTTATTTAAAATGTTGTAGCCACGCCTCCCTTCATCTCTTGGCTCCTTACCCAAAATCTGTGTAATGAGCAACATCACAGGACCTGACTACCAGCAGACACGACACCTCCACTAAAATGAACACATTTATACTGATTTATGGCAGCCAAGGAGCTGCCACAGCACATCCGGGAATACCTACCTCTCCAGAAAAAGGGTACACCTCTGACAATGTCTTCCCAAGGTATTTCTCACAGATCCCATGCTTTAGTGGAGTAGGAGCCATCCCCACCCCAGCTTCTAATCCTCTCTCCGTTGCTGCACTGAGTCCCTGACCACCATGTCCTCATCACAGAGGCTCTCCCCTGGAAAGGCACAGAGCCAAACCTGGCATGAACCGATCAGAAATGTACAAAGGGAAATCTTGACAGCATCTGTGAACAGAGTTTAAGAGAAAGGAACAAAATAATACCACATATGTTAACAGATTGAAATGGTAGCTATGGTGACCACGGACAGACAAAGAACAAACCATTTTGACTGAATTCAGCCAATTCTTTCTGACAACAAACTGCAAGTATAAAGCAAACTTTTAAAAATCCCTAATGAAATCATTATAACAAATCCATTCAGCTCTGTTTGGCCTGTTTGCTTTCTAAATTTCTATTGTAGCTATTACATTAAACCTATTAATCATTGATGTAGTCAAATAATTTCCACCAACTAAAAATGGGGATTTTCTCACTGTAAAAAAAAATTTACAAATTAATTGATTGCATTTTTAAGGAAAAAAAAATTAAAAGCAAGGAATAGTTATTGTAAAATGGCAGACATTCATAATTCAGCGCATTTTCTTGTGCATGAGTGAGCGTCTGGGTTTTATAGAATAAAGGCTTCTTTATAAAAGTTGGATTACTTTCTCTGTCCTGATATGCATCGTAGCTATGAAAAATGACTGTCCTGTTTATTGTGTATCACGGTGTCCAACGTCTCAGCATCTCTCTCCTCCCGAGTGCCACGGAGCTGTCTCTCAGTGCTCTCCCACTGAGCGCTGGCCTGTTGTGCCTAAGGGAATCGAGCTGAGGACAACGTGGGAGAGCACAGAGCTGAGCTATCGAGGAGCAGAAAAGCTGCCTACTAAGAGCCAGCGCTGCAAATAGGCAGGCAGGAGATGGGGAGGATTACTCCAGTGCCAGCGCAGCATAAGGCTGCTCAAAGTGCTGTGCAGCTGCTTGCTTGCTTGCAAACTCCCACCCCAGGAGGCTTGCAGGGACCAGAGAAGCCCCCACAGTGAATGTCACGATGGAGACTCCAGCACATCGCCTGCTGTGGAGCATCCCAGGCAATCCTGGATGGAGACCCACTGCCTGCTCACTTTCATTCTGGGGTCTGTTTCAGTGCGCCTCAAACAGGCGATGCTGCCCCTCCACCCTGTCCCTACACCCAGCTGTACTCACTGGGAAGAGTTTCAGAGCATAACACAAAATCTTACTTCTAACCTGTGGAGAAGCTGTAGTCATTTCCCTGGCTGAGGGCTTAATATTTAACTTGGTGTATTTGGTCCCTTTGCAGACTGAACAGTTCCTAACAATATGGATTTGCATTGTAGCCGAGCTTTTGATGCTGCAGGAGCAGTAACTTCAGATTTCTGCAGTGCACAGACACTCTCAACTCTACTCTCACATTTCCACCTGCCCGACTCATTGTTCTTTAGAGAACAGAAAAACCTAAAAAGCAAACTAGCAAGAAGTGCCCCCCATTCAAACGCCGCTCTCTTTATCTGTGCGCTGACGGAGGTTCCGGCTCAGCCTTCTGTCAATTAAATTAAGCTCCCAGCTATGCCATCGCTGCCTGCGTGACGAAGGGCACTTTCCCCGGCTGGCTCTGCCTTCAGTTCCCCGCGCACCAGAACGGGACCAAGTTTAAGGCCTTTCGTTTCTGCCTAGCGTGGCCCTTCCCTGTACTCTCCACCCCCAGACTTTGCTTTCGCTCTTGCCAGCGCAGAGGGCAGGTCCTTCGGGACTGCGCTGACTCCGCGTGGGTCCCCCGAGAGCAGAGCTGAGCGAGGGTGAGCACATGTGCTCCCTGTCCTTTGTACAGGCATGGCCGGAGGAAGGAGCATCCAGTCCTGCACAGCCTCACCTGCTCAAGACGTTTGCTTTAGCTGCACCTTAAGTGTGGCAGGAGAACATGGAGAGGGGAAAAGAGGGGAAAAAATTAGCACGTTTTCTTTCGGTATTGCCTGGAAACAGTGAAGAAACAGATACTTTAATTTTATGTGCAGTAAACCCTCACTAGATGGCTCCTTACAGCAAGTAAATATATTCCCCACAGAAAGAACACTGATGTGGCATAATCTGTGTGAGAGCAGAGACAGCGTGTTGCTAACTGGGCTGTATGGCTGGCTGAGTGCTTTGCATGGAAAAGCAGGATATAACACGGGTGTGTGTGGGTGAGAGAGTGAGCACTTACACGAATTACGAATGACACCACTCTGCGAGTCATGAACCGTGAGTCACATGGGCACCGGTGTCTCAGGCACATCAAAAATGCAACTTGGCCTTTTCTGGAGGTTTTTATGTTAATTTGTTTCACATTCAACTTTCTAATTCAGAACGTGGAACAGGGCTGTGGTCAAGGGTACCAGCAGTGGAGATCCTGCAGCGGAAACAGCTGATCCCAGCAGCCAAGGTAACAGATGGTGTTAAAGCTGAACCCCCAAATGTCACGTAATCACTCCTAAAAAAAATAAGCAATGCTTGCTTCTGAAATGCCCCTCCATTACCATCACAAGAACATGTTATTTATAATGTGTGTATTGGCAGGATGTTCTGGGCAGAAGAGCAAAAAGAAATGAGCTGTCATCTGCAGTTAACCTCTCATTCATACATCACTGTGTGCATTCAGTGGTTCAAGGTTATGCAAGTTGATTGTGCCCTCATTAACGAGCAGTGTTAATTGGTGTCTATCCTGCTTTGAAATAAACATGTATATTATGTGTTAAAAGTACTGCAGGCTGTGAAGGAGCTGTATGGTATACAAATGTATAGGGGCCCTGCATAGGAGCTGCAGGGAGAGGTTGTGAAATGCTAGGGCTGATTTAAATCCATCAGCGATTCCAGTCTGTGCAGCCCATGTCCCTGCAGGACAGCCTGGCGCTGCCTCGAGGGCCGAGTGACTTCTGCTGGCAGAACTCTGCCCCTGTGTGTGCCCCCAGCTCTCCACTCTGGCTCTTGTTGCACTCTGAGCATTCTGCATACAGCCCACTTTTCAAGGTGAATTAGCAGTGATTTTAGTTTCCCTCAAGCCCCCAGGCTGTAACCTCTGGCCATCAGCAGCTTGCAGGTGATTTAACCACCGTGCACCGGGGCGAACACACAGAGGAACGTGTTCCCCATCTCCACATGAACTGCCCCTGCTCAGGAGCCACTGGCAGGGGAGCCAAGTGGGCTCCTGGTCACTGTGTCAGCAGCCCTTAGTGCTTTGTCCAGCCTCTTTTCTCTCACATTTCCCTCTGCTCATGTGCTGGCATGGTGCTAACTCGAAATGAGCTCAGGTACACAGACCCATGAGTCTCACCTCTCCTGGGGAGGGATAGAAAACAAGCTTTGACAGTGTGTCAAACTTGTACATCATGAAAAGACCTGTTATTTTTTTCCCTGAGAGCTGCTTAAAATCAGCACAGATAAATATCCTGAACCAGGTCACAATCAACACACAATATTGATGCACATATTACATAAATTAGAGACTTATGGCAATTATATTAAATAATCTACTGGAAAATTATAAATGCTCAAAAGAATTGAGTTACATGTCTCATAAGCAAGCACAAGCCACTCCAGGCCAATGCAAGAATTTACCAATAAAACAATATTTGATCATCTAATTAATGGTGCTGTTATCTCCCCATAACAATACGGGGCTCAGAGCTCTTAGGCTGTTAAACACTTTCCCTCAATGTTTAAAAGCAAGTAGCACCCAACAGACCTTTCCTTTTCTCAGCAGCCTTCCCTTGAAATGTGGTTGTTTACTTCAGGCCTTAAAGGCCAGATTAAGAGCCGAGATTGTTTGCTTTAAATTATACACACAAATTTTATTGTCATTGCCTATGCCACTAGCAAGCTATTTAATAAATGTCAAAGTGGCAGAGCGCACCAACTGCAAAAATGAAAGGGTCAAATCTGGGAATCCAGAAATAATACTGAAATTTTCCTCTCCTTTCATGATATGTACTTGCAGCAGGCAGCATTGAAGTGCTTCCAACTTTCATAGCAACGAGGAGAAGCAGCTCATGAGTCAGCCCAAAGAGGAAATATGTCATTAGCCAGGGAGTTTTCAACACATGCAAAACTGTCGACGTGTCTGTGGCATCCAGGGAGGAATTTTTATAATATTCCTTGTAGTCAGCAGTTTGTTACCAGAGCTGTGGCTCTGGGAAGGTATCTCAGTGGCTGAGGCTGTGATTGCCCCCAACATCACTGAGTGCTTCACTCCATGGCTCTCATGCTCCTCCTTTTCAAGACAGGAAACAGATGACACACATTTGTTTTTGAAACTGCTGGAAAGGCCCAGCTAAGTCCTCGTGGTTGTACCTTGAGTTCCTCTTCATCCTCCATATCGTGCTCACCGCACCAAGGAAGGGGTAGGGCTCTTATCTCAGCTTTCTGCAGTTCCAGCCCTTCTGTAACTGAATGAAAACAAACAGAAAGAAAAAAAAAATAATCAGCTTCCTACGTTTTCTTCCTTGTGTAAATTATGCATCACACTCATTATAGGAAAAAGGAAGACACAGATTTGGAAATCAGTTGTGAGTTTCTCCATATTTCTTAAAATTATGCAAGTGTTACAGCTGCATACACAGGGGACTTTTTTCATGCAGCTTTACACCAAAATAAAGGCCTCAGTTGTTCTAGTTGGTGATTAGGCCCGATATTATGCCTCTGGGAATGGGAAGCACAGGGACTCAGAGGAACAGAAAATTTAATGAATTCTTTATTTGAAGAAGAAAAAGATTTTCAAACTGTTTTCCACAGCTCACAGGAGAGATTAGGACGCTCTTTCCTCTTCAGGAAGATGCAGCTCTTCCAGGTGAAAAAATTAACCCTCAGCTGCCCCTCACCAAAGGTTTCCTTGCCCTCAGAGCCCAAGCCGAGCTGCAGCACACAAATTCTCCCACTGGCTAAAATGAAGTCACCGAACCCTTTACTAGATGATTTTACTAATATGGCTCATACTGGCGTGTCTCCCTGCAGGACTTGGGACTCACAGCGGGATGACTCAGAAACCAATCTTTAGTTGCACAACAAGCTCCAGAAAAACAAGGAATACAATCAGTGAATTTTTATACGCTCACTTTGGAGGGGAGCTTGCAGGTGGTCCATGAACCAGGCTTAGGAGGCCCCTAATTTGGACAGGCTCCTGCATCCCGGTCTGACCGAAGAACATCAGACCTCAAAATGGAAAGCACTGCACCACAGACCAAATGGACAGCGACCCTGCCCAGCAGGAGCAAACAGGAATGTCCTTCTCTGGAAATACCTTTGGATATTGGTTTGTTTTTTTTTTTCAAATTTGAATATTTTATGTAATGGAATAAATAAAAACAAAACCCAGTCTCAGAATTGCTTGCAGAGCAGCTGGGCAGCCAGCAGAGCATCGGTGAGGCTGGGCAGCAAATCCCTGCTGTCACCCGGAGGCAAAAGCTCCTGGAGCTGCTGGGGCTGTGACACCTGCCCAGGGAGAACACCACAGAGGCCACAAACCATGATGCCAGCTGGGCCACCACTGGAGCCGTGGGCTACCACTGGAACTGTGGGCCAGCCTCAGCTCCCAGCAGTCCAGCTAACAGCATGCCCTGCATCCCAAAATTCTGTCTCTGCTGCTGCTGCTGGACACAGCATTTCCAGCACTGAGGCATCTCGTGTGACAGGGCCACCCATGGGCACCTGCTGAAGGCAACCCTACTGCCAGCCCTGTCTACAGCAGGAGGTAAAGACAGAGTGGTAAAAGCTACCCACTATCTTATTTTATCCCAGTTCAGATGGCCCTAAATCAGTGAGCTGTACCTGGTGCTTCTGAGTGCGCTCAAGCCTGCACATAAAAGAGGACAGGCAAAATAATCATGTTGGAAAATGCTGAGAAGAGTAGAAGTGGTCACCCCGTGTATCCAGGCTACTAAGACAGCTCTTTTGATTAAATCAAGCACAGAGCACAAGAAAAATGCACACGTCACACATGATAGTGTCTCCTGGGCTGCCTTCTACCAAGACGAAAAAGAAAAAATTACCCATGCAAAGCCCACATCATCTGTAACCTGCAATGCATTTGGACAGAGGGAGGCCAGCCTTAACTCAAACCATGTGTGTTTGGCTTTAAAACCAGCATCAGCAGGGCTGAGCCAGCCTGTGTGCCATCCCACCTGCCCTGGATTCTGCGCTTCTCTCCCGTATTCAGCATTTCTTTCCATGTTCACAGCTGAATCACTCTTGCATTAGCAGCATCACCATGAGCAGTGTTCCTTATCCAGGGTGGGCAAGGGGCAAGACCCCCAGTCCAGCTCTGCTCCAGCCCACAGCAGCACAGGATTTCTTCTAGGATACTGTGTCAGACTCCTGTAGGGCCCTGTGCAACTTTCTTTCTCTTTTTTTTTTAATCCCAAATTAAAATTTAAGCTTCAAAGGCGTAGATTTAGGGGGCTCTCTTCATGAAGACACTGTATTTCCTGGAACAGATCCTTTAATTTTGTGGTGAGCCGGAGTTGAAGACATTTGTATTCAAATCCTTATTTAGGCTCTAATGCTCTTTAGTATTGGATATAGGGATTTTAGACTGGAAATGGCACTTTTGACTTTACTATCACCCCAAACAGACAATCAAATTTTAAGCTGCTATTTCTTTTCCAGCCTTTTTATGCTGTCCCCCACACTCTCCCAGAAACTAATTATTCTGCCACATCTACTCTACTAATAAAATTTATTCTGTTCTGTGTTCTTCCCCCCATTTTCTTCTCAAGTCTTACACCATCAAATAAAATCAAGGTTTTCATTTGTAAAGTGGTTATCAGGAACTCAGCTTTTACTTACAGTTCTTTGAACAGGCTACAGGGATGGTAGATGGGTAGAAATGTAACATAATAGCATACACTGTGGTGTAACCTCCAAGCATCATTTTGTATGGGATATCCCGCAGTACCTTCTCCTTTTAGGGGGGGTTTAGCCCTGCAGAGGATAACAGTACTGGTTCTAACAATGTTGCTGGATGTTAAAAATAGACATGATCTAGTTGATGTTTGTGCCACTCATACCAGCGCACCTCAGTGTTTGCAGTCCTGTCTGAGCACAACGGGGTTTGTAATCCCCACGGGTCCTGGCAGAGCAGCCCTCGCTCAGGGATCTCTCAGGGCCTCACAAGCCCACGGTGTGCTGTTGTATCCTGGCTAAAAACCACAGGGATGGACATCACTGGGCTAACGCTGAGGCAGGGGCAGGCAGGACCTCCAGGTTCCAGTCCAGGCATGAGACCACATCCCTCTAAAAGACTCAGTGACTGAAATTCTCTCTGAAGGATTGAATGCATTTAAAATCTCAACTATGCACAAAAAATATGTTGAATATGCATGAAAGATTTGTTTGGGCCTCACCTCATTTCCAGATTTGCTCATCTTTTTAATGCTGGTGGCTTCAGGAGCAGCAGCTTTTGTAGCTGTCCAGCAAAGGATTCATTCTCAACTGTCCCTTGTGTGCAGCTGGGCCTGTGGTGTCCTTAGGGTGCCATGCACCTCCTCCATGCTCAAGTGTGCAGGTTTTTTTCTTCAAATGTTCACACCAAAGCTGGGATGCACAGGCAGAGCCTCCCACTCACGAACAATTAATTTCCAGGACTGGGGCCCAGGAGAGTTTTGTTTTATAGGCTGGTATTACCCTACTCTTACAAAAAAAAATAATCCCACATTAAGGATGAGCTTGAAATTTGCAGAAAACAGAGACTCCAAAAAACTGGGGAGAGGGGTAGAAATCAAATGTCATTCCCAAAAGGCAACAAGACAACATCCATTTATATAGTCTCACATTCCCTCATCTAAAATCTGTAACACCCCCAATAAATAAAAGAGGCATACCCATTCAGTGCTTGTAGATCTGGGAAATACTGCAAAAAAGTAGTTATGAATATTATTTCATATCCTCAGCATATGGATGTGCATTGCTCTGGGAGCAGCTTTCCACGAGCACTCCAGCTAACAAGCTTGCTGCAGAGCAATCTTTGAGCAGCAAATTTTGAAAGAAGCCCTGGAAAATATTCCCCAGAAGACAACTTGGAATAACTAATCATAAAGAACTTCACACTGGACAGCTAATTTAGGAGCTCTGATCATCCTTTCAGTAGCTGGAAATATAACACTTGATGTGCTTGTCCAGTCAGAACAGATGTGTGTGACTCAGAGCCACCCGCTCAGGAAGTTATCGCTCACCCTGCACTCAAAGTCAGAACTGGCTTGCAGAAAAGTCATCAGAGAGAACAAGCGTGTGTGTGTGTGTGTGTTTGTGTCAGGGGCTTCCCTCAAGCACATTATTTACTGTGAATTACTTAGGCAGCCCTAGATTTTATTTGATAATTTTTCCCTTGATGTGCTCTGTATAAAGGCAATGTTAGCATTAACCAAAGCTAATCCACGGCACAGTTGGGAAGGGGATTATTTTGCCAGTGATTGGTTTCTTTAAACATGGAATTGTGATCAAAGCAATATGGTTCTGATTTTTTCCTCTATTTTTTAACTTTGTAGTATGGTTCTTCTTAATAGTGAGTTACCACTATAAGCATGCTGTGAATTTTCAATATAGCAAAGCTTTAATAATTTGCAGCCATAATTGTTCCTGCTTCAGTCTCCAATTCAATTTGGTGTGGAATTCCCATCTCCCAACACAAAGCTTAACTCTATGGTATCTGTGTGAGACAGACTATGAAACTAGTCTGGTATAATGGACTTCATTAACAGATAGGCAAATTATGTTCATCTGTAATCTATTTTAAATGGAAAAATGGGTTTTTGAATAAATATTTTTCCTTCAAAAGTTATTAATTTCTGTGGGAAAAGAAGGATGGTTATTGTTGCTCATTATTTCCTTTGTTTTCATAAATGGTTTGGAAATTATTTTCTGGTTGAATTATTTCTTTGGTTGAAATAACAAATATTCAAGCCAGAGACGGAAACAACATCTTCTTATTTTGCTGAAGAGTCAAACTGTGCAAGGAGCTTTAACCTTTTTCTCCTGTCCACCTGTAACCTCTTCTGATGCTAAAATCCAAGCTCATGGGCTGACACAACAAGCATCACCCATCTCCAGACCTCGGTGGCCATTTCTCTGCCTGTGTGTAGATTTGGTAGCCTCAAACCATTTTTTAGTCCAGCTTGAAAGTAGTGAGCTGTGTAATTTTAGCACAGATATCTCTTTTTAAGAGGGAGCCTGTGTTGGCACAAGACCATTAACCCTAACCTGAACACACACAGACTAATAACAGGTTAGTGGAAAGTCTTATTCAAGCCCTGCACATAACAGTAAATTACTCCCTTGATGAATAAAAGCCATTACTTAGTATTTAGCATCATAGCAAGAAGCTTCTTCGGCCTGTTCCTAACAGAGATGTTACAGTTAATTTAGTGTAAAATTATCACCTGCTGTACAATAAAACAACAAACTGCAGTCAAATAATCTCTTAATAAATGAAAATGTGTAATAAACTGTGTCAGCACCACAGAGACTTGGCAAGGCTGAATACCCTAAAGGTACCAATCCAAACAAATTCACCATACAATATATGGCCTATGTCATTTCTGGTTCTTATCAGAGATGATTCATCTGGGAATCCTTGGCACTAAGTTTTACCTCTAAAGGCCAGGCAGTTATTACAATGATATAATTTCTGCCACATTAATTAAATATAATGCCTGTTAGCCCCTTTATAGGGGTCTATAAATTTGTTGTAAACATATGCTGTAGATGGGCATATGTAATCTACAAATGTAATAAATGTTCAGTCAACTTCCTCTCCTTGCAGAGCTAGGAGAGGTCAAATGATAACAGTGCCAAAACACCCACGGATACCCAAAGGTAAATCTAATCTTGCTTGTGTCACAAATTGTGATAAATACATATATATACACACATGTATACAGAGACCTGTGTCCCTGCCAGAGAGGAGAAGGCAGAGGCAGCACGAGCACAGGGAGCATGAGTCTGTGGCAGCAGGCAGGAGGACATGCGACTGCTCTCGCTGCCTGCAAGCTGCCAGATCCAATGTGGGTGAACACAGGTAATAAAGGCCCTCCAAGTCACTGCAGTTCAGCACAGTCCTTCTGCTGGCCTCTTCTGACTGCAGGAGAGCCATGGATATGTTAGGTGTTGCCTAAAGTCTATCTTTGCTGGAGATTCAAATGCTTGCTCTACCCAGTACAGAAAAAAAAAATAAGAGGGGAAACCAAAGAGGAAAGCAAAGCCAAGGGATCAAAAGCTGGGTAAACACTTTTTTGCAGTCTGCCAGACACAGCCTTTGAGCAGCCGGTCTGAGATCCAGCAGCATCAACAGACTTTCTGAGAGCATTCCTTGCCTTGAAGTCCAAGCCCATCCATTTGAAAACCACAAAGAGACCTTGAGGATTTGTCTTTCTCTGCCCCACTCCACACTGGCTGCTTTAGCGAGCTCTGGGAGTCTGGTCCCCTCAGCCACACGAGGTTTTTGCTGGTGTGTGGAGCAGGTTGTCCCTCCTGGAGCTGGCACACTGCGAGTCTCCAGAGCCTCTGACTCCGGGATTCTGTTCTTGAAGGGAGCCCGAGGGCAGTCTGCAGCACAGGCCGTTCACGCTTTCTCGCTGGACTTACTCTCGTTTTGTTTCACATAGCTCACAAGGCAAGAGCAAGGGACAGCTGGTGACAGCTGAAACCGATGGAGGGTCAGGGCAGGACACGGCAGGATGCAGCTACCTAGCAGAAATTTCAAATAATCATCACCATCAGGAGCCCTTTTTTCTTCCCAGAAATATTAGTCAAATTGTGAAAAACTGCAAAATTACTTTTGTTTGTGTGCCGTGTCTCCTATATAGGGATTTCTGATCCCATTCCTACTAACACAGTAAACCTCGCATCTTAAAACAGTCCAGCTAGAATAATGGCTTCACGTGAGACAAATTGGGCGCTGCCTGGCACCCATGCCAGCCCTCTGAAGGGGTGCCCCTAGTGCAGGGCAGCAGCACTGGATAATCTTAATTATGTTAAGTACCCATCTGCTGCCCCCTTTATAATGCAACCCTGACTGGTACAAACAACCCTGGTCCATCAATACTTCCAACCACAGTCCCGTACCATGGGCAGCAGGAATGACCTCTCAAGTCTACTGGCTCACACCAATCTTCCAAGCTATTGCTGGTGTCTTTACACAGGTAATTGTGCCCCAAAACTGCTCAGGTCCCCACTTCTCCAAGGTGTCTTCTGCAGAAGAGCAATGGAACAATTTCTCTCAGGTTTTCAGGATGGGGAAAGAAGCCGTGCTGATGTATAAATTTGGCTGGGCAAAACAACACTATTCCAGCCCCTACCTCCAGAAGATGGCCAGCATGTTATTTTCCATCCAAGTTCCTGGCTAGAAGGTTGTCATGACACTACTGGAGATCCATAAAAGTTTTGGGGGCTGCTACAGGGCTGGGTGCAACCTCTGTGTGGGTGTGAGTCAGGAAGAAGGTTCAGGAGCCCCTGGGGTAACCACACCACCTGTCCCATGGCTCTGGTGGGGCACGTGTCACACTGGGCAGCACGGAAAGCAGGACAAGTGTCCCTGACTGCTGGTACACCCCTCCCATTGATAAACTAAAGAGGCCTCCAGCCAGAGGCTGTTTTACAAAGACAGGACCAGCCAACCCATGGCAGATGTTGGGCTTCTGACCTCTGTGAGTGGGGCTGGAGGCATCAGTTTATTTACATCACACCACCACAGTGGCAAAGCTCTCATCCAACACACATCCTTCTTAAAAGGCAGAGACCAATCATTAAAAAACAGGAAATTAAAGTGACAGAGGAGACATCTCTTCCTTCCAGCTCCCTCTTTGGGAAGCTCCATTCCTGTATAAACATCCTCTACCATTAACCTCTCTGGACAGGTTTTCCTCAAGCTATGAGAGCAGAGCCGTTTCTTCAAGCTGAGTTTAGATGAGCAGGAGATAAATACAGCATTTTTCCTCAATTACATCAAAACAATAATGGATTATCAGAACATGCCAGCACCTTCTGGTAGCAGGAAGGGGCAGTGCAGTGGTGGAGCTGGTGGCCTCTGACACCTGCCCTGCCAGGGTTCTCTGCTGTGCCAAAGGTGGTCAGCCCAGGCACATTTCTGCTGCGGGGGCAGCTGCTATCTTAGTTGGCCTCAGGGGCAAACTGAAATGTAAATGCTCTGTACTTCAAGCCAATGCTAAGGTTTTCCTCACTTTTAAGAATGCTTTTGACCAAAATGGTGAAAGCTTCAGTGTGTTGAGCAGTGTAACATCTACACCTCCTGGCACAGCCTCTGTCCCATCATACTGCCTGTGTGTACTTGCAAAGGTAACAATAAAAATAAAAACAAGCAGTACAGTGAAAAAAATTTTTTTCCATTATAAGGCCAAGAACAGTCTATATATCCTTTTCTTTTGATACAATTCTTGAGAAAGTTCCCGTCTGACCATCAGTTTGAGGCAGGCAGGCTGCCAGGTACTATCTCTAAGATCCAGAGCACAGAATTAAGCCAAGTCACCTCCAGCAGGTTTCACACAGAGTGATGCTGTCTGAAGGAGTGGAGAAAGGGAACTGGATAATCAAAGCTGAACAGAATCCCTCAACCTTTAGTTGTAAAACAGATGGGAAAGCATATTCCCAACACCAAGAAGAAGACTTGCCAATAGCGTGGTTTTGCCTTTACAAATTCTTTTCATTCTAAACGTGGAGGGGAAGAGTGAAGCAAGCATGTTTTTTTTACAGGATTCATGACCAGAATACTGGAGAGATCTTTGGAGACCTGTCAGGGGCCCTGACCCCTGTGCTCTTCACCTGACTGTGCAGATTTGCATACGGGAGACATCTACAGCTGCTCCTCCTCTGGCGGAGGAAAACCAACAAGTCTGTTGTCTGTGTCTGATGCAAAGGAGAAGTCACCAACAATGGGATGCAATAGAAAACCTTGTCACTTCCAAGAGGGGCTGAGCCTGGCTCAGTCTCCAGCCAAGGGCAGCTCACACAACACCGGGATCTGGCCACCAAGACACTGTGCTAACCAAAGGATGTCACAGCAGTGAGACTCTTGATCTGACTCACTTTGTGGCCTGACAGGAATTGCTGCCTGCAAACCTGTCCACCACAGCACAGGAAGCAAAACCATCAAGAGTGAGGCCAACGGGCAGAGCCCAGGGCAAGGCAAGCACTGATCCTGCGCTCTTCTCACTCCCTGGGGGATCCACCTGCTCCTCACTCTGCTCATGGCTCAGTCCATAAGAGCATCAGGACTGTGAGTACATCCCCACATCCTCCCACCCCCCTGCATCTGCCTGCTGCCTGCTAAAACAGTTAAACCACTCAACCTGCTATGGTTTCAGTTCACCACGTATCACCTACAGCTCTCTCAGTGCTCACTGGCTCTCATGATGTTGGCTTCCCTCAAAATGTCATCCTCTAAAAAATACCTAATTCAGCAGTGGGAGTGAATTTGATTTTTTTTTTTCTGAGGCTTTGGATTTGTTTTTCTTTTCACCAAACAAAACCAGTTTGGCTTTTTATAACTGGAAGGAGAGAAGTGTGATCCAGGGCCTTGAACTGCTGTTAAAGGCTGAAAAGGAGGGACTGTAGTTGCCTTATTCCATCCCAGAAGGGCCCCTCTGTCTGTAAGGCTTGTGACTGTACAGTTTGACTGTATGATCTGACTCTGCCAATGAAAGAGACAGGCCACTGCAAGCACTTGTGTTCTTGCTGCTGTCACCAGGGCACCCACTGAGTCTCCCCTTCCAAACAAGATCTCTAGCCTCAGCATATCCCTTTCTTTGTATTATGAAAATGGTTATATATATGTTTACTACTGCTGCTGGCGCTTCAGTTTGATGTGAAATGAAATACTTGGTTTGGTACTGAATCATGGAATTCAGGTTTTTAATTAAAATTAAAAACGGAGTAAAAACAGAAGAAAAGTTTAAAGTTTGAAAGTCTGAAATTTTTAGAAAAACAGCAAACTGTTTGGCTTTATTGTTTTTCTTTACCTTTCAGCCGTTTCAATGTCATTAAATTTCTGGGTTTTTTTGTGGAGGAAACCAAGCCACTCCAGTTATGAGCTGTAAAGCTAAGAAAAATAAACAAGAAGAGTTTCACTTAGCCTTTATCTGCTGCCAAATCAGACATGCCTTTTACCTGAAGTGCAGTTATATTGCAGCAGAGATGCCCATCTAAGAAGGATTTTCTCATAACACCCATGGCCATTGCCATGTCCTCAGACAGGATTCACTCCACTCAACTGGGATCACCTTGCTTTCAGTTTTGCCCAGTCCTGGATTTTCCCTTCTGCCCAATGGCACATTTTGCATCGAGGACAAGCAGCATGGGCAGCAAATCAGCCCTGCTGTGCTGTAGGCAGCTGCAAAGGTGGGGAGAATCCTCCCCACATTGGGGGGGGGAAGTGACACCACCCAGGAGTGATTCAGTGATTCCCCCTTGGCTGTGGAGTCCTGCCCAGGGGGCTGGTGTACGTAGGACCACACCGTGCTCACATCCCTGACCTCAAAACACATACTGTGCCTTCTCCATGCAGGATACATGCAGAAAGGTGATGCTTTGACTTTTTGGAGTCACTCCTGACTTACGCCACCACCACAGCTGATTTAGAGATTCCTATAGGAAGGGCACTTCTGGTTGCATTTGATCCTGCATGATTACTTGGGTGGTGACAAGGAGCAGGATTTGGGCCTGTATTATGATGTCACTATTTTGATAATGACTTCTGCTTTACAGACGTTTTCCCCCTCTCTGCTGAGTGGAAACCTCACACAGAACCAAAATCTGTCCAGAAATGCATTAAAATGCAAAACTATTTATACTTCACAGAAGGACCCTTTCCATGAGCACCTCTGATAGACTACAAGGATAGTTCTCATTCTGTTTTACCAAAACCCCCATTACAATAAGGGAAAGAGAAGCAATGTTTTAAGTGATGTGGAAGCTGTTAAACATTTTCACCAGGTCTGTCAGAAATTCACATAAAAAAATGAAGTTGCAAAAACACACACGCACACACCAAAAAATTCCTACAATTCAGTTTCCAGGCCAACAAGTGCTGTTTTGCATGTGCCCAGCCATCAGGTATGAGCAGAACCTGTACTGCCCAGGCAGTTCCTTGAATCAGACCCAAATTTCCTCTGCCTATAGGCAGCACACCAGTACTGCTGTACAAGCTGGGGAAGAAGAGAAGCTGAGACCTCTAGACATGATTACACCCATGTTACTAGAATTATAGAGGGTGGTATTGCAGAAAGAAAACAAACAGGATAAATCTACCAGCACCCAGGTCTTAGCTCTGCCCAACAGCACAGATGGTCCCACCACAGCCATATCTCCATGGTCTGGGCTTTCTCCTGGTGTGTTTCTTTCCCAGTGTGTGGTCTGGGCATGGCAGATGCACACAGGGGCTCAGCATCCTGGGCACTGCACACCAGCATAGTTCACCGGCAGTGGCTCTGAAGGCAAAGTGAAAAAGGTCATTGCTCAGTAATTAAAACTGGGTCCTCACCTGGCACACAGCTGGGAGATGGAGCAGGAGAGGCTGCAGCTAACATTTAGCTTCCTTGGGGTGCAGCTGTCAAGGGAGGAGAGCACCCTCATCACAACATGGCTTTCTGAGCCCTGTGTTGGGGCTGCAGACCCAGGCACAGCCAGTGCCCATACCCAGCCCTGCAGGAGAAGCCCCCAGGAGAGGCCTGGAAATGGGAAACAGTTCCATAAACAAGCTCTGCTCACATATGTACAGCATGGATGTAACCCAACAGCAGCACAATCAACAGAGGAACAGCAAACAGCCACCTCAGGGTTACTCAGAGAGAGAAGGAGAGCTAAGCCCACTTTTGCCCTGCTTAGTGGGGAAAAGAAAATCCAATTGCATTCTCTCTGCAATCAACTCCCCAACAGCTTGCTTCTGTTCCTTTGTTTGTTTGCTGTTTATTATGGACCTTGGCCTTCTTTGTCTTGCTTTGACTATCTAGATTTTCCTCTCAGTGTAACCAAGCACACAGCTATCATGAAACCATTTTCTCCTCTTCCTGAAGAGGAGAAATATTGAAGCACAGGTTCTCCTCCCTCAGTTCAACTCACCTCTCCATTTTCCACAGATGCCATTTCCCCTAACCTTACATTTCTTCTGCTGAAAAAGTCCCTCAAAATAACTAATCCTCCTGCCTTCCTTCTCTGCCTTCCACCTCCTGTTTCCCCAACTCTGCTCCTCTCCTGTTTCTGGTTTCTTCCCTTTCATCTGGTTTCTCTCCACCAGCTGGTCTCTACATACACACAGCTCTCCCCTTCGTTCCCAGTCTCTCTTCACCTTATTATCATTTTTTCACTCATGCTAATTGGGCCCTCTGCAAACATCTTCTCTGCCTCCCTTTCCCTTCATTCCCTTTTCATGACTTCCAACCCCCCCTGCCCTGGCATTTTCCCTTCCAGGGCTGCCTTTAATGCCCTCCTGGGATAAAGAGGCCACTCAGTGCTTCCAGAGGTCTGCATGGGCTCTGGTAACCCCCATTAAAATACCCTTGCTCAGAAAGCTGCCCGATCTCCATCCCCACACTGCCGCCCTGCGCAGCTCAGCTCCAACAAGGAGCCACTGTGACGACGATCACCCCAAGCAGGGCTCACTCTCTTAATTAAGAGAGGGAGGTCAGATCATTACGAGCAGGTCAGGCTGCCAACACCAGCTCTGCGAGCGCAGCCAGGCCAGGCGCCTTCCTCCCCCAGAGTCCCCAGCTCCTCATGGAAACTCCTCCACCGCAGTCCCAAATCACAGCCAACACCGGCTGCCGGGAAGGGCTGTGCGTCTCTCCCTGTGAGGGGGAGCAGAGCCACTCGGGAGCATTTAGTCTCAGAGCTGCTGCTCATGAGACTTGCCCTCAAGGACATATGTTACAGCAGCAGCGAGACTTAAAAACAGAGCCTCGCTCTGCATCCTGGTGGCACATTCCCAAGTCTCCAAATAGCACAGGTCACTGACAAATTGTATGATTCGGATGCCAAACGCTTGGTATCTGGGATGTCTCTAGCCAAGAAGCAGAGAAAGGAGGGCTTGTGGCTCTTGAGGAGCCCAGCCCATTGCTGGGAGAGGTCAGAGGGGTTTTGGTCTATAATACTACACTTGAGTGTGCTTTTGTCAAAGCTGGACTGGAAGAAAGTTTCCTCTCCCAAAAATGCCTTTGAACTGCTTTTCCCAGGGGTATTTTTCTCAGCACGAGATCCCCAGGCAAAGATTTCTGCAGCTGTCAGAAAACAAAATGTTTGAAAAGAAAACCAGTCCAGTTCAGTGTGTTTTGTTTCAACGTCACTGTCATTCTTCCTCCTGATCATCACTGTTTGTCAGAGCAACCAAAGACCTACAACTGGACTAGATCCTGTGCTGAACAGGGGAAAATGAACCCTTTGGTCTAAGGGGAGTCATCTAGACAGTTAGCATGTTTGGAAATAATTTGGAACAAGAAAAGTAGATTTTTTAAATGTTGAAAACATTGAGACATCACTTATCTGGCAGTAGCAGTGTGGCTCATACACATAATCCATCTGAGGACACACAGGCACTGGGTTTTGGCCAGCACTGCTTGTGACACCCAGACTTTGTCTCTTTCCAGGCTGCCCTAAAGGCTCCAGGGGAGAGCAGGTACCACTCTTAGAGGAGGTAATGAGGAGCTGGGTGTTGAGACATGGACAACTTTATCCAAGCGTCACCCAAAGCCCAGTTTTGCTGAGAACAGCCTGGCAGCAAGATTTGCCCCAGCTCATCACAGCCCCTCCTCAAATCACAAGGAGCCCACAGGGAGCCAGTGGGACCAAAAACCAGAGGAGGGCTCTGCTGAACACACATGAGAGCTGGCACAGGAACATTATTGTCCCTCTCCAGCCCTGCGGGGCCCTTCCAAGGACAACGAGCCACCGCAGCTGCATCTCTGCACTGCAGCTCTTCCCGCTTGGAGGAACATCCGCTTGGGATGTGTTTGACCCCACATGAACCTTCTCCCTCCTTCCCCTGCCAACTGCAAATGCGTCACTGAGGGATATTGCCAGAGCCAGCCCCGGTGAGAAGTCGGGTGCTTTTTCTTGCAAAACGGACGAAAATGAGGCAGTCTGCACACAAAACCCTATCAAAAAGTATTTTGACAGGGATAAAGTTATTGCCCTTTTTTGCATCTAATGGATTTTATTTTAAATTAAAACAAAATTTTCAGTTTATTTTGAATTTTTTTTCTCTCTTTCTCCACCTTGGATTTAGAAGCTGTGTTAGCAAATGCCACAGTACAGCAGCAGTGCATAAGCTCCCAAGCAGCCTCCTTGCTGACCTCACAGCACAGGCAGCAAATGAAGGACTCCTTTAAATTGCTCTGTTTTTCCCTTTGCCTCCCACTCTCTACTCCCCAGCACACAGCTTCCCCTGGGACCACTGAGCAAACACAGTCCATCTCCTCTCCCACAAATACTGAACTTCTGACTATGGCAGGGATACATCTTCCAGGCTTGAGCTGCACCCCTTCAGCTGCCTCTGGGTTCGTGAAAGCTGAGGACCACAGCAGCTCCTCCCCAGGTCAGGGTCAGTGGTCCATGCCTCAGCAAAGCTTTGCCTGGGCTGGGTTAGCCAAGCACATTGGCAGTCTCCTGGGATGTGCATCCCTGACCACCTTAAAATATCAATCCTTTGCAGGATCTGCCGGCTGCAGGGTGGAACAGGCCTTGCCCACCTCAGCCACGGCATCACCCTCACCAAGTTTGAGCACCAGCAGGTCCCCCACAGTCCCAAACTGGTCCCGGTCAGGTACAAGCACAGGGGGCCTGGATTACCCTGAGCACTGCATTTGGCCGGGAGCAACGTGCCAGGGCCACGCCAGCTGTGGGAAGATGGGTAATCTCCAATGAACCATGAGGCTGGAGCAGCCCTGACAAACTCTATCTGATCTTGCATCAAGCCAGCCCACACAGTTTACTTGTCAGAATGTTTTAAGCCCATGTGGATGTGCAGCGGGAGCTCCTGCTGCACCACTGCACTGTAGCAAGGGGGTTGTGACAGCAGCGATCCAGACTCCAGGGGCAGCTATTCCCTGCACTGCCAAGCCAAGCTCATGGTTCTCCCCTCATCCAGCTCCTGGTGCTAAGGTCAGACAAATCTGCATCCTGGCACAAAGCAAAAAGCAGCAGCATGTTTTAACTATGCTTGTTAATAAACAGTAGCAGCAACCCTGTCCAGCCAAAAAGGGAGAATTCTCAAGCAGCAACAGGCTCCAGACAGGATTAACTGCACATATTCTGGAGATGAGGTACGGGTGCAAGAGGATGCAGTAAACAAGACCAGCAGTGCTTTCCTGCTAACAGCAATGATTCATCTAAGAGAGTTAAATAAGTAAAGTTTTCCCAGAAAAACAGAGCAAGGTTTGTTCCTGTAATTCATTCTAAAAGAGTTGGCTTTTAGTTTTCCATTGAGCATCAGCCATTTCCTTGTCCACTCTTTCCAGGAAAACATTTAGAAAGGTTGAGGGGGAAGAAGGAGGGATGACAGGAGAAGGCTGTTCAAGAATGCCTGCAAGTTAATAAAAAAATCGGTGTGGAATGCTCTTCTGTGACAAAAATTAGAGCATCTGATTTTCTAAAGATTCCACACTGCTTTCTTGCTTTATTGATTTTTGAAGGAATTTGGACTTATTCCCATTTGGCCATATTTCCAGGCAGCTGTAGTGTTAGTTTTACACACTGCCTCCCTGAGCCAGGCCTAAACTTCCCCCCACCTCTGGCATGGAAATTACTCTCAAGGAGATGAAGGCAAGGCACAGCTTCCCTTCCCATCCCTACCCCCAGTGCTGGGCGAGGGGCTGGTAGCACTTTTAGAGCTCCAAGGACCAGAGCTGACCTGGGATAGGTATCAGCCAGAAAGGTTTAAGGGCGGAAGCTCCAAAGCTCAGGTCAGCAATACAAGATCCACACATCATGAGACAACTCATCCCAGTCCTGGTGAAACAAGGACAAACCCTGGCTCCTACACCATCAGTCCTACAATGGAAGTGAATATTTAAAAGTGCTTGTTTGCAGCACCCTAAATAGGAAAAAAAAAAAAACAAAAAAAAAAAAAACCCAAAGAAAAATCTGCCTCCTGTCATAGGCTTTGGTTTGTGAAGAGAGGGAAATGGGTTTTCAGGGGCTTTTTACACCTTTGTGAGCTTCCACTACAAAAACAAAAGGAGGATTCAAGAGTCCTGTTTCCACAACCAGCAATAAAATATCACACAGCTATGAAGCTGAACTTAAGAGTATAAAGTAAATCTAAACTGAAATTTAGTACTTTTGCCTTAGGTCAAGAAGTTGCATTTTTAGTGGAACCTTAATTACTTCTTCCAGCTGTAGGTCTTAAATAAGCCTGTCTGTCAAAAGCTCACAGATTGTGTTGAAGTGGAAATTTCTGCATAACCAAATTTGGAGCAGATGAAATTAAAGAAAAATAAACCACAGAAGAAAAACAAAATGACTTAATGTACTGCACTGGAATTAATTCTGCTTTCTTGACAGCTTTCTAGAAGGGGTCACCAAGTCCCAGATACCCATGCCCAAGGTGTTGGGCAGGAGGGAGAGGAGAGCCACTACAATGATAATGCAGTGAAAACACTTACCAAAAGTTGAAGAAAGCCTAAAATAACTAAAGTCAAACTTCATTAGGTCACTCCTCAGTACAACTGCATTTTATCATCTCCCAAGGTCAGTTTTCATGCAAGGGAGTGTCAAAGTCAGCAGTTCACATTGTTTATTGACATGCCACCTTGCAGCAGGTCCCATGTTAAATGTAACGGGTGCACTTTCCAGCAGGGCAGGCGGCTGTTGTGGTGTAGCCTCCCCCATGGGGGTCCCTTAGTCCTGGCTGTGTCTGCTCCAGAAACCAGCTTCGGGCAGAGCCAGGGCCACCCTAGGCTCAAGAGCTTTTTGGCCACCAAGAGCTGTGATAGGGTCCCACAGCCCCTCCAGCATGGTTCACACTGCTCCACAGCCTTCCCTGGGGACAATGACCAGCCCAGCACGGGCAGCCTAAAGCAGGCTGGACAGAGCAGCAGGAATGCCAAGGGTCACTGTTAGAGCATTAGTCTGCTGCCAAAGCACATCCCCCTGAACCTCATAAGGAGACTCAGCCTTAGAGCCCAAATCCACATTTGACTCCCTCAGGTCACCTTCCTCCTCCCAGGGGAAGCCACCCTGCATCACACACTGTCTCAAAACAGAGTAATGGGGTGCTATAACAAATCTTACCCAGACCAGGAAAGGAAAACGATCCCCTCTTAT
This sequence comes from Pardalotus punctatus, assembly GCA_013400915.1. NCBI lineage: Eukaryota > Metazoa > Chordata > Aves > Passeriformes > Pardalotidae > Pardalotus > Pardalotus punctatus. The sequence continues at coordinate 30,120 of VZTX01015907.1, forward strand.
CTTCAGTATATTGAATAAAACACCATCTCCCAGACCCTATGAAAACAAAGTGCTCCCTGCACCCACCTTCCCTCCACCCCAGGGGAGGACAAGAGAACAGACAACTTGTGACAGAAAGCCTCACTGCCCACCACACTGGACAGTGCTCAAAGCACAGAGCAATCATCTTTGACATCTCCAGGAAGGAGATGTGTCCAAGGCAGGCTCCTCTGCTGGCAGCAGGACGTGCTTGTGCGCGCCATCCATCCCCACCCACGCCTTTGCTTTGCCATCTCAGCAGCGCTCAGGAGTCCTTGGGGCTTCACCCCCGCTTTTCCGTGACATTCATTGACTGTCAGGTCCTGTCCCGTCTCTGCACTGGGTTGGCAGCGGGACAGGAGATGCCCTGGCCCCAGCACTGGGGTCCCACTCCGGGGTGAGCCGAGCCCTTGCTCGCCCGCCCCCATCCCACGCCGAGGCGCAGCCGCGCCGTTCCCTGCCCGGCTCGCTCCCGTTCCCACTCCAGATCACATTGCCCTCTAGCGGAGCTGGCTGCACAAAAAGCCTTCACCAGCGGCCGCAAGGACTGGGGAAACTAAGAGGAAAAAAAAAAAAAAAAGAAAAAAAAAAAAAAAAAAAGAAAGAAACTCCAAACCCAGCAGAGCGGCCCCCAACCAGGCTCCCCCCTCGCATGCGGAGCCGCTCTGTGGAAGCGGAGCCAGGAGCAGCCGCGGAGCCGCGGGGGGACAGGACCGTGCAGTGAGATCCCCCAGAGCCAGGGGCTCGCTCCCGTGAAAAGCAAAGCGGGCTTTACGGAGCCACCGTGCAGCTCCCAGCCAGCCCACGGGACAAAGCCAGGACCTTCCACAAACCGCCTGGTTCCCCCCTGCACTCAGGGCTGGAGCCTGGGTTATCACAGGCTGCTGCTCTTTGGATGAACAAGCAACAGGAGATGTCCCTCCTCTCGGGAGAGAGGGAGGATTTTAAGTTGGCAGTTCACGATCTCTAAAATGCAGGTGCTTTTTGACAGGGAAACACTCCAGCTATTCACCCGGGGTGGTGGGTTCAAAGCGATGGGAACAAAGCGATGGCTCCAAGCTGCTCCAGCCTCCAGCCAGCTCCCTGATGAGAGATAGATCAATTATCCCCTTTGGAACAAGATTTCAAAGCATCTTGCAGGACCTGGGAACTATCAGGACAGCAGCCCATCCCCTCCAAAGGAAGGGCAGCACAGCTGGGAGCTGGTGGCTCTGCCAATGGCAAACAGGCCACCCTGTGTCCCAGGGCTGGGGCCAAACCCTTAAGCCGTGGTTCAGACCTGAGACACAGGCACCCACAAAGCTTGGGGGGGCTGGAGCAGCCCTTTTCTCCAGCAGTGGTTTCAGCGTGAATCTTTACCAGCTCTCACTGGAGAAGCTTCCTGGGAAGACAGAAAAAGCCAAGAGGCATCACCAACTGCAATGAAAGCTGCCCAGCTTCCCAAGGGGTTGATTTTTGCTTTGGGAACCTGACTAAATCCAGCGAGGGAGGATCAGTCCAAGACCTGGCCTGCTCATTACATTAACTCCAAGGAGCAAGCCAGGTTCTTGACAGGGCTTGGTGGAAAACCAACACAAATGAGAGGGGTATTGAACTTTCAAGCCACTCCTCCACCTAAAAATAGTTAAAGGTAAAAGACACATGGCTATTTTTGCTTTACAGGTCAGCACAGACAATCCTCAGCTTTTGCTCCCTAGAAAGTTTTGCCCACCACAGGGTGCCAACAGTCACACCAGGAACTCGAGGCCATCCTGGGTCAGGGTATTGTCCCAGTTATCCTTGGAGAGATGGCTCATCCAGAGTACTTTGGGCCACTTGCAGCCCCTCCTCAAGTGCTGTTCAGCAACTTCTGTTTAAAGTTTCTGTTGCTCTGTGGTTTGCAGGGTTGGATGCCTGCCACTGCATGACTGCACCGCCGAGTCATCCAGCCAGAGCATTTGCTGAGGGGAAGCTCATCCAGGCTTGGATGCCGAACGGAGCCTCCCAGGGCTGGTGTCACCCTTGGTCACTCACAACCCTGCTCCCATAAAGGCATCCTCCACATTCTTCCTGGGATGATTCTGGGTACCACCAGCCACTGGGCAAGGAAAGGTTTGTGGGCAGGACCATGTGGATCCTCATGTCTCCTGGGAGTGTCACCTGGTCAGGATACAGGTCAGATTGCTGCACCCCAGCACGGCATGAAGGCAGGAACCCACATACAGAGCAAAAATCTTCTCCATCTCTTGATCCACCTGAAGCAGGGAGGCTGATACCCTTGCATTCAGCCAACAGCCCTCCATGAAGGAGTTTCACCAATACTGTTGGACCCTACAGGACATTTCATGTGCCTCTCAGACACAGGCCCATTAATCAGATCTTTCTCTTCCCCACTCTTCCAGTTTTATTCCTATCCTTTACTCACACATCCACTCAGATCCTCCCATCATCTGACAAACACCCACCTAGCAAGGGCTTGTTTCAATCACACAATGGTCCCCACTGCTGGGCCAGCACTGCTCTTGCTGAGTGAGGGGGAAAGCAAAGAACCTTCTCCCCCCTCAGGCAAGTCCGTCCATGGGAGGAACAGCACCAACCTCTCCCCAGCTGCACCCTTCCTCCCCCAGGCCTTTCTTTCCAACTCCTTCACCTAACCCAGGTGAAAACTGCTCTGCATGTTCCTCCATTGCCCAGGGCAGAACACATGGAAAGATTACTATATTTTACAACATATGCAAATAATAAAGAATAAATAATCCCTGATCTGCTCAGCCATTCTGCTAGTGCCAAATGGGGAGAGAATTTACCTTCAAAAGTCCTGAGACACAGCATTCCAAGTGCAAGATTTTTAAGAGGCCTGAATTGACAGAGAAGAAATTCAGCAGATTCATGTTATTTGGGACATTGAATCTAAATCTGGAATCAAGCAGTTGCCTTCCTGTTAGCTCTTAGCTATCCATTTTCCCAGAAGTAGCTGCCTGTGTTTCCAACACATTTGGCAACTTTTCTGCCTCTCACATCATGACAACTTCCACCGGTTTCTGTAAAAGGATTTCAAATAAAAGGAAAATGCTATAGAAAGGTAGAACATCCCCTTTGATATGGGTTTCAGAGGATATAATCATCTACTCACCTCAAAGATTGAGAAGAACAGTGGTTTTAGTTCCACGTGCACTTTCAGTAAAAAAAAAATGCACATTAGATGAAAAAGTTTCAAACCATTTTTTTCATTATTACTGATGACAAATTCCATATGTGTTCAACTGGTGCCAAGTTAGGTCTTCTAAACTTCTGACAGAGCCTTATTTCATCTGATCATTTGTTACAAAATTAGTTCTTTGGGAATACCATCTCTCTGGAGAACCAGACAAGTTGAGAAAATTTCCCTCTGGGGAATCACTGGTTTAATATTCAGATTCAATTATTTTCTAAATTTCTGGTGTGTGCCTGTAGTATATTGAGTAGAGAGTTGAAGACATTTAGTAGACTATATCATACATCTGAAGTTCATGTTTTGTCTGGGAATGTGAAGGCTGAGCTGCTAGAAGTAGAAGCATATTCCTCCCCAACTTGCTCTGAGCTGGCTCCCCCTTTCTGAAGCACTTTGCATGCAGCACCATTAGGTATAAGGCTAATTTTGCCATACACAGGTGCCTTGCAGCACTGCTCCCCATGTAAACAGAGCTGCTCAGGTGCCAAGGTCTGTGCCCCCAAGCTCCACATTAGAAGTGCCCTCATGTACATCCTGTTTCCCAGCCAGGATGAAGCAACTCAGTGATGGCCATCCAGCTCAAAGGGCAGAAACCCATGTCAGAGGAGTCCCTGATGCAACCTGCACCAGGAGTGAAAGGTGGTAAGAACAGAAAAAATGTCTGTTTACACCTAAAAGTAGGCTGGACATGAGAGCAAGGTATAGAACACAAAGCTTCTGGAGGAGGGGAAGCCTCACCCACTGGTGCCAGGGCACTCACTGGTGCCCCTGCAGAGGAAGGATTCCAGTCCCTGGGGCTCTTAATCAGGCATTTAATATAATTGATCTTATTACACTAAGCATATTACTGTTAAGCCTTCAGCTGTTAATGTTCAGTTGCTGTTGCAAGGGCCAGACCCAGCCACAAATCAGCCTAAAAGCGACACATCTGGAGCAGCAAGAGGACGCTTTTGAGAGTAATAATTACTTTGTCCAGGGAGTGTCTGAACCAGCACAGCAACAACTCCTAAAAGCACTGACTAGTCATTGTGGGAGACCTCTGGGACATGTGCCCCAAGGGCAGCTGTCTGCAGATGTGCCTTCCTCCAGCCCCACACTGCAAACTGCCCAGCCTAGACCCACCTGCTCCCTAAGCCCCAGTTCTGAATAACTCTGACAGGTCTGTTCTCCATTATCAGGGAGCAGCCCATTCTGAGCTTGCTATCGTCAGGTTTGCAGGGCTTTTCAACCCCTAGTCATTACACAAGCTCTGCAATTCTCCATCCTCCAAAACACACACAAGCCTCATTGGCCTCCAGCCCAGTTCTTATATCCTCCAGGGAAGCCAGAGCCCACCTTTATCTTCCAAGGCAGAGAGAGGTTCCCTGCAGGCGCCACTCAGCCCCTAGCAGAAAGCTTAACAAAACAAGCTTCCCTCCAGCCCAAATCCCAGGACTGCTACTGAACATACCAGCAAAGATCAATACCAAAAACCAGCACCTCCTCTTTGGGATTCCTAATCCAAATCTTCCAGCTTCTAAGTGCCCTCTCTATCCAGCATGAGTAGTAACAGCAACCACCTGAAGGCCAGTCTGTAGGAGCTGTAGGATGGGCTTTTTTTGAGGTCTAAATGAAAGCTTTAACCACCCAGCTGGTGAGGAGTTCATCAACCCAGGGGGTTTCTGTGGATATCTGGGTAGTGATGGTGAACAAAGGGTCAGAGGCAAGTGAGCTGCTCTGGCTCTGGCTCAGGCTCTGGCTCTGGCTCTGGCTCTGGCTCACTCCACCACGGACCATGTGAAAACAGGCAGAAATCATGCTGGGTTGCATTCACACCATCTCCTTTTCTTTGTGTCACAGGTTTTTTTTTTCTAGAGGTTTTAATATTGGTCAGCTTCTCACACACTATTTAAAAGGGACCTTATCTTGAATACCCTTTTTTGACGTTATCAGCTGTGATTCCACAACTTAGAGAGGTTCAAATTATCTAATGTAAAATCTCAAAAACTGTGTATATGAGAGTGTCTTTTAATTTCTTCATTTTCCTAAGCCTTTCTAGAGCAAAATTATGACCTTGAAGTTGAAAGATGGAATAAAATTTAAAACAAAAGGAGTCAAATATTAGCTTTCAAATATCAGCAGTGAGGACCCAGGGCTCTAAAAGGATCCTTGAATATTTGGAACCAGAACAGTGTTACAAGAGCCATCTGTGCTAAAATTATTCATCTCATTGTTTTTACACATGAGGTGGAAATCTATATTTGCAAAGTATTGCATGTGATTTAAGCACCCAAGAGGAACTGAAAGAGAAAAATTCAGCCCTGAAGATCTGGTTTATTGAAAGTAAACAACTGAAAACAGGGTGTTTGCTGATTCATTCCGTTTGTGGCCGACTCTGTCATCATCACTTACTCGATTTCCTTCTCTGTCATACCTCTCTGCTTCACAATGGACAGAGAAAAATGCGCATGGAAGGGTCCTTGGAAGCTGTAGTCCGTTATCAGTGCACTCAGATCTGTGACTGAGAGCTGTGGAAAATCCACTCACTTCAAGAGTTCAGTGTAAGACACAGCTGGCTTGAGCTGCTGGTAGGTAGGAAAACGGCAGGTAAAGTGAGATCTGTGTCACAGGGGAAAAAAAAACCAAAACCCAAAACTGATTGGATTTTACAATACTGCCCACGGGATGCCTCTGTCAGAGCGGTCCTAAGGAACCGGCTGGGAAGTCCTCGTTGCTACCAAGCCTATCCCGCACCCTGCTGGTGGAAACCAGGGGCAAGGGATGGCAAACCCCATGGCAAAGGAATCCCGAAAAAGTCCTCCCAACGCTCGCATGCCTTTCTCCCCCCACAGGAAGAGGGTGCTCCTGGACTGAGGCAGCCAAGGGCGGCTGCAGCCCTGAGCCTGCTGCCCTCCCCGGGGAACTCCTTCCAGCCCCACTGCGGTGGCAGAGGAGGCTGCGCATGGACTGCCTGCCACGGGATCTCTCCTGGCCAGCCTTTCCCGGGGCATTTGGGCCAGCAACATTAACAAAAGCAGTTTAAGGCAGTGCAGTATGAGTCATGCATCCTGTGACAGCATTTGCACATAGGGAATAAACACTAGGATCCACCATCTCCCACTGTTCCCGTGTACCAGTAGCCTCCAAACCAGTGCCACTCAGTTCAGCACAGTGCCCATTGTGCCCTGGTTCTTAAATGGAGTTTCCTGCCCCTTAGAAGCAGAGCCCAGACATGCACAGCAATCTCACTGATAGCTTGTTTCATACAGCCTCGGTCCTGCTGGGGAAAACCCGTGCTGGAATGGGAAGCCTGATGTTGGATAGCCCAGGGGCTTGCAGCCTGGGTTTGAGGCACAGCCTTTGGTTTCTGAGATGCTCTCTGAAACACCATCCACAGCTCGTTAATATGACCTGCTCTGAGCAGCCTGCAGAGCACAAAGCTATTCTATTGGGAAGTCTTTGGCTACCCAAGACAAACCAGGAAATAAAATGGGATGAAATATAACCACTCCAATAAATGCGGCATTCCGCTGTATTATCCCATTTGGAAAGGCGAAACTAAATCCAGTGGTGAGAAAAATTTTGATTTCACTCCTGATTTAGCATTTTCAAGGCTAACATAGGATTACACTACACAAACAGGCTGTTACCAAATTAGTTGACTTCAGGCCCTCCCCAGCTCAATAAGCAGTTGGATCATTCTGGCCACATTTTGCTCTGCACTGCAGTAGGCTTTTGGGTGACTCCCTGTGAGCAGCAGGAAAGCAAAATATCACCCTCCTATTTCTGCATTTTTAGGGCCAAAACTGCTGTTCTCTCCCCTTCTGTCCCCAGGCATGGAGATCTAGGCAAGGACAGTTCACCACCATTAGTAAAGACTGTCTCCAGACAGGGAAGACATGACCTTCACTTTCCAGTTTCCTTCTCTCCTTTCTTTTTTTCTTTTTTTCTCTTCTCACCATTCCTTTCTCCAGAAAGTCCCCCCAGCAACAAGACCAAATTAATACTTGCAAGGAGTGTCTCACCAGACTGCAAATGCCTCTGCTCTTTATCCTAAAATAATTCTCATGTGAGTGACTGGAATTGCAAATAGTTTTACCTTAGCCAAATGTGGGACTTATAATTTTAAGACTTTTAAAAGAAGCCAGAGAGTGCCCAGAAATGCCACTTCCACCTGGAGTGAAGCATGACCTCTGGAGGGCATGGCTGTGTCCTCTGTCACTCCTGAGGGCGGCTGTCCTGCCCAGAGAAGGGGGCATGGAGTCAAAGCTCTTATGAGTGTTTTTCAATGCAGGTGGCTTTCTTTGATCCCAGGAAGAGCTGCATTTGTATCAGATAACAGCTCAGGGTGATTTTTGAAACTGGCAGACCCATGCTGAGCTGGCTGGAGGCAGCAGCTCACCCTGGGTGATTTTCATGTTGCCAGAGGATGGAGAGGCAGTGCTGGGCACAGGGACATAGTCCCACCAGCTGCAGATGGTTCAGGGTGGCTCCTGTCTCAGCAGATTGAATTTGTCACCTGCAAATATCTTCTTGATAGACATTACACTGTACTTGGCCTTAAACACACTTGTGCATGTGTGTTCGCATCCGTGGGGTCATTGATTCCCTCCAATGCTGCCAGTAGGTTGAACGCTTTAATTTAGTCACACAGCTAAAAGATGCTACAAAGTGCTACCTTCCTTTTGGGAAGGTGGGAATGCTGACCTCCAGTCAGGGGGAAGCCCTACCAACATACCCATATACCCTAAAACCAGCAGCTCATGTAGTCCAGAGCCTAGAAAGACTTTTGGGTTCAGAGAGAGAACTGTGCAACAAAGCCCAGAATGCAGATCACCCAAGAAACTGTCAGCAGCCAGATCAAATCCAACATTTGCACTGAGCATCTCAGCACTACAGTGTGACAAAATCTCCACTCCAAAATTACTAAATCTGGAGGAAGTTTAAATCCAGAAACAAAGCACTTATACTTGAATCAGCCAGTATTTACAGTGTGTGTTCATGGGTGGGAGTTTATGTGTTTGCATCCCATGCACACACGTTTGTATGCACTCATTAACTACTGCAATTTCTAAAAAAAGTTAAAATCTGAGATCACAAGAAGTAAGAATATTAGTTGGATTTTTTATAGGCAAAGTCACAGCTGAGGTTGGCATCATGATTTGTACTTGCTCAAATCTTTTCCCACAGCCAGCATTTTGGGGCAAAAACAACTGGTTTAGCAAAGCTGCAGAGAGCCACCCCATGCCAGGGGCAAATTCCAGGCCTGGCCTAAATGGGTGTAATTCACATTCAAATCAGCTGAAGTTTGGCCAGCCTGCTCCAGGACTGGCCCAGCTCCTGCAGGGTTCCTCCGCGGATTGTTCCCAGCCTGTCACTGTGATGAGCACACGCTTCCAGGATTTTGGCACAGGACTGAGGCGAGGACGGCTCTGGCCACGCCAATCAATCACAGAGCCTTGCATTGGACAGATCTGAAATCAGTCACCGATTTACCAGCTTCCAGGCTGATGAGGCGTGTGACAATCAGGAGCATTTGGGGATACATATTTATGTTTCTAGAAATGAAAACACAGGGAGCTATTAATAGATGAATCTAAAAGCATCCCTGGGACCGTGTAAGGTGTCATCATCTGGCAGCACTTCACTGTACCCACTGCAGGGAACGTAATCGTGGGCTGTCGTCGTGCACCCGCCCGTAGCAGCAGCTCAGGTTCAACCCCTCTCTGGGGCCAGCTCAATCTCCACCAAAGGGGCAGCAACGTTGTAACTCCCCTCCAAAGCACTTAGAGAGGGACTCAGTGCTGGAACCCAGCAAGAGTTAGGACAGGGATGGATTTTCTTATTACCAACTCTGCTGTTCCACCTTCCCACAGGAGACAGGATCCAGTTTTCTCTCTCCCCAGGCAGACTGAGGAAAGCCTGGAGCCACCCTCTGGTTTCATGACAAAGGTACACTTGGGAGCAGGAAGGCACCTGTGAGGGATGCTCTTCAGCTGGGGGCAATGCTGAAGGGGGATGCAGAACTTAGACTTGCTCTTCTTTTCTTGGAGTAGGACCTCGCCAGGTTTGGGAAATGGCTGGGCCAGTCTCAGCTTGATGCCTAGACCTTGTCAGCATGTGACCCAGGAGACTGGGAAGTGCTTCTCATCCCCTGCATCCAGGGCGAGGGGATTGGGTAGGATTTGGCTGCACAGGCGAGGCGCTCAATGCACTGCGCATCAATATTCAGCACAAGGAACAGAAATGCAATGTGTGTGTCTATTTGTTTTTATATCTACTCCTCTGCTCCCCCTGCCATGAGTTCCCCTTGGAACTGTAGGCACAACAGACTGTTTTCCAGCTCTGAGGGAGCTCTTATGCAAATCGGCAAGGCAGTACAAGAGGCTACTGTCCTTTCCCAATAACCTTTCTCACATCTCTGCTGTTGCCCTGTAGAGGTGGAGGTGATGGCAGAAAGCAGGCTGAGCACCCACTGCTAAAAAGTGACAGCAGGAGAGGAAGGTGGCCTGACCAGCTGATTCTTGGTTAAGTCCTCAGTCCTGGGTATGGCAGGGTGCTGAGCTCCTAGGGGTTAAATATTATTTAAAGCCAAAAACATGAAATAAATGAGCAATTTTACCTTTTTTTTTTAATCTGTACGTTTTCCAGAAAAAAATTTCAAATATATTAAAATAGAGGTATTTCACATCTAATCTGATCTTGTCCTTTAGTGCAGTCAGCTGGCACCCCCTTCAATTTCTAGAAGGTCATTCTACTGTAAGGCTGTTTCAAATAGCTTAAAATTAGTTACAGATTTATAAACAATTACATATTTATGTAAGATGAGGGATTTTCCTTAATATGCATTTAATGAGACACTCAGAATATGAACTAGCTCTGGTTTGGGATTTTGTTCGTTTTTATGGTGTTTCTAACCATTTATTTTATAGGCTCTGGGGAGTGGAGGCTAAAATTGAGAGCTTGTAAGAGGTTATAAAAGAAAAGAACAGACATATTTTTCACGGCAGTTTGAATAACCAGGTTGAAGAAAAGAAAAAAAGAGTAGCAATGCCTTTTATTCACATTTTAGGCAATTGCTTTTTCCCAGTGCTGGACTCAGGCATGGGGACCTACATTTTTTTTCTCACAGGCTTTTTTCCATAGCACCTTGCAAATGCAGCCCAGTGCTCACCAATGCAAGAGCATCTCCTTTATCTGCAGCCCGGGGAGGTGGGCGCTGGCGCTGTCCCCTCCTTAGGGACTGGGCCATGCAAAGGAGAGGCTGCAAACAGTCAGGAGCCCAAGCAGAAAGCCCCAGGAGCCCACTCATGGGTGTGCATGGCACTGTGCCTCTCTCTGGATGTTTAAAGCACCGCTCCTACCAACGTCTCTCAAAGCTGTGGGCACCTGGCACTTCTGTAAATCAGATTTTCAGGTCTTCAACAGGCATTCAGAGAAAAAGAAAACACATTTATGGGCCACCTGCAGTCAAACATCTTGGAGGTCCAGACACAGATTTGCACAAACCAGTTCCTCGTGACGGATGGTCTGAGTACCCAGCTCAAGCTCCTTCTGTGTGGTTGATTGCACATCTCACATGCAGCACTTCCAGCCCCTGTTTTTACAGAAAATGTCTTGAAAGGAGAGGAAACAGCTGGTGAATAATTCATTGTGTACCCTCCCAGCTGTACTGCAGCCTCTCCTCAACAGGCAGGGTTATCTGTACCACCACGAGCCATTCCCTCAATGCTTCTGGAAACAAAGGCTCCTTTTCTGCAGCTGTTTATCCAAAGGACATGGAGAGAGCTGCAGTAGGAGTTGGGGAAACAGCAGTAGTATGAGATCCCACTCAGTGTAATCCCTTCTCAGGGAGCAGAGATACCTCTGGACAAGGAGGGCTTGGGACTCACAGCCATGTTCCAGATTTATCTGCCATCTCTGTTCCCCTCACCACTGAGCCTTTTCCCAACTTAAAATGAGCCATCCTCTTGTATAAGAGAATGCTTCTGGACTTGGTAACAAACCCTAAGTTGTGAAGACTGAAGAATTATGGAAATTAAAGAAACAAGCAATAGAACAAGAGGAAACAGCTTCAAGTTGTGCCAGGGGACGTTTAGATTGGATATGAGGAAAAATGTCTTCACAGAAAGGATGGTCAAGCTGCCTAGGAAATGTGCTGCCCAGAACAGGCTGCCCAGAACAGGCTGCCCAGGGAAATGGTGGAGTCACTGTCGCTGGAGGTATTTAAAAGATGTGCAGATGTGGCACTTGGGACATGGCTTAGTGCTGGCTTAACAGTTAGACTCAATGATCTTAAAGGTGTTTTCCAATTTAGCCAACTCTCTGTTATTAAAAAAATGAGCACAGTGTGGGGGCAAAAGGAACATTTTGAAGGGTAAAGAGCAGGGCTGTGCTGAAAAGATGTTCAGAAATATGCTGCCCCTTGGAATGTCATGCTGTCCCTTGGAATGTCATACTTCCCAGGCACCTACTGGCACCCTCTACCTGGGACTGAGTGGCACAGAGCAGCCCTGGGGGATGTGGCAAAAAGTGCACTGGCTCCATGGAATGCTTTTTGGGGAAACCCCCCAGGATGGGGCTGCCAACAAGGATAACCACACTGCTCATCTCATGCTGAGGACCCCAGTCATCATCTCACTTCCAGCTCATCCTGAACTGGTGGAAAGTTCTGATACTGTACCTCCCAGCCCATAACTCACACATCTATTAGTCACTGACAACTATTACATCTTTTGCCATCACATGCACTGCTGTAGATGTTGCCAGAGTCCAGCTTGGGGAATATTTCTCCAATATGTGTTTAGACATAATTTTTTTTTTTAAAAAAAAAGGACTCTCCTCAGCTAGCTATCCCAATCTGCCTGCAGCACAGAGGGAGACCAGGGAGAGGTTTGCAAGTGTTTTTTTCAGAGCTGCAGTAAACCCATCTCCAGGCCCCTGCCGCCAGCCAACGCTGCCCTTTGTGAGCTGCACAGATGCAGCGGGAGGGAGAATGTTGGTTGAAATCCTGACAGACTTTATGCTAATTCACCAAAGAGCATTTTAGACCATACACGGACACTTAATCAAGTGGGAAAGACAGCAGCGAACACGACATTCAATTATGGGAAAGAAAAACGAAGTCTTTTACCCTGCATTTGGCGTTCTCCCAACACACAGAGTTAATTGTTAGGAGGGTATATTAGAAGGCAATGAAGGAGAAGATTGAAAACCCTGATTATGCCTACGTCCTGAAAATGCTGAATTTATTGAATTCCACATGAGAAAACAGTCTGTGCTACACTGAGGGCTGTGCCAGCAGCCAGCTAAGAGCTCAGGGGTTCTGTATGTGCATGTAAGAGGGGAACAAAGCACCCCAATTGCTTTATGAGCCTCTGCCAACTGCTGGCCAAGCCCCACTGCATCCTTAAAATGGGGCAGGTCAATGTATACTCATGTAGATGCTCTTGGTGTAGGTGATGCACAAGGCCAGCACGTTTTTCAGGAGCTCAATTTCCCTTTAGAAAAGGATCTAACCAGGTAAAGTTGGAACAGGCATTTTATCTGTGACCTCTGTGTAGTACATTTAGTAGCATTTGCCTAAATTTGGCTAGAGTCTGAAGCAACAGCAAGTCCAAATGCTTTGGCAAGCACTGGCACAGATATCCATGAGACAACAAGAGTGGTGGAGCTGGATCACATGAAGGTCCATCAATCCCAGCTGCAGAAGAGGGGGTATTACCAGAACAGAGAATCAACCAAAATTCTCCCCCAAAAAACCCCACTGCTTCCAACAGTTTGATTCTTAGGCATGTCCTTGGGCTGTGGTGTTGCCTCAGCATGTTTCACCATGAATTTTTTCAGTTGTCCCTTGAACCATATAAAATTTTAGCCCCTGTTTTCTTCATGCCTCATCATGGGTGAGGAGCAAAATTGTGTCTGGCACCGACCCATGGATGAAGTCATTATATAATGACCCATGGCCTAATATATCTCCCTGGGAAACTCCCTAGATCAGGTCCCACAAAGGAAAAGGAGTGCCAATAATTGCCAATTCCATCATGCCATTAATGATGCCATCAGCTTTTGCTGAAGTCAGTAGAATTTTTACTAGATTTTAGCAGAGCGACATGCTTTTTTTCCTTTTTTCTTCCATTTTTTTAAAACATGTAAATTGTCATGGATAAATGAGCTCCAGCTGACGGGGCACCTGCAGTAGCTGTCACTGTGCTGCAGGGGGGAACCTTTGGCTGCTGAAGCATTCACGGCTGCTGCAAGTTGGAACAGGCACCGCAAGTTAACTTTGGCCAGAATGCCGGTGGGAACAGCCCTGGTGATTTGTCCCGTGGTCCCAATTTTATTACAGCTAGCTTCTGGTTTTTCTAGTTTTAAACAGCTTAGGAAAAACAGCCCCAAAAATTAAAATAATTAAAAAAAAAAAAAAGGGAAAAAGACAGATAGAATCTGACATTCGGGGTAAGATAGCCAAAAGTGTTGGTGTACTTCCTTCAGATCACATGATTTTTGTGCCTGACCAATGTCACTGGAAATATCCAAGTGGAAAACCTGAATCTGTCTCAGACTCACAGTCAGGCTGTCACTGCAGAGGGAGAAGTCCAGCAGAAAATTATACTCCTAGTTCCTAATAAAGTGCAGTATACCAGAGGGAACCCAAAAGGCTTATATAACAGTGACACATCCCTCACACGGCAGCCAGGTATGTGTCCCAGTCCAGAGAGCACTTGGCACTCGCTGAGCTGAAGTGAACCCCAGCAGATCCGACAGGAGTCAACTCCATGTTGAGCCAGCCCCAGGCTGCTGCTCTGGGTGGCCGTGGGAGGCCACACGTCCATCAGGGCCAGCCTGAGGACACACACAGCTCCCGGGATGAGGAGCTGAGGCAGGACAGCAAAACACCCAGCATCAATTTGTTGATGGAGACCTCAGGGGAAACTGCCGAGCCTAGAAAAACAAATTGACAGCAACTCCATCCTCAGCAGCCAAACGCACTTCGGTTTTGGCTTAAATTTGTCAGGTGCCTGGCCCAGCTTGTGCTGAGCAGCGAGCACGAACCAGCTGTGTTTACCAGGCTGGTGGCAGGTAGGAAGGAGCACTGTACCTGTGCCAGCCCAAAGCCTGTGGACAGAGCAGGAGACATGGGACCAGGAACTCTGGCTTGGCCCCACATGCTGGCAGCATCTGCCCCTTGTGATACAGCTTTTAGATAAATAAGTTTGGATGGTATTTTCTTAAATGAGAAAAGAATAAATCTCTCAACTAAAATGTCCACTATGCTGTTTAAAATTTGATTTAAACACTTCCCACTGCTTTTTGATGGTTTATCCCTCTCTCTGGGATTTTTTGAGAAATAATTTTCCACTTTAGACCCCACAAACATTTTTTTATGAGGACCTCTTTGAGGACTGGGCTGGCTGATCATTTGCAAGAGTGTTGATCCCTGGGGCCGTTTCCAGCACTGCTGGGTAATGCTCCAGGAGACCTGGCAAAAATTCACCCCCAAGCTGTGCATGCCCTCAGTCGCACTGGATTTTCAAGAACCACGTCAATATGGTACCACGCAATGCCCTGCCTGGGTCAGCAGGAGGAATGTATGAGCCCACACCTATGGGCAGGTCACACAAGTGGAAATGAAGGTTAGAAAAGTGCAGAATCCAGGCAGCAGTTAAACATGGGTGAGCAGATTCCTCTTTTTATCAAGGATTGAGGGGAATTGTTTGCCTCTAGTTTGCAGCAACAACCACACTTCAGATCATCATTGCACTGCCAATGCAAATGTCCTCAGACAAACCCAGGAAGACCTCTGCATATAAGGAAGAAGGAGAGATCTTCAGAACAAAACCACCTCAACTACAACACTTAAAATGGAAGTCAAGCTGGAAGATTAAAAGACTGGCCTGCTCCAGAAGCACATTTTCCTGTTCCCTGTAAAACAAGCAGAGGGTGGTTTCAGTTCAGCAGTGGCTGAGCTGCTGCAGAATAAAACGCACTGAAGAATGAGCTGCATCAAAAGCAATGGAACTTTGTCCTCTTGGTGGCTCAGCGTCTCTGGCGTCTCCAAAATGTTTGTTTATAAGTGGGAAATTGCTAACTGGCCTATGCAGAGATGAAGGCAGTTGAGGCTCCAGCTTTGGGAAGTTGCCCATTCAATAGACGGGCAGATGAGGCTGGGAAAGACCCATGAGAGCAGGGGCTGGAGGCAGCAGAGTGGATACAGCTCCATCCTCACCACTGCAGATGACCCAAGGAGTTCAGCTTCTGACATCTGCTTCAGCCCACTGGAGCCCTGAGAGAAAACCTGAATGTCACATCCCACTGCTCTGACCTCACCTCACCCATCACCACCACCATCCTCACACTTCTGCTAAAAAAATCCAGCCCTCAGACATAGTTTCTCAGAGCACAAACCAAGCATCAGAGAACCAGTCCCTTCCATCCCACAAAACAAAAAGCTGCAAGCGGCAGTACCAGGGAGGCTTGCCTTGCTTTTATATCTTCTCAAGCTCTTAACTCTGAAACCTAATGATGGTGCTAACACAGCAGCTACCTTTGGCTTTCTTCCAGGGACCATTGCAGCAGGCTGCCAGCTGCAATAGGCTTGTGCCACCATCCCATAGTCCTTCCACAAAGCCCCAGCCCCTCAGAGGGAGCATCCAGCTCACTGCAAATGTTTGCTATGACACAGCCACTGCAGAGTGCCGGAGACTGAAATCCTAAAAGGTCACCTCTATCATAGGACAAACTACAACCCACACGACATAACCTTTTCTCACTCACTAAGAACAGCCCAGACACTGGGAACAACTGATCAGCACCCTCATGGATGCCAGCAGTAACTTAAGCAAATCTGCTTTTATTCTATACAAGCAAGCAAACACCTTGAACTCTTATCAGGCACTTGTCACCAGGACAACCAAGAAAGGTGCTTGAACCCTGGCCAATATGTTTGTCTCTTCTGCATCACAGAATACATGAATTGCAAGAGCAGGCTGTCTCTAGGAGCGTTTGTGTCTCAGAGATGGCAGCAAGGTTTCCAGGGTAAACTCAAAAGAACTCTTACATCTCTTGTGGGCTTAACCCAAACACAAGTCTAAGGGATGTCAAATGCTGACATCATTTAAAAAATCCAACCCCACATCTCCCAAGCACAGGCCTTACTCCAAGGCTTAGCTCCCTTTATCACACTGATTTATTAGCCCAGACCCACTTGCCTCAGTGGTTTAAGCTGAAACACCTGGCGGTAAACCAGGACACAAGCACTTCTTATTCTGCCATCCCCAGTTTGGGGGCAGGAGAGTGGGGTTAGAGCCTGATAGTGACAGAGCAGAGAGATGAAGAGGTGAGCCTGAGTAATTTTGTCTGCCTTCTTAGCACGACTGAAATTCCCACTCACACTGTTGGGTGCTGCAGCAGGTGCTGCCATACCCAGCTCTGAGTGAGTTGTCAAACAGCAGCACTCCCAAGTTCCCCTGAACAACCCCCACTGGTAATGGAACATGTTGGCAATTGTGGGGTATGCAGATGGGATGGGTGGCCAGGATGAGGTCCGCCCACAGCGCTGCAAAAAACTGTGAAGGAACCCAAGACCTTGTCCAAGTGTGCTTCACACCTTTCTACAGTAAAAAAACCTGCATGTACTCCAAGCACTCTGCCTGAATGGTGGCTGCTCCACTGTGGGCAGCCCTGCTGCAGAGATGGAAGGCAATGGTGAGCCCAGTGAGCCTGTCCTGGTCCCAATATCCAAGCAGGGCTACAGGAAAGGTCTAGGGAGCAGAGCCAAAGGGGAGGAGACCCCTGGGGCCCCTGCATGGCTCAGGTGGTGTCAGGGAGCAAGCTGACCTTTGTGCAGTGCTTAGCAGCTGAGTTCAGGTGTTTCTCAGCTTCACTATTTACACGTGGATAGTTTTTGTCATGTATCTCATCTCCCAATTACTTTACATAATCTTTTTAGACCTTTTTTATTTCTGTTTTCAGGGATGGAGGCATCACAAAACTCTTACAACACCTTGGAGACATCAGTCCTCCCATTTCCCTAAATTACCTGTGGAGGAGCAGAGGGAAATCCTGGCAAGGGAAGCTTGGATCCTAATGTCCCAGCCACTTAATAAGCCATGAGTAGGGCATACTAATGGACAAATCTGATCAGGCAGTTACAATAACTTCTATGCAAAAGCAGTGCTTCCAAATGGAGAGCTCTATAAAATGATGCTAGTGCTGAATCCAGCAGGTAAAATTGCCACCCTGATTTTAAGCACCTTTATACGCACAAAATTATCTATCACCTCTATATAGGAGATAGCTACTGACTTAGAAAAAGCAAATGAAAAGACCCTTCTATGAACTTGCTATGGTTTAACCTCCTGATTGTCCTTGGATTTGAAAATTTAATTAGAAAGTAATTACAGAGAAACCGGAAATATTGCAGAGGCCTCATCACCAGGCCCGGGAGGTTTTCTTGGCAGCAGAGCAGCTGCACGCAGCACTAGAAGATTTCTGACTACTTTTTTACAAAGCAAAAGACAGACTCTTTCTAAACACCACTCTGAAGCAAAAAGGCTTTTGACTGATAATCTAATCTTTTTTCAGGAAAACAGGACAGGTTTCCTGTTGGGATGTTGGCAGCAGAGCTGTGGAGGCTGCAGTCACTGTTGGAGTTAACTGCTGCACCGCAGCCGCTTCCCACCAAAG
Organism: Pardalotus punctatus; assembly: GCA_013400915.1. Taxonomy (NCBI): domain Eukaryota; kingdom Metazoa; phylum Chordata; class Aves; order Passeriformes; family Pardalotidae; genus Pardalotus; species Pardalotus punctatus. The sequence goes on from VZTX01015907.1 coordinate 47,995, forward strand.
GAAGCTCACGACAGAGCTGCCCTCTTTCTTCATCCCTGTTTATTATTTCAACAGACCCAGCAGCAGCCAAGAGCAGAGAGAATGAACAAATGGGAATAAAAATAAGTTCTCTAAGACACACAAAGCATTAGCCAGTTCTTTTTTTAATCTTTCTGCTTGGCCATATATCTATTGTGTTTTACAACTGAAATAGCAGAGGGGTTTCTTACAGCAATGCCAGATCAAATCCAACCCTTGGGTGAGCATTATACCATATGTACCAGCCTCTAAACAAAAGTGAGGTGGCTATTTTGCTTTATCTTAGACAGGAGTTTGTCCTGCAATGAGCTACGAGGTCAGAACCGTTCCATGCTGAACAGCAGGGTCTGAACAGCCACACATGCCACCAAAATTAAATATACAGTAATCAAAAGTGAACTCAAATCATTTAGGCCCAATGGTTGGAGAGGTAATTTGTGAGTCACAGAGTCCTGCTCACATACCAGCCATGGGGAAAAAAAGGATGGTTACAGTAATGCTCCCTGTGGCAACCCAAGTGTCTACACAGTGAAGCTGCTGCAGCAAGAAGATATCTCTGCTTTGCCCCAAAGAGCCTCCATCCCCCCAACCCTCATCTAGAGAAGGGGATCTACACAGCCCTGACAAGTACAGCCTGCTCCAGAAACCAGGAGCTTGTGAACATACCGCTAACACTATGTACCTACACATCCTTCAGCTTTAGGCAGAGTCATTTCGGCATTCCCAGCAGCATTGCTTGGAATTAGGGTGCTGCTGCATCAGCAGTCCTGGGCCCTACAGCCTGAAGAACCACAGGCTTCATTCAGGTCAATTATAGCACATTATAAACAGAGGATCCTGCTTGTTTTGGAACTGGCACATAGTGAGTGGCAGCTTCTGCTTCCACAAATAGCCTGGGAGCTGGTGAGGACAGGCTCACATCAACTGGCCTGAAAAGTGCTGGGGTTAAAATTACACTAACAAGGAACAAGGAGGTGTCCCCAGCCTGGCCAGAAACTGGAGTGAATAAGCCTGGGTACTGATTATATCTGGGGCCAGGCTCTGCTTTAGCAAAACCTTTATTCTACTTATCTACAGGAAAACTGAGCTTTCATCCTGCACCTTCCTTGAGGGTTTTAAGTTGCAAAATTTAATAATCAGAGGTATACTTTTATAGACAAAGAGATGACTTTGCAATGACTTTAAGGCATGTTCATGATATATAGTACAAAAGGCAGGCAACTCATTGCTTCTTAGGGAGCCAGAGGGCAACAAATTCACACCAAATTCAACCAGGCACCTGCTCAGAGCAATTCCCACTGGGGAAGCCATCCTATTCTTTAATTACAAAACACTGCATCATTTTTCTAACCTTTGAATATTATTGATTTCTTTCAGGTGGGGAAAGAGAAATGCCAAGTGTGATGTCAGCAGGCAGCAGTACCTGGCACAATTGCTCTTTCCCAAAGCAGAGCACTGAATGCCAACTGAAGCACGGCTGGATATTGCATGATAAGAGTCAAGATACACTGTGCATATTTGGGGCAAGGGAGGCAAGGGTTTGACCCCTTGTGCCCTTGGGGGTTGCTCTGCCAAGGCCAGGTTGCTATATCATTATGATAAGGGTAATCCTGTTAGGCAAACACATCAAACAAATAGTCATTCCTGATTACAGACCTTGTCTAGGCAGATCTAACCCTGGGTTAAAAAATGTGCTGACTGTGCAGTCCTGTGGAACAGCACACAAGGGGCTGAGAGGGGGATATGTGGGGGCTTCTGTGCCCCAGGACCCCATGCAGGCACTCTCTGATGCGCAGGCTAATTCCTGGAAGTGTCTAAAAATTGCAACAGAATAAGTTTCCTCTCTTTCCCCTTCACTTCTTGTGTAGAAAAGGACAGATGACTCTTATGTCAGCCTGTTTTGCTTCTATATTTATGTCCTGCCTCAGGCTCACAATGTTCAGCTCAGATGCAATCCAGTCTGGTCGTATTAATACATCTGGGAAAATATTTTTAACAACCAACATCAAGCTGAAGGCCAAAATCATCCACAGGCACCAGGAGCTCTCTGACCCCTCTTGACCACTTGCTTATGAAACAGAAAGGCTCTCCAAAAGGTACTTTTTAGTCTTTTAAGGGACAAGCACAATTTTCAGCATTCCCCTGTAACACACTGGATGAAATTTAATCTCTGCTGCAGCTCTGGGAGTTTCCCGAAGTTTTGAAAAGGATGAACGTGGCTCTTTCATTCCAGGTCCCAAAATCAAGGCTTAATGAGGGGTGGGCTGTGAACCCAGTCAGGGCGATGAGGACACTGGTGACAGCCTGCAAACATCCCTGAGGACTTGTGAGACAGCTGCAGATGAAGGAGCTCATTACCTTTCTGCCCACCTCACCTTGCCAGACCACTTTTCTCTATCAAGGAACTAGAATAAAAATTAAGTTTCAAAGCCTTAAAAATTGGGTTATCCCACTGGTGGGCAACCTCAATAAATCTGTGATGCCAGCTGAGCCATTTATCCAGCCTCTCATCAGCTGGGACTAATGTCTGAAAACAGTCACCCCTCACATTATATACTTCCTACAGAGCCAGTGGAGTGATTTCCTTTCCAAAACAAAATGTATCAGAGCTTCACTTGGGCTTCCAAGAATCACAAATGGGTAAGGTTGGAAGGGACCATAGGAGGTCATCTAGTCCAAGCCCCTTGCTCAAGCAGAATCCCTTGGAGCACATTACTCTGAATTGTGTCCAGGCAGCTTTTTAATATCTCCAGGGAATGAGACTCCTCAACCTCTCTGGGCAACTTACTCCACCAAGAATCATTTGGGATGCAGATTTTTGGAATTTGCTCAGCAGCAGCCAGGAAACAAGAGTAACAGGAGAAGACTTGCTCACTTTGTTGTTTCCAAAGCAGATTTTTCTTTCATGCTATGGGTCAGGATGAGGCTGATCCTATAACACAGCAGAGAAAGCAGGGCAGCAAAGGTTATGGGCAGCTCAGGCTCAGTGTGAAATGGTGATTCTCACAAAGTCAAGAAAACAGAGACTGTAATACAAATGAAGACTGAGGAGGAAGAAGAGGTGGATGCTGAGCAAGACATTGCAATCATAAGTAGTGAGAACAGGGCGAGGTTCAAGGCCATGACTCTTCCCCTGGACAAGGTGGTGTTGTCTGATGGCTCCAGCAAGGGAGTCAGGATCATTGCCCCAGCCCAGATCACTGCTGACTCTCTAATCAGCTGTCTTGTTTCTCACATGAAAATATTTTTGCACTTCTCAGAAGAACTTTTGTATCTTTCCCAAGGTGATTTGATATTCTGACATGAAAGGACAGCCACTTGCCAAAATGCTCCCCTGAAAAATGGAGATGGGCAAAGAGACACAAAAAAGGCATCTACATGGTAGGTGTTACAGACCCAGGTGGGTTTAGGAGGGGGTGCTCTCCTCTCTGCATCTGATGTACAACAGCCATCCACGGTGAACAGCCCTCTCTCACCACCATGCAGGAAAAAGATGTGCACTGCTCCTTACCAGGCAGCCCTAGGCAGCTTCCCTTGCTGCCTTCCTATCCCTGGTGCCACAGGCAGCCAAAGGCCCTGAGGTGACAGAAACAAAGGCCGAGCTCTTCAGGGGAACCAGCAGCAGCAGAAGAAATGAAACCGAAAGGTTTCTGAGAAAATGTTTGTGTGAGGCTTCCACGAGGTGTCAGCAACAGCTATTATTCATCAGAGCTGAACAGAGTGCCTGGGGCTCCCATCCGCCTCCTCACATGGCATGTCCTCACTAAAGGAGAACAAATCCTGTCTAGTGACTGCCAGCAGCTCTGTGCCGTGTCTCCCCACAGGATGACCAGTCTCTGTCCCCTGTCTGACATAGCAGAGCAGAGGGTTCCCCATGCAGAGCAAGGACCCCAAGGACCAGAACAACATACTTGCATATTACCCCTGACCTAAAGAACTCACCGGCTAAAACAGGACAGCTGAAGCAGTGTTACTGCACACCATGTGCAGGTGGGATGCTGGTGGCAGAGAGAGATTAAATTGAAGATCAAAAATGTACCTGTGGTGAGAGGGGGACATACAGTATATTCCAGCCCAGTGCCCCTACTGCAAAATCCCTGACTCTCCTCATTCCTTACCTCACTCTGAAGATATGCAGCTTTAGCTAAAGAGGACATTAGGCAGTTCTACCTGACTTTTTGATGAAGATCCCAGAGGCTTAAAGTGAAGTGACAGCTGTGCTGCTCCAGCCCACCATGGGTTGTCTGAACTCTGCTGACCTTTGGTCCTGAGCCTGCCTTCTTCCAGAGGAGACTGGTAAGTGTTCAGAGTCAAACCCATGCACAAATTCTTTACAAGGACTGGAGTAAACCCTGTATCCTTCAGCCCTGTTCAAGGAGGAGGGATGTACTCTTTGTCCATCTTCAATCTCAAGCTCAAATCCAGCACTAGACCATGTTCAGTGTACTCCCTCACAGTGCCTATTTTTATTTTGCTCTTAATTACACCTACAGTCGTTTCCATTAAGTCAAAATGATCCTGCCCTCAATTTAACAAAAGCCTTAGGAAGCAAATGACGTCTGACACAAAAAATGGCAGAGCTTTTTCCTTCGTCCGATTACGTGGTTGGGGTTTCCGTAGTATTAAGAGGGTTTTAGTTGGTCACTGGCTGGAGAAACCAAAGGATCAAGGTCCTGGAGGAGGATGAAGATGAAAATAGCTCTGAGAGGACACGTCACGCTACTCGGAAGGGGTTGCACCGATGGAGTAATCTCCGTCATGTGCCGGGGAACCTGTGATAAGCCCTCTCATAGTCGGATCAGTAATAAGATCAGTTACTTAATTCAAAGTGATTAAAAGCAGGCTGGACTGCAAACAAACATGTTCATGGGTCTGTGTAAAAGAACATCCATATCAGAAAATTAAAACTTTTCTGGCCTGTCCTGTTACATCACCAGTGCTGTGCATCCTATAAACAATTTTGGGGGCAAATGTAATCCAGTGCAGCCCACAAACAAGCTGCCTTTCCTACAGGCAGGCTCTCACTCCAAATGTATGTGGCAAATACAATTTGCAAAGGGTTACCCACCAGCTGCGAGACCAAAAGGACTCAGCATGCCCTGGCCTATTTTTTAGCCACTGCTGGGGCACAAAGCACACTATGGCTGTAGCCATTCCCACCACCTCCATAGGAGAGCTTGGCTCATGAATAACAGTCCCACTTCTACACCACAGACATTCACGTCCTACACGAAAGCCAATTTGGCTTTGCAACTGTGCGAATGCCCTGCCTTTGGGCTCTGACACCACTTGGCTTGCCCAGGCATATGTGGAGGATGAGTAGAAAGGGCCAGGCAACCTGACTTATCACCACAGTGGACACACAAATCAATGGCAATGTCCTGGCAACCACTAGAAAAAAAATTGGGATTCTCATCAAGGCATCCCCCAGAGCAGGCAGTACATGGAGATGTGGCAGACACGAAAGAAGGGCTGTAGAATCAGCTACTTTTAAACCATTTCTTTCAATCCTGCACTTTGGTACAAATTATCCCATGCTTGCAGTGATAGGACACAACTGACAGGCGAGTGCCCTGGTGATAGCACGAAGTGGTGAAGCGGCTGCCTTTAATGAGTTTTCACCTGCAATCGGAAACAAGCGGTGAAAGAGGATTTTCTTTGCCGTGGCTGACATCCAAGACGCCAGGAGCTGTGGTGGATCCGAGGGGATCCTCGGATGACGAATCGTGCTGACAAATGCTGGACGTAATTCTCTCTGGCAAAGCAGCTCAGTGGGTGTTATCCTTTTTATTCTTGTCCCTCAGATGTGGTCAGCAAGAGTTTTAAGTGTGACAGTGGCGTGCAGGATGCTGCCCGGCTCCCCCACCTGCCTGCACCCTCTCACATGGACCCCCAGGATTTGGTGTCAGCATTGTGTGGCAGGGAAGAAGTCACAAAGCAAACCAAGCACAGTTCAGGCTTTGTTTCCCTGGCTGAATAGTGGTTCAGAAGAGACACGACAAAGGGGATGGCTGTTCCTCGCCAGCTTCATACTCATTGGGGTCATCAGGACAGTTGGTAGCATGATGTGGGTCCCGTCCTGCCTCCCCAAGCAGCTTCACAGAGAGGGCTGCAGGGAAGCAGGGCATTTCAGGCCATGTCTGGTGATCCCCTTCAGTGTGCACAAGCATCTCCCATTCCAGCAGCAAACAGCAGCAGCTGGAGAACTCCAAGGACTGACAAACCAGATCTGTGGCCTCTGAACCCATCAGTGGCTGGCATCACCAACCTGCAGATGCCAGAGAGTCTGATCTTCCTGACTGAGAGGACAATGGCTGCCAGCTGGGGAGACGCTGAGGTCAACCACAGTGAGGAAGAGGGAAATGCTCTGAGTGGGATAGGGATGGAGCATATCCCAGTATTTGCTATCATAAGGAGGCCTTACAAGAGACGGGTAATGACAGCACTTTTTTTCCCAGTGTGCGACTCTTACCTGTACCATATGCATTTTAGGGCCAGGGGACTGCAGATGCCCAAGGGGAGCCCCTGGTGCAGGGCTGTGGGCAGTGCTGGGCTCACCCCATGCCATGACCATCTCCTCGCTCTTCTGTAGCCCAAACCTGACAGGTGCCTGTCAGCAGGAAAGGCTGCAGGCAAATGTCACTCTCTGGAGACATGAGAGAGCCACAAGTTTAGCACCAAGCACATGTGCACACACGTGCGCTGGCCGAGGGGCAGTGCCAGGCCCCAGCCCGAGCCACCACGGGGCGGGCAGGGGGTAAGCCGAGAACTGGCATATGCCGAGAGGGATGGATGCAGGAACTGGGCCTTGCCAGTGTGGGCGGGGGGTGTGACACCGCCAGCCCCGGCACCCATGTACCCGGGCACTGCATGTCTGCAGCCTCGCACGGCCAGGGGCCCGGGTGTCCCACAGCCCCTGTGCACAGGCCCCACTGTGGCTCAGATGCCATATGCCCTTGTCCCATGTGTCCAGGCTCTGGTGTGCCCCGGATCCGACAGACTCAGGATCCCATGCACCGGGGACTCTGTGCCCTCTGCTCTCTGCATCCCTTATCCCACGGCCCCATACTCCCCAGGACACCATGCACCTGGGCTCCATACCTTTGGGACCCCAGAGCCCCGCTCTCTGCTGGGACTTCATACTCCTGGGACCTCATACCTCCGGGAAACCCGATCCCTCCACCCCCGGAACCCCACACCCCCATACCTCAGGAACCCCATATCCCTGGGCCCTCCTGCACCCGGGAGCCCCGATCC
>VZTX01015910.1:0-12778 GCA_013400915.1 Pardalotus punctatus
TGACTTCACCAAAGCTCTGCCCTCTGTTTTCTGTTAAATTATTTTTCAGAGCATTCCTCTGAGGGATTTCTAGACCTGCCATAAATCCATCCCTCATGAGCGAGGCCCTGGGTCAGAGGACATGGCCATGAATCCCTAGAACCATTATAGGGGATATTTTCTCAGCCAAAGGAGATGAAAACAGCATTTGGGGCAGGTAAACACCCCAGAGGAAGCAGAGGGCCCAGACAGACGGACGTGTCCCCACCACTGCATCCCTGTGGCGGGGGGGAAGAGGAAACTCCTCGGCCTTGGCTGCGGGAGAAGGGTCAAACGTTTCAACAGCTGGAAAGTGGATTTCAGCCAACGCAAACAAACAAACAAAAAGCCCAAAGAAAACAAGGCGACCTGGATTGGTGCCAGGTGTTTAACAGAGGTAGAGGAAGGCTGAGACAGCACCAGACCCAGGAGACCTCAGCACCCAGACCTGGCTGCTGTGTCCAAGAAACACAAACTGCGATAGGGAGGAGCACGAGGAGGGTTCCGAGGCTGTTTGGGGTCACGGGAACTCTTTGCCACAGCAGGGGCATGGGAGGCTCAGTTTTCCTATCCTAGAAGGAGAAAAGAAGCTATCAGGTGATCCATGGCCAGCTATAAATACCCCAGGGATTGAGTAAACAGCGTGGGGAGAAAAAAAATAAAGCAAAGCTGAAGAACAGCACTGACATGGAGACACGTTTTTAGAAACTGGCCAGGAGTGAGTTTAGGCTGGAACGGAGGTGACAGCTCCTGCTCTGGCAGAGCCACTGGGGTAAATGACGTGGTCCTCTTGAAATGCTTGGGCAGTTTGGGAAAGGAAATGGCAAGGCTGGGAAGATGACAAGGACAGACCCCCGTGGGACAGAGCCCAGGACAGCTCCAGCTCCGCTCCTGCCCCAGCAGAGCGCGCAGACAGCACCTGCACATGGATCCCTTCCCACTGCCAGCCTTCAAACCCCTGCAGCAGGTTTGGAAACTCAGAAATCCAGCACGGGAAGACTTTCCCCTCTCCCTCACCCTCCAGCTCTGCCCTGCTCCCGAATTAAACCCCCGGCACAGCCGACAGCAGCATCCCAGCAAGAAGACACCAGCGCAGCCACGCTGCGGGCGTGGGCATGAGCAGCCACACGCTGGAAATCTGCAGCTCCTTTCCCTTTCACTGCCCAGACGGGGCCAAGATGCTTCATCTCCAAGCAGGGGGAACATCCCAGCTCCGTGGGCATGGGAGGTTCTCCCGGCAGCAGCGTTTTCCCGAGCTGGTTTGAGCGGTGTGAAGGCTGTCAGGTTGCTGTCAGCTATTTCCATGCTGTACCCAGAGTGAACCGGCTCACATGACGTTCACTTCTGGCACAGCACTGCTCAGCTCGCAGGCTGAAAATATCCACCCCATCAGGGGAAAAAAAAAAATGGCTGCTTATAAATCAAATGTGGGACCGTCCCTGCCGCTGTCATAAAACGGTGTCAAAACAAAAGCAAGCCTGTGCAGAACAGGCTGCTGCTCCCGTCCTGCCAGGATGAGCAGTTTTATTTGGATGCCAGGATATTTGGTGTCATAATCACAGCAGCAGATGATTCCACTGCAGGAAAGGGCGCTTCATGCTGGCTGCAAAACTGGGAGTTTCAGCCACCTCAGACTGTGGGGATTTGATGCCTTGTGCTTGTGGACAAGCACCCACGGAAAGAAAAAGGGAAAAAGCAAAACCCACTGTGGTTGCTGAAACACCCCAAACCCTGAGCCCCAGCTGAGCAGTGCTGGATGGGAAGGATTCACAGGGAGCTCAGTGAGTGAGAATTCAAGAATTCAACAGAACCAGAAAAATTTAAAAATTTTAAAAAACGTGAAAGCCAGAGGCTGCTGACAGTTTTCACACTCTGGAGAATATTCCTGGCCGTGTCTTTGACTCGGAAGGTGGCTGGGAAACCCATCTTCCAAAGGGCATTTAATTTTCATTCCAAGGCTTTCATGCCACGCGAAATAACAGAAAAATACACAAAACCCTCCTACTACTTAGATACATCTAAAACCAGATCACTCTGCAAATCCTCTTTGGCATCTCGACTGCTTTTACAGCAGGAATGAGGCGTGGCAGGTGGCAGGAGCTTAGGGCACCCGTGGAAATCCCATTTTCCAGGCACCTTCCATCCTTATCGGCGCGGCACCAGGTGCCCAGGTTGATGGTCACTGCCACGTTTGCTCTTGCACACCTGCAGCTCAGAACTGTGTTTAAAAGGAGTTTAAAAGGCCACCACTACACCCCGTGGCTTTCCACGAGGCTTTCCGTGGAAGCAAAGGCAGCCAGGATCTGCCACAGAAGCCAGAGCCACGCAGATAAACCCGCACAGACCCAGATAGCCTTTGAGATAAGCAGCTGAAATTAATTTTCTCTGAAGCTGCTTGTGACAGCCCATCATCTCTCCTCAGCCCAGCTCCATGGAATAATCCCCTCCAGCGAGAAGCACCTTTACAGCAAGAGGCTCCGAGGAATTGGGACAGGGAAAGGTGAAAAACGAGTGGATTTTGTGCATGCATTTCCCAGTTGAGCACTCAGCAGCCCTGCACTGGATGTGTCCCCAGTGCTGACAGGGACCCGAGGGTGCCACCGCTGTGTCCAGAGCATCGCTGTCCCCTCAAGTTGTGCGGACATGAATGGGGCTGGCAGGGCAGGGGGGAGCAGCGCTGATCCCTCAAGCACCCCAACCCCACGGGCTGTCCCTGCTGTGGCTCCAGCGAGGATCCACAGCAGCCACATGGCACGGAGGAGAGAGAGGGGGGCACCAGCAAGGGTCGGTTCTTCTCCAGTTCGCAGCTCAGAGCGGGACCTTGGAGGAGCCCCGTGGCTCCTGTGGCCCCGGCCCGGCCGGTGGTGGCTCAGGTGGCCGGAGGGGTGGCCACCAGCTCTTTGCCGGGGCTGGAGGGTGAATCAGCACCGCTGCTGCTGGCCACATTCTCATACTTCGGCTCTTCCTCCGCGGCAGCCTGTCCCTTCCTCTCGAGGCTGCCAACCAGCTCAGGGCTTTTCCCCCTCTCCGAGGCACCCCCATCCTGGGCGCTGATGTTTTTTGACGAGAGGGATGCAAGGAGGAGGGACAGTCTCTTTGCCGCGGGATGCTGCTGCTTGCCGGGGGCTGACTCGGCCGGAGCGCCCGGCACGCTCTCCCTCTGCTTGCAGCTGCTCTCCGAGTCCCTGCGCTGTGCCAGGGCCCGCCGGGGAGGCTTCTGGATGGTCTCCATGCTCCTCCTCACCTTGGGCTCCTCCTTGCCAGCCCACTTGCCCCTCTGCAAGCTGCCCAGGCGCTTCAGCACGGCCTGGACCGGTCCCTCTCCGGTCCCCTCCGCCTTGGGGTCCTGCCCGGCCGTTCCCACCATCATGTAGATGGTGGTGACGTTGGGCTCCTTCCCCTTCGCCTCCCAGCTGCCGGACTTCGCCGCCGCTTCCAGCGCCTCCACTCTCTGAGCCACGTGCCTGGTGCCGGACACCACCCTGCGACGTCCCCCCGGCGTGGCCCGAGGTGACGGCCGGTGGCTTTCGTCCCCTTTGCTGAGGGGCTCGGGGTTCTCGTAGCAATCGCTGGCCGGGCGCTGGCCGGGGGGCTCGGCTGCCGCGTCCCCCGGTGGTGGGGTCAGCCTGGACGGGCCCCACAGAGCCTTGGGCTTTCGGCTGGGGCTGGGGGTCTCGGCCGCCCCGAATTTTGTCCCCTCGGCGAAGGACACGGAGGGTCGCTTGGCCTTGGCGATGCTGGAGGTGCGGGGGATGGCGAAGGGCTGCGAGACGTCCTCGGAGTCGAAGGCTGAGGGGTCCGGGAGCGCCTGGCCAGGGGGGGATGCCCCATCCTGCAGCTCAGCCCCGCCCAGCAGCGGGATGCCTGCGGGACAAGGTGACACGTGTGACAGCTGCCAGAGCTGCCACCCCTCCCAGGGACACTGGGACAGCAGTTGATGCAACAGGATTGTCCCTGGGATCGTTTCCCAGGGAGGAGGTTGTGAAATGGGGTTGCCCCACTGGGCACGGCCAAACACAGCCCCGCAGACAGGAAAACCAGGGTAGGGAAATAAACACTGCCTGTGCCAAGCACACCTCCCTGGGACAACCAGGATTGATCCCGGCAGCCCACAGGGCTGTGGGTGATCAGAGAGGAGGAGGAGGAGCAGCAGCCATGGTCATCACCTTCTCTGGGAGGGACGGAATATTCAGGGCCCTCGTTGTCGGTGTCGAAGGAGGAGAAGGAGCTGTCTGAAACCCACGCAGAGGATGGTGGCTCAATGAAGCTGGGGTTGAAGGGGATTTCCGTGTCGTGATGGGAAACTGGGGAGGAGAAAACACTCAGCTGAGCTTGGGCACCCCGGGGTGCTCGGGGGAGAGGGGCTGCAGGTGACACTGCAGAGAGCGCAGGGTGACCTTCTGGAAGTGCTGTGGGCAGCTCTGCTTTCCTCACCTGTGACTTTGGGAAGTTTAGAGCCACCCAGGTTAAAGCAGGGCAGCAGAGCGCTGAGGTTGGCCAGAACCCCCTGCACGTGGTGCTTCATCCTGGCCACCACATCATCGTCCGGCACGGCCGCCCTGTGGAGCAGAGATGGACATCGGGGGATGTGGGAGATGGGGCTTTGCGTCAAATAATGCAAAATATGAAAAAATACCTGTCTCTGGCATCTGCTGGGCCAGCTCCGCAGCAGCAGCAGGCGACACAGAGCAGCAGCAGCAGGAGAGGGACGAGGATGGCGGCTGCGAGGGCTCCGTGGTCCTTCAAACCTGCGGGAGGAGATGTGCTGAGTCTGGCCTGTGCTGTGGCCATGAAACAGCCCCACATGGAGAGTGAGGAGCTGGTGGGGCCAGAAAGGACCAGGATGCATCCCAGCCTCCCAGCACCTTCCCCAGGGAGGATGTGACCGTCCCTTGCCCGGTGCCAAGGAGTAAATTTGAGGTTGATCTTACTCAGGACGCAGTCACCCTGCACAGGGTTGCAGGTCCCCCGGGAGCACTGGCAGGGCAAGGAACAATTCACTCCAAAATACCCCTCGGGACAGGTGTCGTTGCAGCTGGAAGAGAGAGGAAAGGAGGGAAATGCCCCCGGAGAGAGCAAGGCTCCAGCCCTGCCCCACTTCCAGCATTATCCCAGCGTTTTCCTGGCGTTACCTGTCTCCCCAGTAGCCTGCCTGGCAGATGCAAACTCCTGACACGGGGTCACAGCTCCCCGAAACACACTCGGGGCAGAGGAACTGGCATCCATCCCCAAAGGTGCCCGCAGGGCAGGAGCTGTTGCAGCTGCCGAAACAGAGCGAAGCATCAGCGACTGCACCCCGGAGCAGGGACACCCGTGGGGACCTGTGGCCTCATCCTGGGGGTACCTGGGTCCTGTCCAGCCGGGATCACAGCGCAGGCAGGACCCGGTCTGGGGGTCGCAGGGCTCCCCGTGCCGGCAGCGGGGACACGGCTGGAGGCAGCCCTCTCCATGGAATCCGGGAGCACAGGGATCCTTGCAGAGGGTTCCATTCCAGCCGGGCTGGCAGGCCAGGCAGAAACCATCCACGGGTGAGCAGGGCTGGCTGCGCTTGCAGCTCCCACAGCTGCGGGGACAGAGAGGTGAGAGGTCACAACACCCACCCCTGTGCCCCTAAAAAGCAGGTTTCACCCCACACAGTAACTGAGCATCATTTTGGACCAAGGGGAAATAGGCAGTGGTGCCTAATGCTCTGCAAGAGGGCAAGAGGGGAGCAGAATCACCGAATATTCTGAGTTGGGAGAATCTTTATCACCATGGGGAGCGGGTCTAAGGACAACCAGATTTTAGGGCGATGCTTTCTGCTGGCATTAGTGAGGCGTTTCTTTTGGAGCAACACCGATGCCGCATCCAAGGTGGGATGCTCAAACCCCCAGGATGAATCTCCCAAGGTCTGACTTCCTCCCAAGCTCTGCCTGCAACCCCGCTGGACCCCCCCGCCGCCCCATCTCACCTGTGCACGCACTGCGATCCGTATTTCCCTGCCGGACAGGGGTCCCGGCAGCTCCTGCCCTGGTAGCCAGGCTCGCAGGTGCAGTGGCCACTGACGGGGCTGCAGGAGCCGTGCCCGCAGTCGCATCGCCGCTGGCACGCCGGCCCCCAAAACCCAGCCAGGCACTCGCACTTGCCGGTCTCCTGCGCGCAGGGCGAGACGTTGCAGGAGCACTTGAAGCTGCACCTCCTGCCCCACCAGCCCGGCAGGCAGCGGCACAGCCCGCTCAGGGGGTCGCAGTGCGAGGTGGAGGGGTTGCACTGGCATTGCTTCCTGCAGCTGGGTGCCCACCAGCCCGGCTCGCAGTGGCAGGCACCGCTCAGGGGGTCGCAGCGGCCGTGGGGGCCGCACTGGCAGGGGAACTGGCAGAGCCCTCCCCAGTGGTTGGGGTCGCAGGTGCAGTGGCCGCTCACGGGGTCGCAGCGCCCGTTGGGGTGGCACGGGCAGCTCCGCTTGCAGTCGTGGCCCCAGTACTGCTCGGGACAGCCTGCGGGGAGAGGGCACAGCCGGGATGGGGAGGGGCCCCGCAGCCCCCCGAGCATCCCGGCTGGATTTAAGGGGGATGGCAGGGGCTGAGCGCGGGGGAAGCACTCACGGGAGGTGCAGTCTGCTCCGAAGAAGCCGGGTGGACAGCGGCACAGCCCGGGTTTCACGCACACCTCGCCCTCCCTGCAGGCGTCCTCCCCCTCGCACAGGGCTGTGAAGGGGGAAAGGCACTCAGGACGCGATGTGTCCCTCCAGCTCGGGGTCACACCGCACCTGCCACCCCCCCGCTTCCCGCAGGGGCAGCATTCCCGAGGAAACCACGGTCCCGCTCCCCGCTCCATCCCTCCAGCCCAGCCGCAGCACCATCAGCAGCTTGGGGCATCCCCACGGGGCAGGACCCCCCTGGCACCACTCAAGCAGAGCCGCAGGGCTTGCCCCAACACCGGGCGAGCGCGGGGACCAAACTTTGGGATTCATCCCCATCCATCACTCACCGACCGGGCACTCCTTCCCGTCCTGCTTCCAGCCGGGACAGCACGCCGGGCCGGCCGGGAACCTGCGGAAGAGACCGGGAGGTGTCAGCCAGGGTGGGGCTGCCAGGGTGGCTTCCCGGCCTCGCCAAGGCGAAGCGATCCTTGCCCCGGCGGTGGGAAGGCGGCGCGGCCCCGAGGGCAGCGCTCCGGAAGGAAACCAGCAAAATAGAAGGAAATTTAAGAGGCTGCAGCCCGGGCGGACGGCAGGGCTGGCCTGCCCGAAGGGCTGGGAATGCCCCCACAGAGCCCGTGCAGGGTGTCCCATGCCCCGGGAGAGGCTCAAGGGCAGAAATGAGGAGCTGAAATGACGGCAGCGAAAGGGAGACAATGGAAGAGGACGTGGCAGCAAATTCAGGGGACATCAGCTCCCAACGCACTTCGGGGTTTGCTACACCAATGTTTCCCCACAATGAGTTTTACCAAGGGTCCTGTATTGCCCCACTGCCCTGGGCTCAGGGGGTGGATGAGAAATAAACCCTGCAGAAGGGGTCTGGGTGCCCCAAATGCCCAGACGTGCCCCAACCACGCTGCCCAACATCCACCCCAGGCTCTGCACCCGCCCCGTGCCTGGCTGCTCATCTCTGTCCGTGGAAGGAGGGATGGACAGCACCCTCTGGGGCTGCTGAGAGGCCCCAGGAGATGGAGGGGCACAAGTGGGGACCCCCGTGGCACCTACCTGCAGACGTTCCTGCCCTCAGGGTCGAGCTCCTGGGCAGAGCTCTGCACCCACAGCCACAGCTGGAGGCAGAGGATGGGCCGGGGGCTCCCCATTCCAGCAGGGCACCAGGGCCCCAGTCCTGGTGGCTCCCCAGCCCCGTGCTGGTGTCCCTCTGTCCCGTCTGTCCCGTCCCTCCCGTGGTGCGGCCTCTTCCTCCCTCCAGCCTTGGGTTTCTTCCTGAGGAAACGTGGGAGGAGGCGCCCCGATCC
The DNA here is from genome assembly GCA_013400915.1 of Pardalotus punctatus. Taxonomy (NCBI): domain Eukaryota; kingdom Metazoa; phylum Chordata; class Aves; order Passeriformes; family Pardalotidae; genus Pardalotus; species Pardalotus punctatus. The sequence continues at coordinate 7,954 of VZTX01015910.1, forward strand.
AGACGTCAGGGGTGCGGCAGGAGGGGGAGCAGGGAATGCTGCTGCACGGGCTATTTTTGGCCCTGGCTGCCACTCTACTACCAGAAAGGGGCATCCAGGGGCTCAGCACTGCCACACAGGGACTGGTACCCACCTGGACATCTCACCTGTGTCACCCCGCTCCCCCTGTGCCATCCTCCATCACCCCCAAAGCTGTTTCAGCCAATGTGTCCCACAATCCAAATGAGGGGTCTGATGCTACCCCCTATTCCAACCCCCCTGAGCCACCCCATGGCCCTGCCACCCCCTGGAAGGGGCTCAGAGAAGGGATCCCCCTGTCTCCCATGGCAACACAGCCTGACCTATGCTGGCCTTTGAAGGGCTGCTGGCCACTGTCCCACCTCACCAGTCCCCAGGAGCTTTGTGTCAGCAGATGCACAGGAAACACCTTTTTCCTACCCAAGGCCGGCTCAGCCAGGGGGGCTCCGGGTTGGAAGCACAGTGCTCCCCTTGGCCATGCAGGAATTAACTCCTCCATGCCCAGCACTGCGGGATCAACCCCCCGGAGCCCCCTCCCCATCACAGCTGACCCACCAAAAGGGACTGAGGGGGCACATCCATCAGTGGCTACACGGGAGAATGGTGAGGAAAACCCCAGAGCATCACCCAAGGAAGAGAGCAGAAGCTGCAGCCAGAACCTCAGAGGAGAAACAAGAGATTATTTGATTTATTTGATTTATTTCCAGGTTTAAGGTAGAAAGTACCTGACCAGAGGGGAGCGACTCGCCCCCGTGAACACAAAGATTGTTCCAGTCTGCCAGGTCCCAGTAGTGGCAGGAAGAGGTCCCAGTACAAAACTGATTCACCCCACGCCTGAAAAGTGCAGGAGTGACCCTGGTGGTGCTGATCCTGATGGCTCCCAGCCACGGGAGCACCTGGACACCCAGTGCAGTGTGCTCAGCCCCTCCCAGACACGTGGTGAGCCCAGGACACCCCGACCGGACCTTCACATTGCAGGGCCTGGGGAGGTACACACAGGAAGGGGTGAAGCAAAACACCCCCACAGAGCAGGATTGGGCAAGGGGATCCTGGGCTGGGAGCAGAGGGGTTTGGAAAGAGCCACCAGTGGATGGGAAGATCCCTTTTGTGGTGGGGAGCAGGAGGAGGGTGCAGACCCCCAGCATGCTGAGCTGTAAGCAGGGAGCAGTGGGGAGGGGGCACAGCTGGGAGGGACCCCCTGTAGTTAAGCCGTGGGCACAGTGAAAGGGTGGCTGATGGGCAGAGATGCCCAGAGGTGCTGAGCTGTCCCCTGCCAGGCTGGCACCCCCATCCAAGTGTCCAGTGGGTTTTCAGGAACCCGCCCACGCTGCGGCTTCGCCACCACCACGGCACAGGGATGTGCCAGGGCTGCCGTGCTGCTCTGGAAGCCACTGGACAAAGAGGATCCAGGAAGTTCTGCTGCGAGGCCAGATCCTGTTCCCGTTGCCGTGGGGTCAGAGGGCTGGTGTGGCTCTGTCCGGGGAGCTGGACCCTGCCTTGCTCTCCCCCTCCGGCTGCGCGTCCAGCGAGTCGATGATTTCCCAGGTTCCGGAGCAGCTGGATGTGGGGGGGTCTTTGCTGCTGCCTTGATACCACAGCCCAAAACTGCAGAGAGAGCAGATGACAGTCGTGGGGGAGGAGAACCTTCCCAGGGAAGCTGTCAGACCCCAAGCTCCCTCTGTGTTTGGTAGTGGCAGCAGGACCCAGCCTGGCTGCAGGACCTGAGCGCGCGTGGCACCCAGGACAAGGCAGATCCCCCCTAAACCAAGGACCCCCGTTTTGGCAGCATCCCTGCCAGTCTGACTCTGTTCCCATCCTATCCAAGCTCAGCAGGTGCCAGCAGGTCCCAGCCAAGCCCCAAACCTCTCTACTGGCAGAGCCTCCCGTCCCTACCAGCACAGGAGCAAACTTACAAGCTCCTGATTTTGGATTCTGGAGGCTGAGCATCCACACAGTCTGTGCCATGACCTGGGAGCCAGGAGCCCTCCTCTTCATCACTGCAGCACAAAGAAATGGGGGTAAACCTGCACTGAGCCACGGCAGCAAGTGCTGGAGCCGCTCTGCAGTTTGTCCAGTGCTCCCAGTGCCACCACCTCGCCTCCCTTTTGTCACATGCACACAGGGACAAGTGGCATTTAGCCAAGCCATGCCTGGCTGGTGACAGAGCCACAGGAGCAGCAGCACAAAGCCCAGCCCCCGTGGCACAGCTATGCCAGAGCAACACATCAACCACAGACATCAAACCTTTGATCTCCAGAGGGAGGAGGCAGCTCTGGACTTGGGAAGTTCTTTTCCAGGGCATCACAGGTATGGAAAAACTGGAGCAGGCCAGCCAGCACCCAGCCCGCTCAGGAGGATCCCAGCACCCAGCCTGACTCACCTGCTTGCCGACTCCTCCGTCGTTCCCAGCATTTTGGCCCTGATTTTTTTTCTCTGCTTTTTGATATTTGACTTCATTGCGTCCAAGAAGAAGCTGGGAATTCTCTCCTCGTTCAGCAGCTCCCTGGCAAGAAGCAGCCAGCTGGTTAACGAAGAGCCTGGGGAAGGTCCTGCCCTGATGGGCCACGGGTGGCTGCAGGGACAGCACTCACCTCTGGTAATAAGCCAGCTCCTCCTGCACCAAGAACAGGTTGGTCTTGAGCTCATTCCGCTCTTGCAGGATCTGCTGCAGCTCTTCCTTGGAGAAGCAGCAGTGAGCAGGGCTCCTGTCCCCATCCTGGTGCTGCAGCTCTTCTGAGGGTGACAGGCCTCCTTCCTGGAGGGATGGAAAGGGAGTCAGCAGGCAAGCAGAGGGCTCAAAACCTGCATCCAAAGGCTGTGTGCATGTGCAGGCAGAAATGGAGAAGTCCCAGGGATGGATCTGTTGGTCTGGAGCTGCTGCAGTCCTCCACAGACCATGGTGGGCCCCCAGCTCAGCCAGCAACCACTGCCCATCACCACACATGTCCCACCTGGGTTCTCCTCCTGTCACCTCACCTTGCTCTACCCCCACCAATTTTTACAGCCAAGGTGTTACTGGCATCACAGACACCTCAACACTGCTGTTTTCAGCTGTGGGGTTTACCCGAGCAGGCAGCCAGCAGGTCTGGGTGTCCCAAAAGCACCACACAGGGCTGGGAATGTGGGGTCAGCGTTGGTGATGCCCAGCAGCAGCGAGGTCACGGCTCACTCACCACACCCGGCTTTGGCCGCTGGCCCTCCAGGGCTGTCCTGCTCCTCCTGCTCGTTTCCCTCTGGGTTTGCAGCATCGCAGCCTCCAGGTCTGACTTCTGCTCCAGAGCACTCTTGAGCTGGGCCTGCACCACGGCCACCTTGTGCCGCAGCTCCTCGTTCATGGCCATGAAGCGATGGAGCTGTTCCTGCAGCTGGAGGCCCAGGGCAGCCAAAGGTGAGGCAGTGTCCCCACCCAGGGCCATCAGTGCCACCCACCCCAGCAGGCTCAGCAGCTGTGACAGCCCCGGGGGTGACATGAAAGCAGGTGCCCTTGGCACACCACACCCCTGAGCTCCCACGCCCTCACCGCCTCCGTGTCCCGGCTCTTGCAGACGATCTCGTGGGCCTGGGCACGAAGTTCGTCCCTCTGCCTGTCCACCACCTTCTTCAGCCGCAGCATCACCTCCCGCTCCTTCCGGGCTGTGCTGTCTGAGAGCACACACAGGCGGACAGGAGTGAGAGTCCCTCGGGATCCAGGGAATCCCCCGGCCCCACAACAGTACAGAGCTCCTCAGTGCTTCTGCAAAGCCAGGTTCGTTCCTGGTGATCTCAGAGAGGGAACAGTGGGAAGAAGGGAACTGAGTTTTAGACCATTCCCAAAGCATCCTTGTGCTGGCACAGCAGCCCAGACCCTGTGCCTGCCTCCACCACCCTCCTGGGGGCTTTTGAGGTGCTTTGGGGGTTTGGGATCCCTGGGATTTGCAGAACAAGGCAATGCCTATACTCCCTGCTAGGACAGGTCTCCAAGGTGAGGGAAAGGAGAGCAACATTCCATCCTCCAGAAGAGCAGGTTCAGCCTTGCACCGAGCCTTCCACTCCACAGGGACACCCTGTGGCAGCAGGGGACCCCAAACTCACTGGGACACCCACCTTCCTGGGACTGGCTCTCCGCAAGCTGCCCCAGGAGCTGGCGGTTCTGCTCCTCCAGGCAGGCCAGGCGGCCGTGCAGGGCTCGCTCCCGGCGCTCGGCCTCCCACAGCCTCTGCTCCGGGTCCTGGGGGACGGGGACAGCCGGGTCAGAGCCACCCCGGGGGGGCAGTGACAGCCAGGTCAGCCAGGGGGCAGCCAGCTCTGAGCTGTTCCAGTAGATGGTGACAGCCAGGTCAGAGGCTTCCCAGGGGATGGGGCACAGTGGGGTCAGAGCCACCACCCCGGGGAAGTGGGACAGAGCCACCCCGGCAGGGTCAACTGAATCAGACAGGTCGGAGCCATTCCAGGGGATGGGCGACAGCCGGGTCCGATCCAAACTCGAATAAAGGGACTNAAAGTGGGACAGAGCCACCCCGGCGGGGTCAACTGAATCAGAGAGGTCGGAGCCATTCCAGCGGATGGGGGACAGCCGGGTCCGATCCAAACTCGGAGAAAGGGACCTGCCGCATCAGTCATCCCAAGGGATGGGGGACAGCCGGGACTGCCATCCCCTGGGAGAGGGGAACAGCCACGTCAGAGCCGTCCCAGGGGATGCAGGGCAGCCAGGTCAGCGCCATCCCCTGGGAAAAGCGATCAGCCGTCTGGGAGCCATCCCGCGGAATGTGGGACACCCGTGTCAGAGCCATCCCCCGGGAAAAGCGAGCAGCCGGCTCGGAGCCATCCC
>VZTX01015912.1:0-13603 GCA_013400915.1 Pardalotus punctatus
ACTCACCAATGAGAAGAAAACAACGCAGCCTGAAAAAACCTTTTCTGCCGCTGTAGCTGAGGAACCTGCAGTTCCCCCTGCTGCCTCCTCCATAGCTGGTGGTTGAGTGCTGCATCTGATGACCACATCAGCTCTCCCCTTCCCGCGCCCAGCTAGCTCTTTGTCTCTTACAAAAGAAGTTAATAGTCCTTAAGTATCCAGCCATTAGTAACCTAGCACCCAGGATGGGGAAAAATTCCACACCCCCCAACCTGCAACACATACATAATGAGATGTGCTTTAAAAAAATAAAATTCAGATTAAATACTGCTGAAATCTCTTCAGTTCCTTCTGGTTACTCAGTGAAAAGAATGCTGTAGAATCTGAAACAGCACTTCACTTAAAATTTTGCTTTGCAACTGTGAAGGCAGGGAATACACAGTATAAAGTACTGTGATAGCTGATGCTCGCAGGATTCTGGGATCTGGAGTTTAAACAAAGAGAAGTAAGTACTCACAAAACCCCACATAACATGGACTCAGGGATACCTGAGTTATGAATTGGAAATCTGAGGATGCTGCAGAAGGGAAAATTTGACAAGGCTGTCAGAAATAAAAGGAAAGTACTTTTCATTTTCCCAAGTATGTAAACCAAAGGAAACTCATAAGCAAAAGACAGTAATATGATCAAAAGGTGACAGAGAGGTCTACTCATCCCTCACCATATACAACTTCATGACTACTCATACTATGACCCAGATCTAGATTAAGATCAGCTAATAGATGGAAAGCAGAAAAGCAAAGTGACAAGATAAAAATTATGTTGGTGAGCAATGAGAGCTTTATGGAGAACTTGCAGCTGCGATAATGTGTCCATCTAAATATATAAAAGTATATAAAAACATTTTTACTGTGCATTCCACTGTTCAAAAGAGCTTAATCTTCACTCCCGGTGAGCAGACATCATGTCAACTGTACTTTAATGGGCTAAAAGCTCATTGTCCACTTTGACTTCTCATCTGGATGCCCTTGACAGTCCCTGTGTTGCAATTCATCTCTCCTAAAACAAGTGACTAAGACAGGATGAATCAGTCTTTGGAAATCCAGGGCCAATTAATCTTGCCGACTGCAAGGAAGTCATGGGAGGAGGTAAGCATCTGACTGCCCACACTGTCTGGTGAGACAAATCCCACCTGGGCTCTGACCTGCCAGCTCCCTGAGCAGTGCTTCCTTCCATATGTTGTTCCTTCCTGGCAGCCAGTGACCTCACCTCTGACTTCTACCTTTGCCTTCTTCACCTTTGCCTTCTTCACCTTTGCCTGATAGAAGTATCCCATACAATACTTCTGCTTTAAAACATGAAAAAACCCACTGCTCATGAAACTTCTCAGCAGCACAAGCAAATCAAGCCTTCTCAGCAGCACAAGCAAATCAAGCCTATCCTTTGTCCTCTACTAGTTTCCTAAAGAATCCCAAAGAAGATGAGATTCCTCAACTTACTGTAGCTAAAAAATATGCCTAATGCTTCGAGGTGATAACTGCATAATAACATCATTCCTCAGACACGTTGGAGCCTACCAGAGAGAATCTTATTTGTATAGAAAACCGGGCTAAGGCAACACCAAAGCAAAATCTACTGTCTTCTGTTCCAGCCACAAATCTATGAGTTTCTACCTGCCATCTCCATAAAGGGAAGAGAAGCACAAACAATTAAACAGAAAACCTTCACCTGTCAAGGTGGATATCCAACATTTGTGTGCAGTAAGACAATGAACAGGGTTTACTCAGCTCTGCAGAGCTTGGAGAAGGTATGACTCATGAGCAATATGAAGGCAAAAACATTCTGAGGTGGAGTTGAAGAAAGCTTAATTTGTAGTTATGCCCTCCAAATCCCATTTAGCAGGCCAAAGTGTGATTAATTTGTACTACCACATTGGGTTGTGTAAGAGGATGTGCTGAGTGCTAATATATAAGCAGTCTAATATCACAGACTGTATTAAACCATTAAAATTACTTTATCCAGAGCCCAGCCTACTCGAGGAGGTTACAGACAGCTAACAATCTCCCTGAGTTTTATGATCTTTGATGCGATGATATCACTCTTTATATCTGCTCTGAAAAAATAGAAGCAATGTCCAGAGAATGTGGACTTTATTAAAACACTCTTGGATCACATATAAAGTCTTTATGTACCACAGCATATCTTTATGGTCTAAACCAGGCAATATCTATGAAACAGGGAGAAAATGTGTTGGCTTCAGAGTCACAGATGCATTGTACACTTACACATAATATTCTGGTAAGTTTTTATAAGCCCAGGTATCAAACTGTGATTGATTTGTGTGCTCTGCTCCTTCTGCCTAGGTGCAGATCAGTGGGCCATACTCTGCAGTCCTTACGCAGTTGCCTCTTCATTGTTTTATACTGCCTGAGTCAGGTAGATATCAGTGAGAAAGCTGGCTTCAGCAAGAACAGCTGAATAAAAACTTCAAAAACTGGTCCTGTATTTGGTCTACTATCTTTTGAAAAGTTGAAAAATCTGTTGAGACTTGTGGTAACAAAATGAGGCTGTAGCTTCTCAGGACCCTAAATAGCTAAAAAACCAAAATGAGCCTATTCTGCAGAGACGAAGAACTCCTTGCCTCTTCTCAAGCATGTAAAGAGATGAACTCTGCTACAGGGCCTGTTAACAGCAAACATGATGCCCTCAGGCTGGAAGAAGCTTAGGGATTTACTGAGGTGCCTTCCTCCCCAGGGCTCTGCTGAAAGAAGAGGAATGATGCTGAAGATGCTTGGCAGAGGGTAAGAGCCATCCTTGCAGGTAGGCCGGCTTCAGGATGCCATGAAGCTTAATAAATCAAAGCCAGTGCCAGCAGAGTGTGCTTAGAGCGAGGCTGCCCAATTGGAAGCATCTCCAACTATGCCTGAGATGGGGCCTTGGTGGGGATCAGTGAGGCAGTGGTGAGTCTGCGCATGATGAGGGCATGAACCACAGGAATGAGGTCTGCTTTGGAGAAAAGGTAACCAGAGACAAATGTGAAGAAAAATGTCTTTCTTAACTAGTCTTGGATTCCAGTCATGCAGAAAGCTAACCAGAACTGGGAACATGAGTATTAAGTGGCAGGTACACACCCTCCCAAAGGGGCAGGTATTATCCCTACCATAGCTCCTGATTGTTTTCCCCACTTCATTAACAGCAACACAGTCTAATCTGGATCGCACGGCTGCCAGCTGGCCCACCCCAATGCCCCAACCTCGTGTGTCAGGGGAGACAACCAACCTTTCCAACCAAATCAGTAAAGACGAAAGCAGCACTGCATTTTATCTGCAAAACCAACAACACACAGCTACCCACACACTCGTGTTCTCACTACCTCTCCCTCTTGAGTTTAGTGTGAGACATAAAGGACCTCAAGGTCCTGCCTGCGAGAAACATGTGGTGGGCTCAAGGGCACCCATTTGGACTGCTCTGCCTTCAGCAGTTTCCCTTGCACTTATTCCCAGGTCAGTTGTGAAGTTGTGAAGCTGCTGATACTTAGACTCCATTTCATGAGCTGAGTGAGAAACCCCCCTTTCTCTAGGGGATAAGGTTAGTGTGGTTTTCTTGTGTTTCTTTGGGGTTTTTTTCTGCTGTTTGGTTTGGTTTGGGGTTTTTTCTTTTTTCTTTTTTCTTTTTTCTTTTTTCTTTTTTCTTTTTTTCTTTTTTTCTTTTTTCTTTTTTCTTTTCTTTTTTTCTTTTTTCTCGTTGCAGAGTATCAAATGTGCCCAAACATATTTGGGCTTGTACAACAGACCCAGAGTGAGTTTCACCCTCCTGAATAAAATAGATTGAACAGCAATGTTTTCTTGATAAAGGATATAGAATTGTGGGTTTCATACAAAATCTCAATCACTGTTACTTCTTTTATTTTAGTGTACAACAGATACCAGAGTACCACTCTGTTAGACACAATACTCATGAAACCATTTACCCTATTTCAATGACAATCTAACTTTACCTTTTCAAAAAGCTGAAGATTTCATGATGTTTCTCTTAACTAAAAAAAAAATATATATATATATATTTCCACCAAGGCAACCATGACGACAACCATTAGGCTGCCAATAAAAATAAAATAAATACTTATTTTCTGAAACAATTCTACCCTTCCCCACAATACCAACCTGTGACAGAGGGATTGCTTTGAAAGCATCATATCCCTCAGGCTATTTAAAGATGTGGTATAGACAAGCTTTTCAAACAGTGTCAGGCTGGCTATGGTCCACCTTTCATGATATTTCAAATGGATTGCCTTTGAAATGCAGGTAGAGTAAATCACCAAATTGACACCCACCTTCCTACATAATTTGCTAAGGTTTTTCTTATAATACAGAAATGTTACATCTGTTACTGAAGATTCAAACATGCAACTGTTTACAGACTCACATTTGCGCACAGCCAGTAACACAGTATTTCTAGTCCTAGGAAGATTCCAGATACATTTGTGGCTAGGACAGAGTCCAAATCTGATGGGGGGGAAAAGTGCTTTAAAAGTCTTAGACAAAAGAAACTTGTCAATTTTAGTTCAAGGTAAATATCTATATACCCAAGCTGGCTTTGGGAACATCAGTCTTAAACTCTTAGTGAATAAGTTTTTAGATTTCCTTTCTCATCTGACTGAAAAAGCCTAACATTTCCTTTATAGTGCTCAAAACTTCTCCTTGTTATAATTGTGTTACTGCATACAATCCATGAGAACCTGCTTCTCCTGGTATAAATAGGCTGCTTTCATTTCACTTCCCAATGTGAGTGACATATTAACAGAAGAACATTTTTAATTCTCTTAAGTGTTGACATTGGGAAGGGATCCTTTAAAAACAAGTATGTTTGTTTTTCATCATCCTAGAGCACATTCAGATCAATTCTGCTGAACTCACTGAAATTATCTCGGTGTAAATCTGGTTTCAATGAGGCAGACTTGAACTAAAGCAAATAGGTATTTTTGACCAGTCATTGTCAAGATAATGACTTTCATGAGCAAACTCAGAGGGCCAACCTTGTAACCAATTTCAATGTCATTGCATCTGCTTACATTAGAGATATGTTTGAATTTGAATTTTTTCAAGTGGTATATTAGCCAGACAGTAGATAAATAAACAACACCAAGAAACAAGTATCTTGTTTAGAAGTATGCAACTGCTGCTACAGAGGAAGGAGTATGACCGGTAGGATGTTTTTCAAACTGTAAACACAAAATTACGCAGATGCTTAATTCCCCTTTTAGACTGCACAATAATAAATACAAATAAACACTTAAAAAATCTGGTTAAAATTCTCTATAGCAACTTATCAAGCTATTCTTTTTTCAAGTCAAGGAAATTCTATTTGCATTCCTGCTTCTTCACTACCACACACCTAATATTTTTGGTCTAATGATCCTCAAAGCTGAGTATCCTCAAATCCCACAGGAGTCAGGGAGCACCTTGGATTGTTGAAGTCACTCTTTCTACATCTTTAAAAGATGTCTTTTGAAATGAATTTTACTTATCTATGAATGTTTTAATAGACAGAATGTAATTCTGCCAAAAATATTCGCACAGAAAACTGAGTAGGAATTTATTCAGTGTTTATAGGGAATCCACTTCCACTAAGCACTTGGTCTTTGTCAGTGCTGTGAGTGCTCACCATAAACAAGTTCACTGTATCTGTCCACACTTTCTATCTCTTTCCTTCTTCCTGCAATTTGCAGCAAAACTGATACACCTGGAGCTTCTAAATCCATTTGTTTTCGACCCTCTGGCTACCAACTGCCCTGGAAGGCTTTGCCCAATCATTTACACTGGGAAAAGCTCTTAAAACTTGTGGGAAATAGCAGGGCTGTTGGGGCCAGACAAGGAGACTCAGCTCCAAGTGCAGAGTTAGGAAAGTGAGTGGCAATGAGAGGGATTCTTTACACAATGATGGAAAGTGTTAGGGGTGGAAGGAAGAGAGAAGGTATAAGAGTGGAAGACAGTCAGATATCTAACTGGAAAACTCAGGAAATATTAAAGAAAAAACAGAAAAAAGAGAGACTAGAAATACATCAGCCCCCAACTGATACGTTCATGAATTCGCTACAGCAGCAGGAGCTGAATTCAAGATGGAGTTGGTTAATACTGGTGAAGAAAAGGATGACTTCAATATATTAAAAAAGAAAAAAAATGCAAGCAATTGGAGTGGAAAAGGAATACATATTCTTTTGCTTTTGCTAATTTCTTTTGGCTTAGGGTATCTTTTCAGTAAGACCTGGCACAGATTTTTCTCTGCCGGGGCACATCACTGTGCTACTTCTATGTGGCTGCATTGGTCCCATTTCCAGCTACAAACTGACTTAAGGGCACTGCTAAACCAATGGGAAGTGCTTTGCTGGGGTATGGTCAGGGCTGCAGACAGTGATGACCCAGGCAATTAGAATGCAAGGAAACAGCATGTATATTCTACAATCAGGAGCCACCTTTCTGAGTGTTCTGCCACAAAACAACTTTGTGCAGCATGAAGAGGCTGACATGGCATCCAGCTGCTACAAACACTTCAAAAGAGCCCATTTGTTTGGACACATAAAACTTCATTTTCCCAGCCTCTCAGGTTCTAATTACAGCTTTTTGGGAGGAAAACATACTGAATTTCTAAATTTCTGCAAATGCTACAGTAACCTCCCTTTTCATATTTTTCTTCCTTTGGTTGCTTTGTGTTTCTTTTCTTCCCCCCCCCCCCTTCCATGTTTGGAGATTGTCCACAGAAATTAATTAAACTTGAAGGACATTATATTTGTTTCAACCTCTTTCCCAGATTCCTTCTGCTGGGCGTTGCCCTTCATTAGCAGCATTTTTGTTTGAAGTCACATACTTAATGATCCCTGTGTTCTCACTGTTTTGTTTGGTTTGGATTCTTCCTATTTCCTTCTTCTGTTTCTTTTTTGTTTTGTTTTGTTGTTTTTGTTTTAAAATGTAAGTTTATTTATTTGCAAAGACGATAGTGTTTATTCAAGTGAGTAGTATCTTTAAGTGGAAAAATATAAGCCAGGCCAATTTCATTGCTTCTTTACTGTCTCAGCTTAATAGCTCTGTGCTTTCTATTTTTTTTTCTTTCTTTTTTTGTGTGTTTCTAATTCCAGCTGTGCAACACACATCAAACCAGTCTGGTTATACTTCTTGGTAAACTATGCTACTTAACATTTCATTTAAAAAACAATTAGATTTTCTTTCCCCCAAGAAAACAAAATGAAACTACAATAATATTCTTTCAGTTGCATCCACAGATATAAGATAATTGATTTCCTCTGTACATTAAAAAAGCTTTTTCTGTCTTGTTGGCAACACCAAATTTTTAAAATTTAATTAATGTTTCAAAAGGTAAACTGATTCAATTAGGATAACTTTTCAATGGAAATAGTGAGATGCAGAATAAAGCATTTTCTAAGTTAGTTGAAGAATCTTGTGTGAATTCCCTGTGAGAGGAAAGCAGCCGAACTTGAAATCAGCTGAATTTCATCAATAAAAGGAGAATGGGGCCTAGTGGAATTGCTCTGGAGCTCAGCTGCTTGCAAAAAACCTGTTTTATTTCCCACATTTATGTCAAAAAACTGAGGAACTTATTGTAAGGATGCTTTTTCATCCCCAACCTGCCCTCCACCAATAGCCAGTCTCATTAAGCCAAAACCAGTCAACAAAACACTTCTGTAAAAAAAATGAACTCTTTAGAGGTGCAAAATGAAGATAAAATCTTGTAATAGAGAATGGATGTGACTGGAGTATAAAATGTTTAGGGCTGCATTATGTCTCAAACAGAAAATAATGTTACACCCTCCACCTAGGAAGTTTTGTTTCTCAGCACCTCCTTTGTGGTAGGTGGACAATAACACACTGATGATGTGCCAGAAACCATTAGAGACAGGTAGCATCCATGCAAGGTGACCTACTTGGGCCAGCAGCAGGGCAGAGAAGCCAACACTCCTTTCACATCCATCTTCTCCCCCTTGCTCTGCCATTGTACCAAGAAAAGGACTGCTCTTTTTCAGTCTGTGTGAGGAGGGACTTCCCAAAAGGACAAGCATAAGGAGAACCAGCCAGCTCAGGCAGCACAATCTGAGGACTCTGAGGTCTGAAAAAGCCCATGACTAACACTTGTAAAGCCCCTGCCCACTTTAATAGCTCACAAGAGCAGCAACACGGTTTTATGAGACCCAAAACTCATTCTCCTCCCTTTATCACTAGGAGTGAGATAATGTTACCCTGAAACCAACAAGAAACAGTAATTCTCCTTGCCATATTCAAAACAGTCAGTTTTTAAGTACAGGTTTATGCAGTTTCTACTGGAGCCCCAAAACCCAGGAAAATCTGTTCTTTATTAAGGCTTTGGGTTGTATGCCATTCATCTGTGTGCATGGCACCCTACTGATAGTGGCATGTGGGACTGACACACAGAAGAAAACCAGCGTGTAGCCCCTTTTGTGCTGCATTTCTCCATTGGGCATATTTCAACCTCAAGCTGTAAACGGCTTAAAATGCAAGTACTGCCTCTCATTATTTGTTCCCAAACTGTCCACTGATGCTACTAATGAGGGGCATGGAGGAAATGCAAGGTATGTTGCCTTATCTCATGAATGGAGGTTATGGCACATCCTTCAAAAAATCATTTTCTTAATCATCAGGAATGACATCTGCTTTTGGTGAGAACAACTCAAGTCATCTTAGAGATTACGGGGAAATGGCCTCCTGCTTTCACCCCTGAAATTACTAGGTAAACATTTGTCTCTCTTATGAAACAGTATCTTATTCCTTTTAAATTTAGGTAAGGGAAAGGGAAAAGAAATCCAGCAAAAAATGCTAACTATCCTGCAGCAGACCACAGAAGTCAGACAGATGCCAGCACTGAAGGAGGCTCACTTAGGTAGACAGGTAAACAACTGAAAAAGAGTTTTTCACACACTACTTCTCCCCTCCCCAAGTTGTGCAATGGAGAATTACGAGGTCTCTGAGAACATGAGCTAGCAGAACATGCATGACACTCAGAAATACCTGCATAGTGACACCTAAAGGACTGGGTTCTGCAGGGTGGTCAGCCAAAGGGACTTTATGTTGATGATGCAATATGTGTAACTCGATAATCTGCTTTAGAAATGTGATGAAGAAGTTTCTAAAACTATTTCAATTTGCACTGGAGCTTCCATGCGTACTTGCAGCTGAACAGTTAAAATAAATCCATGTTAGGAAAACACCAATGTCTTCACTAGTTGAGCTTGATGGGCAGCACAAAGCCCATCTCTCCTCAAGCTCAGCACTCTGGCTAACAGGCCAGACAGCACTGTTGACAATACAAATTACTGAGTAATTCCTTTCACACACCCTGCTAAGGAGAAGAGGTAAGTCCAGACATAGCAGGGGTGTTTACACTGGTGTGACACCTTGATATCTCTGGTACCATGTCCTACTCTCTGTTCATCTGCCAAGAAGAAGTCATTGGCTGAAGATACCAGGAACAGGAGGGGAGGATGACCATTCCTCACACACAGTAATACTGCTTGGAGCATGAAGAGTGAAAGGTGGTTTACTCTTTCCTCCTGGTGAGACTGGGCCATGGAAGTGAAGGAATATGAGTTGGATGGAGAGAGAAACAAAGTAAACCAAAAGACTCTCTTCCCTGAATTAGGAAAATGGGGACTTTTCCTGCTCCCAGCCCTCTCTAGACACATTATCATGATCCAAATGGAAAACATTTAATTCATACTTGGGGCAGAAAGCGGGATTCACTCCTCCTGTGTTGAGGGAAGCCCACTCCAACAAACCCTTTGCTATCTAAACCCTGTAAAATCCTCATCAGACTCCAGGATATCAACCAGAAGAGCAGTTTACAACTTGGTATCATAAAAAAATTGCTCCATCAGCACATTAACAAATCAGGCAAGAACACAATTACCTTCCTTTCCACCCCACCCCCTGTCCTAAATTCCCACTGGGAACAGATGCCCAAGGCTCCCAGTTCCACCATTACTATTCTTGTATCACTTAGAGCTTTTATGTGACATTCATGGAATGAGGATAGCTACAGTTCTGGCAAGAAGATTGTATTTTCAGTATGTCTCATGATGTTCCACATACAGCCATACCAGCATGTTTTCAGAAGGCAGAAAAAAGGTGCAAACACAAGAAAAATAATAAGCAAGCAAGCTTAAGCAGTGGGGGAAGGAAATGAGCTAATTTCCAAATGCTCAGTGCCCTGTCATGGAGGCCAAGGGCAGGTAAACAGGAAAAGAGAGGAAGGAGGAGGTCATTACACCTTTGGCTAGAGAAGTTTCTTGGAGCAGTTGTTTGAAACAGCTGCTGCACTTATCCTTAAGATGGGAAGAAAGATGTGGGCAGAAGGACTGGCAGAGAAAGGCTGAACCTTGAACAGGTTGTGGAGTCCATACAGCCAGCCATACAAGTCAATTGAAACATGGTGATTTTTAGGTGGTCATTAAGGCTCCTGCTAGATGCATTTTTGTTCTTTTAATTTTTTTTTTAAAATTTTATATTACTATAAATCTATGCTTTTAAATCTTTGAGTTACAGGTAAGAATTCATCTTGGCTGGAGACAAAGCTGATCCTTAGCAATTTAACTCATTGTATACACACAGGGACAAATAAAAACTCCCCAATCTCAGCTCCCTCAGACTTCATTCCATTTATTTTCCTTTGAATAGTGGGGGCATGTGGCAGTGGATCATATCCACCCTGCCGTACCTCACTGGTGGAAAACCTCCTAAACTAAGCACCCCCTGGAAAACACAATGGTCTCTCCCCAGAGCTGTGTAATCCCCTCTGGTTGTAACCTACCCCTAAATCCTACCCTTCCCTACTTCCCGTTGGTTAAGGGGACTTCTCCCCACCTCCTGTTATCTGGCCCCAGATCATCCCTATAACTGGGGGCTCTCGGGGCCATCTTGCCCTCTTTCTACCTTGGATCCCTTCAGAATAAACGTCTGGAATTTCCAGGAGAGAGGGCCTCTGAGTTCTTTGTCTCTGGAGATGCCAGGGCTAATCCGGCCCAGTGGGTGAGTGAGAATTGTGCCTGACACCGGCACGGGTGTGAGGAAAGCCGTTCTGTACAGCACCAAGGGAAGTGCTGGCTGGCTTGATCTCTCAAACGCCTGAGAGACACTCTCGGTAAAAGCAGAGGCTTGTTCCACCCCTCCTCGCCCACGGCAGGGGCTGAAACCTGAAAGAATACAAACTCAGATCTGTAAAAGTAGGAGCTTGTGGGCTAAGAATTCACCAGAAAAATGTGCTGCCATCTCAAGGTACAAAGATAGGTTTTTCTCCATACCAAGGGTACCAGGAGTAGCAGGTGCATATTCCATAAAGAGATTTGGGGTTTTGGTGCTCAGCCATCAGACAGCCTGCTGAGAGGGGCTTTGTGGGTCATGCTTCCAGCTGCCATGCTTCCCTGCAAAACACATCCTAGGGGTGAATGTGGAGAATGCTTAGGACACCACAACATCCATGCAGATTCGCACAGGCCCAGCAACATCTGGGCATCTGAAAAGCCCCTAAGTCTCTTAACGGATCTTCTCTTAAGCCTTGAAAAGGTAGAGAGGTAGGGCCAGGGAATCTGAGGAATTTGTTGATTAAGTGACTTCAATCAGTAGGAAATTTGAGGGATCCTGGACTCTGAGGTCTTAGTGGGAACTGTGGCAGTAGGGTATCAACAATAATAGGGGCTGTCTTCCCACATTGGCAAACAAAGTGTAATTTTAATTTCCCTGCTCTTGTTTCAGGGAATCTTTGAATTTGCATTTAATTCTCTTTTTTTCCTTTGCTGCTTGTATTATTCTCTCTGTATCCCAATAACCCAAAAATATTATTTTCTCTCTAATTTGTTCCCACAGATGGCAGGGTAGGGAAATAGAAAACAGAAGTCAGAGACCTTGGGAGTATAATGAAAATGAAATCATGTGCCTCCAGATTAAAAAGAGGAAATGTATTAAACCTTTAAAAATACAGATTAATCAATTATGTATGCAAAAGAGGGCACAAGAATTACAGTCATGAAAAGCGGAAGGAAATTCAGAAGTACAGTATATGCCTCTGGGATCCTCCTGACTAAAATCCAGCAAAGGGATATATTTTCCTTCCATGCATGCCCATAAATCCCATGAATGTCAAAGGGACACTGTTCATTTAGAATAGGCCCAAAAATTAGGTTTAGAGAAAAGAAAAAGGAAAGAGGTTTCATAAAACACTATCGTAACATCAACAGCTTTAAAAATTTTAAGCCCATTTCAGTGTCCATTAAGTGGGGGAAGAAAAAGAGAGACTGAGTAACTTCTGTCACATGGTTACAATGCCCACACTAGACAGTATCATTTACTGGCACTGCTATATTGGTTTCATTACACATTATTCTAGTGGAAGAGGCCTGTGGCTCTCCAAAATGGGGGTGCCAGGGAAGTATGCATGGGGAAGCACCCTGAAAAGGATGACTTGTGCCCTTTTAGGATAATCCGATGACCTGGCTTGCCAGCAATACAGTAGAAAAGAGAGGGATCAAAATGCCACCACCTAAATTTGATGTTTAGTTTTCTGCTGTTGCAGTCCTTGAGAGATATTCAGGGGGTCTTCTGGGTAAAAACATTAAAAAGAGAAAAAAATTAGGTGCCTGTTTATATATGAGTGCTTGAAGGGCCAAATTCTACCCAACCGAATTGTCTGAAACAGTAAGTGAATTCTTAAAACCAACATAAAAGTGACTCCTCACAGTGTTGATGGTGTTTTCCTTCAGTTCTTTCATTATTCTGACTAGGTTTCCAGGACCACATATTTACAATGAGGAGTGAATTCCTCTCTGTTGTGTCGACAAACTACATAAATGTAAAACTTACATCATTTTGTATGGAAATACAGAATGACAGAACTTTCCTGTTGATTCAAGTCAAAATATTTATTGTCTCAACCAATCAGCAATACATTAAGAACATTTCAATTACTGCCAAAACAAAACCAATGGAATACTTCCCTAAACCCTATTTCCAAAATTCTCAGAACTTGCCTGAACTTACCATAAATGTAGCTGAATTGCTTTCTAGGGTCTCTTGCAGGAGAGGCTTTCAAGATCTTCACCACTCTGATGGCTCAAAAGCTTCAGGTTTTAAATATAGATATATTTCTGGCCAGTGGTTTTCCTTTGTTTGTAGCAACTTTGACCTGAATAATGCTGAAATGCTGCTTTCCCTACCCACTCCTTATCCTTCTTACCACTGTAGAATTATATACTTCTCCCAGACTTTGCCTTGCCAAGTGTTCCTGCTTTCATCTGATCCATCGAAGTTGCAGCTCCCAGATCATCCTACCAGTTCTTTCTTGTATCTGCTTTAGATGCAGTCACTTAATATGGAAGGACACAACTACACACATAGTCATTCTAGCTGGCTCTTACTCATACCTAACACAACACAATTTTAACTTCCCTATCTCTGCTGCAAATACCTCACCAGTGCAATTGGGATGGTGTGTTACTGCTTGTAGCCTTGTATGCATCAGTCTTTTTCCACAGTTGTTGGCAAAACAAAAGCTTCTGGCCTAGGGCAGAAAAGCTAGATATTAGATTCTTGTTGGAGGTTGAGAGGTG
>VZTX01015913.1:0-15355 GCA_013400915.1 Pardalotus punctatus
GGGTTGGGTTGGGTTTGTAGGGGCAGAGCTCGGGATTGTCCCCAGGCAGCCCCAGATCCCATTTTTGTGCTGTTCATACCCTTGGGATGCTGGTTCTGCACAGGGCTGTCCTTCCCTGAATCCCAGCATGGTTTGGGTAGGGCAGGACTTTAAAAATCTTCTCCTTCCACCCATTTCCACCCCTTCCCCCATCCCAGATTGCTCCAGCCTGGCCTTGGACAATTCCTTGCCCACAGCTTCTCTGGCCAACCTGTTCCAGCCCAAAATTTATTTTTTTTTATGCTGTTCATCTCCACAGAAAAGCTTCATGAACCCCCAAAAAACCCCAACAAACACCCAACCAAACTGAAACAACAACAATTCTTTGAAACTGCCATATTTCAGGTATTTCCTGTGGTTTTATATCCCCTGTGTGGGGCTGGGTTCCACTATTCCTCACAAATTGAAGTTTTCCATGTGCTGGGCATCCCTCAAGGTGACCATTCTGAGTGCAGATAACTCCAAAATACAAATATTTCAAATTAAAAGCATGTTTTTAGTCATCCATAAAACATCTCACCTCCTAAAGGCCACATCCTAAAGTTCTGGAATGAAAGAACAAGAAAAATTACCTGTCTCAGCTTCTTTTTCTGCCTCATGTCAAATAACAGCCCAGCTGTGAATTGGGAAAAGAATTAATTTTCAATAACCGGTTGATCAATTCTTTTCTGTCTTTGCAACTCCCTATGCAGTAATGAATATGCATCCTCTGCATTTTCCAGAGAAATATCCAGCATCTTAGGGTATTTAAAATTAGATCTGTATACATTTACAGAGTAATGATTATTCTGAATTTCATCCGAGGCAATTAAAAAAGCATCATGATGACATTTAAGGTGATATTTTTCTCCCCTATGTTAAATAATTATAAATAATAATAATGATTAAACAAATTATTCTGTTCCTCCCAGTCTGGATCAACCTTTAGGTTAATAATCTAAATCATTAAAATTCATCTGTCTCTCCAAGGATTGAGTAGTTTAAAAAAAAAACAAAACCGGAGGAACCTTTCTGCATAAGGGTGATTGATAATTACCAAAGCAAAGATGTTTTGTGGGTGAAAAATGGGGCAGCTCAGCAGATTGATTGGGTTTGATCCTGGCCAGGCTGAGGTGATGTTTTCAGCAAGGAAACACGGCCCAGTTTTACCAGCTCACTTCTCTTTGGGGGGTGACGCAGGGGTCAAGTCCGAGCCAGATTCCTACCAGGCAGAGCCGTGGGGTGACCTCAGGTCACTGAGAGCCATTTTTGGAGATTATTTCTTAATTATGATAGGAGTTAGGCCCTTCTGTCTGTAATTTTTGATTATTTTTCCTCAAACTATCTCTGTGAACGAGCTTTCACTTGATTAAGTTCATCTAAAATAATTTGAAATCCTTTAAAATCCAGCTGTGGAGCCTCTGGTAGTGTCTGTCCTTCCCTCTGCCTTGGGGTTGGTTGATTCACCCCCAGAGCTGCCTAAATCTCTTTATTTAAGATTTAAAGCGCCAAAATGATGAGTTGAGGGTGGACACCCAGGTTTGAGGACACCCAGCTTTTGGGACACCCAGGTTTTAGGACACCCAACTTTTGGGACACCCAGGTTTTAGGAAACCAAACTTTTGGGACACCCAGCTTTTAGGAAACCCAGCTTTTAGGAAACCCAGCTTTTAGGACACCCAACTTTTAGGAAACCAAACTTTGAGGACACCCAGCTTTTGGGACACCCAGCTTTTGGGACACCCAGCTTTTAGGAAACCAAACTTTTGGGACACCCAGCTTTGAGGACACCCAGCTTTTGGAACATCCAGTTTTTAGGAAACCAAACTTTTAGGAGATGGCAGCTGGAAGGTGAATAAGTTTCACGCTCTCAGCCTCTTTTCCTGCAGACCTTGCAACAATAATGTGGGGGGAAAAAACACCCCAAATGCTGTTTAGCTCCTCTGTTGGGCAGAGCAATGCGGGATGACTCCCTGGAAGGTGTTGGGACTCTTTTGGGCACTTCCCTGGATAATCAGAGATTCCCTGGCCATGAGGAGCCAAGGAAAAAATGGATTTCCAGTGAGGGAAGGGAAGATCAGGCTTTCCCTGCGGGCTTTATTGGATTGTGCATTGCTCCACCTCTTTGCAGAGTTTCTCAGGAGTTATCTGGGTTCATCCATCTTCCCCCTCCCTCTGGGCTCTTAAATCCTTTCCCACCCTGCTACAACCAAGCCTTTATGTTGTCTTTATAAATTGGGGTTTTTTTTGGGTTGAATGTGACTGAGGTTTGCAGGAAAACGCCCTCTTCAAAGGGGCTGGGACTGAATAGATTCCCTAAATACAGAATATGGAATGAGGGTGTAGAATAAGGATATATGAACACCCCATTCAGAGAAATTGGGACAAAATGGATTCCTTAAATATAGAATATGGAATAAGAATGTAGAATAAGGGTATAGAAATACCCTATTCAGAGAAACTGGGACCAAACGGATTCTTTATATACAGAATATAGAATAAGGATGGATTAACACCCCCTTCAGAGAAGCTAGGACCAAGTGGATTCCCTAAATACAGAATATGGAATAAGGATGTAGAATAAGGATATAGAAATACCCTATTCAGAGAAATTGGGACCAAGTGGATTCCCTAAATACAGAATATGGAATAAGGATGTAGAATAAGGATATAGAAATACCCTATTCAGAGAAATTGGGACCAAGTGGATTCCCTAAATACAGAATATGGAATAAGGATGTAGAATAAGGATATAGAAATACCCTATTCAGAGAAATTGGGACCAAGTGGATTCCCTAAATACAGAATATGGAATGAGGGTGTAGAATAAGGATATATGAACACCCCATTCAGAGAAATTGGGACAAAATGGATTCCTTAAATATAGAATATGGAATAAGAATGTAGAATAAGGGTATAGAAATACCCTATTCAGAGAAACTGGGACCAAACGGATTCTTTATATACAGAATATAGAATAAGGATATATGAACACCCCCTTCAGAGAAATTGGGACCAAATGGATTCCCTATATACGGAATATGGAATAAGGGTATGGCAACATCCCATTCAGAGGAACTGGGGCCAAATGGATTCCTTAAATACAGAATATGGAATAAGGGTATGGAATAGAATAAGGATGGATTAACACCCCCTTCAGAGAAGCTAGGACCAAGTGGATTCCCTAAATACAGAATATGGAATAAGGATGTAGAATAAGGACATATGAACACCCCATTCAGAGAAATTGGGACAAAATGGATTCCTTAAATATAGAATATGGAATAAGAATGTAGAATAAGGGTATAGAAATACCCTATTCAGAGAAACTGGGACCAAGTGGATTCCCTAAATACAAAATATGGAATAAGGATGTAGAATAAGGATATAGAAATACCCTATTCAGAGAAATTGGGACCAAATGGATTCCCTATATACAGAATATAGACTGAAGGTATAAAATAAGGGTATGTGAACATCACCTTCAAAGGAATTGAGACCAAATGAATTCCCTATATACAAAATATGGAATAAAGATGTAGAATAAGGATATATGAACACCCCCTTCAGAGAAATTGGGACCAAATGGATTCCCTATATACAAAACATAGGAAAAGAATGTATGAACACCCCTTTCAGAGGAATTGGGGCCAAATAAATCCTTAGCCTACTCTGCATATAGAGAATTTATAACCACCCCTTTCCGAGGAACCAGGACCAATGAGATTCCCTTTATCTGGAATACAGCCTAAGGATCCATAGAATACAGATAAAATATGGGAAATATTGGAGTTCCATGTGATTTCCCTGCTTTCAGACCTGGCTGTTGACAACTCTCTTCTGTCTCCCTCTCTTTTCCCGATTTTCCCCCTTTCAGCGCATTTTCACTCTCCCATCTCACCCCTCCCGTGTCTCCTCAGCACCCCAGTGCCGTTATCCCAGCTCCCGCTGCAAATCCAGGGATTCTCCTGAGCCCAGCCCAGCGTGCAGGCCGTGCTGCAGACAGACAGACAGACAGGCTGTCATTCCCTGGAGAACAGCCCTGCTCAGGAAATGTAGCTATTTCCGCTCTGCCTGCAGTCAGGAAATGAGGAGGAGGCAGCACTGGAGATATTTTTTGAATTTGACAGGATTTTTTTTCCTCGCTTCGGAGCAAGGAATGCTCGGCCTGGCTGGGTCTGCGGCAGGGGTGGTGTCGGATTTTGGGGCTGCGCCTGAATTTGGGGTTGTGTCTGATTTTGGGGTTGTGTCAGAGCCAGGTTCAGGTTAAGGTTTGGGATTTGGAAGCAGAAAAATGGGATCAAATGATCCCAGGATTCAAAGCCAAAATTGTAAACATGACCTCACAAAGCGTCTCTGCTTTCCCTTGCTGACGTCCTCGTTTGCTTGGTTGACTTTAAACCGATTTTTTTTTTTTTTTTTTTGGCGGTTGGTTTTTGTTTCACTGTTTGTTTTGACTCGGAATGAAATAATTTCAGTTAAAATGTCATCATTTTAATTCTGTCCAGAATCCAGAGCAGCACCTTGTGGGTGCTGCACTTGTGGAAATTCCCATCCGATCCCACCGCAATGAAAAGGGATTCAGCTCCCACACTCTAATATTGGCCCACTTTTCCATTAATTTTAAATAGACTTTCTTCAAGTTAATCTCATGAGATTGTAAAGCAGTCAAGGGTGCTTTAGTTTTAATGGAAGATGTGTGGCTGATTCCCTAGATTGTTTTTAAAATCTCATTCTTATTAGTGGGAATATCCTGGAAATTCCTACTGCTTAAAACTCTGAAAGTGTTTCCAATGGAGATGGAAAAAATGCAACGGTGATCATTTAGTGGTGATTGAGAAATGTGTTGGTTTTAGGGTTAAACAGAGGATAATTCTTGCAAAATATTTTAAATTTAGCTATTTTCAGAAAGAGGCCCAGACCTGGAAATTCTCTGAAGGAAGGTTTTCTTCTTTTCATCATACAAAAATTACATTTGGACAAAATTTGCCATTTCAGTGAAATATTGACCACTTTAAAGTGCAATATGTTTTCACTAGGGATGGATTTAAAGGATTCTGTGTCAACACTGGATTTTTCTTTAATGTATGAAAAAATAAGAGTAAAGCTATAGTCAAAACTATGGAGAAGAAAATACTACTAATAGTAGTAGAGTTATTTAGTCAAAGTCCAAAATTATTTGTAATGAGAGGGAAAACATTTGTTCTGAAGGTTTTGAATGGAGTTTTACAGGGCTTAAATGTTTCTCCTGGTGTTATTCCATGTAAGAATATTGTTGCACCATTATCCCGATTTTTCCCAGGGTTTTTCTACCACCGTTCCCTTGAATCCTGTGGGATTGTGGCTGGAATATGAGCTCCATTTGTTGATGTTTGGGAGCAGAGCCCCAAAGCAGAGGCCAAAATCCTGCCCTGGCCTGGGGAAGGGCTCTGCCCTAAGTGTGGGTATTCCAAGAGTTCCTCCAGCAAACCTTTCCCAAGGGAAGGATGAATGGAGCAGCTGGATCTGCACCCCAGAGGGGTCAGGTCTTACATCTGTACCCACAGCCATGGTGTTCAGGGGGTAGAGATGTGTGCTTGGAATTCCAGACTGGGATCCAAGCTGGGTTTTGGGGCCAGGGAGGTGCAGATCCTTGGTGTTTTCCCTGCAATCCCAAAATCTGCTTTGCCCTGCTGCTCCGGCAGCGCCGTGTTTGGCTTCCCCCAGGTGGAATCACGGAGTGGTCTGGGCTGGAGAAGACCCTAAAAATCCTCATTCCGTGTTTGGGTTGGCAAAGGGAGCTGAGTGTCCTCCTCAAAGAGCTGTGGATTGCAAGTCTGGGGAGACAAAAACGAGGGAGGAAAGGGAAATTTGCAGCCATCCAGAAAGAAAAGNCTCAAAGAGCTGTGGATTGCAAGTCTGGGGAGACAAAAACGAGGGAGGAAAGGGAAATTTGCAGCCATCCAGAAAGAGGCAAAGATAAATCTGACCTCAAGAGGCAAAATAAATCTGACCTCAAGAGGCAAAATAAATCTGAGCCCTGCAGTGCTCGTCCCTCAGAACCCACTGCCTCCCAGATCCCTGATATTCCCTGGGAGCTCAGCTGTGCCCCAGGAAACACAAATATTGTTCCTCTGCTCCCATCCCCACCAGCCCCAGAGCACAGACCTCCACCCCAGCCCTGTGAACCCCTCCATCCCCCAAGGCGCTGTCTGAAGGCTCGGTGAGGCACTTGGGGTTTGGCTGATGCCCTCGGGAGGAGCGTCCGGCGCGTTCGGTTTGGTTTTCGGGAGCGGAGCACAAATAACGTTTGCTCACGAGGCGCAGCAGGGACACGGAGCCAGAAATAGAGGCTCCCGACGATCCTACAGGATGTTGCTGTGGTGTTATCATATGATTCATCCTCTACGAGGCTGAACAATTGGTAACCTCAAGACACTCTCACTTTCACGCCCTCTGACACGCATTCCACCGAGGGCAGATATCCTCTGTGTGAGTAAAACCTCAGGACCGGGGGTTTTCACTCGGAAAGGTCACTTTGTGCCGGGTTTGGATGTGAGGTTTTGACTTTGC
This sequence comes from Pardalotus punctatus, assembly GCA_013400915.1. Taxonomy (NCBI): domain Eukaryota; kingdom Metazoa; phylum Chordata; class Aves; order Passeriformes; family Pardalotidae; genus Pardalotus; species Pardalotus punctatus. The sequence goes on from VZTX01015913.1 coordinate 6,571, forward strand.
TGCGCGGTCCTTGAGCGTGGGGAGGATTTTCGGTGAGCACCGTGACGTGCTGGCTTAGAAAATCCTTTCTGGATGCTGATCACAGTGATGGCTGTGGAGAGGGACTCCAAAAAGCCCATGGTGGAAACCACTGAACTCCGTTACAAAGAGAATAAATTTGGCCCAGATGTTGTGATAGGGCTGAGCTGAGGGCAGGAGGGAGTTGGGCTGAGGAGCAGATCCAGGAAAGCCGGAACAGACATGGCCAGAGGATTTTAGGGGCTTGCAGGAGAGTTTTCCTCATGGAAAAAACTTGACAGAAATAACACCTTGGACCAGGTGAGCAGCTGGACTTGGAGATTTTTAATTTCAAACTTGCACATCCTGAATATCCCCCCCCCATGGAGAACAGCTGGATAATGGATGAGCTTCTACTGGAAGCGTTTTGTTGCCTTGCCATGAGTGGTTGAGGGCCACCACTGCCCGTGCCCTTGGTGATTCTATTAATTTATTCCATTTCTGGACCCCTTTTCCCGAGCTTGCCTCTCGCTGGTGGTCGCCCCTCCAGGTCTGGGCTCTTTTCCCTTGCGAGCTCGCAGCACTAGATGGCAGTGTAATGGCAAAAACCTGCCCTGCCGGGGAGGAAAAGTCAAATTTCACCCCCAAAAACACCCGGGATGAATTTGAAAATCTGAACGCAAAACAACCAGACCTTAAAAATGCCTCTCCAAGCTCCTTAAATTCCCAAAACGCCCTCTGGGAAGAGCCAGGACAAGGCCTCCACTGATGATCCAATGGCACAGGAGGGACGCCAATTTATGCCACCCACAGATTTGGCCCAAAGCAGCCAAACTCGTATAGGATATTTGGCCAGGAGATTTGGGTGAGGTCTAAAATGCAAAAGCACAAAAACAAACAAACATGATATTTTTCTTCAAAATGAAGCTCCTGATTCCTTCCCAGGATCATGTTCGGAGTTGCTTTGCAGCCCCAGAGGTGCTGGTGCAATAAATTAAGCTGTGGATCATCATATTTCGGATCTCTGCAGGATTCAATCCCAATTTTTTGGCCCCAAAAATGGGGTTTAAGTGGAGGCCAGGTTCGGTTTTCTGTAGGGAAAATTCCATGCCACGGAAGCACATGGGGTACGTGCATTCAAGTCTGTTTTCTTAGGTCTGGATTAGCGCCCTCATTTATGACCAAGCCTTTAAAAAAAAGGAGGAAAATGTCACAGTATAGAAAAATAAACAGGGTAAAAATAAATGGCAGAAAGACCACACTAAACATGGCCCTTTCTGGACGTCACTGAGACAGCTGCTGGCCCGGAGTGAGATCTGAAGGTCTTTGTTAGGAAACGTTATTGCTGAGATTTTTCACTGTTTGGATTTCCTGTTTTCCTCACTCGCGGACCCTTTAACTTTTGTAATCTAAGCAGGGTCAGGTCTGGTCATCCGTGGGGAAACAGGCTGGCTGTGAACAACAAGTGCTGCTGGGGAGGCTGTGGGTGAAGGCTGGGGAGGTGCTGGAGCCAGCCAGGATCCCCAGCAGAGGCTGCTCTGACCTTCTGGCCAAAAGATTTCCCTGTCTGAACTGCATCTGTCTGGATAAAAAATAGCCAGCCTTGATCTTGAAACGTTGAGTGATGGAAAACCACCCACTGTCCTTCAGGAGCGCTGGAAGGGGGGAATTGCCTTTGATAAAAAATGTCTTGGTTTTGGTCAAAATCTTAGGTTTAATCTCCCTGTCATTGCATGGGGTTATACCTGTCTGTATTTCTCATTAGTTTTGGTCAAAATCTTAGGTTTATTCTCCTTGCCATGGGGTTATACATGTCTGTATTATACCTGACTGTATTTCTCTTTAGTTTTGGTCAAAACCTGAGGTTTATTCTCCTTGCCATGGGTTATACCTGTCTGTATTATACCTGACTGTATTTCTCATTAGTTTTGGTCAAAACCTGGGGTTTATTCTCCTTGCCATGGGGTTGTACCTGTCTGTGTTCCTCAGGGGAATTTTTTGCACAAGTCTTTGATGCCCAGATAAGGATATGCTCCAAAAGATGCTCCAAGAGCCATCATCATTCAAATAAGATGTGAAATTCTAATGGGAACCAACTGATCTCTCTCAAAAACCATAATGTTTTTAGGATGTGCCAAAACCCATTCAGGTGTGACCATCCACAAACTCCCCAGGCACTATCAGTGTCATAAATGCTTTTTTATGCAGTCCTGGCCTGGAGTGGGGATTTTTCTTTGTGTCTCCCTTGGCTGGACACTGGGACAATTTTCCCTGTAATGATTAAAGCAAATTCAGCCCTAGAAGGGATGAAGTTAAAACAGTGTAAAGGTGCAGGACTGAAAATAGAAATTTAAAAGTCCCACCCACTTGCTGGCAAGGGATTCTAACCCCATTGTGGTGGGTGCTGTGATGTTGTTGTGTAAGATTATTTGTCACTGGGTGCTCTTTAGGTTTCTCTGAGTGGAGGGACTAAAAGTGTTCTACATGGCCAGGTACCCGGTGAGCTGGGGAGGAAATCTGTCTGTCAGCTCTGTGGGGTCTGAAGGAACCACTGCCAAGGTGTGCTGAGCTCATTTGTCCTCCTGGACGTGTTTTTGTGTCAGTTAAACTTGGTTCTGTGTCACTGTCCTTGGAATCTGGCTGGGAATTCTGCTGAGCGCCATCAGCATCCCTCTTCTCCTTTCCACCGTTCAGTTTGTGACTTCAAACGCTGATTTTGGCCAGTTGGCTCTGCTCTCGAAAGTGATCTTCACCAGGCTAAAAAGCTTCATTCCCTTCCTGATTATCCATGGTCCATTTTCTCACTGTTATCCACGGGCTTCTCTCAGGGTCATTGTGGCGCAGCTCACCCGTGAATTCTTCCATGATAGCGAAATCCTTCCAGCCACAACTGGGATTAAGCTCAGTTTTTTGGAAGAACAGATGGGAAGAATTTCCCAGGGTTGGATTTGTCCCCAGGACCTCCACCCCACATTGTGATTTTCCCCTTCAGATCCATAGGCATTACTGATACAGGTTTTTAGGGCTTATCTTCTCATTCATGCCTTGAAGGAAGGCAGAGAACCTGGGGTGGTTCTGGGGTCAGTCAGCGTTGTCCGTGTGTTTGTGAGAGCAGAATTGCGTCCTTGGGTTGCTGGATGCACCGTGAGTGGTTCCAGGGAGGGTTTCAGGAATCTTAAGGTGTCGGGGCACCTCGGGGGCTCCTGCCGTGGTGTCTGCACTGAGACAGGGATCCAGAACAGGACAGCGCTCCCAGCCCTGCTTCTCCCGAGCAGGTGGACTGGGCAGCAGCCCCAGCTCTCCCACTCGCTGACCTCCCAGCAGCTCCTGCTGCTCCAACAGGACGTGGTGATTTACAAGGCCAAGGGCCAGCAGGAAATTCCGACCTCCGCCCCCCGAGAACGGAGGAAGCCGGAGAAGCTCCGTGAGTCAGAGCCGCGCCTGAGTCACCGCGGACGCGGTTCCTGGGCTGGTGCTCGGCTCCTGACCCCGCTCCCAGCCCTGGTCACCCTGATCCCAGCTGGAATTGGCTCCCACTGGGCTTGTTGGAGGAGGAAATGCGCGTGGAAAAAGACGGGATTGGGTTCATGCTATTCTTTAGTAAACAACTTACGGCAGGTGCCTGGCAGCTCACGGTAATTAACGGGGTGTTTATTGGGATCAGAAAATACACCGAGCTGAGCAAGTCTCTCTGCAGTGGGATGGGGTCGTTTGCTGCGTGGCTGCAGATAATAAATCAAAGGGCTGGAGAAACTGCAGGAGAGAGGGCACGAACTGCCCGAACATTCAGCTCATCGTGGCAATGAGGGCGAAACTTTCCCAGCCCCATTTTCACTTCTCTCCAACCCAGCTCCTCCCTGCAGGCGGCTGAGCTGTCTGAGTAAAGAAAGGTCACTTTACCTTGACTAAACAATGACTTTGCTACAGTGGGTGCCAGCTCTGGAGCAGCCCCAGAATGTGCGGGGTGGGAGCGGGGAGAAGTCAGGCCGGGCTGATGGGGCAGGATTTAGGATGCTCAGGGAGATGCGGCCGGGGTGGGATCAGCTGATGCCGGGCTGGCAGCGGGGATGGAGCATGCGAACGAGCGGAGTGACTGAGGAGGAAGCGGCCGGGAGCTGGGGGAGTGGAGAAGGGATGACTTTCCTCTGATGTCAAAAATCCCATCATTCAGCGCTCGCCGTGGAAAAGGCGAGAGGAGAAGAATGTGGAGAGAGAGAGGGAGAGGGAGGGAGAAGGAATGAAGGGGAAGGACATGCTCGTTTTTCTCCTGAATTTTGTAGCTTATCCACCCTACCAGGATGGAGAAAAGAGCCTGATCCTGAGTGCCAAATCCTGCACAGCCTTGCAAGCCCCAGGGACTGTTCCCAACCCCATCCCGATCTGGACTTGGTTAGTACTGCCTTGATATGAATAATCAGGGAGATAAAAATTGTCAAGAAACTTACAGCAGTTTCCACAGGGCTGTCTGTGCCTTAGCTTTTTATTTCTGGCAATTTGAATTTCCTGATGAGTGTCTGTGTTCGTGCGAGGCGTTAGAGATCCAGCTCTGCCAGGATTTCTGCAGGGCTGGGAGAGAGGACCAGGGCTGGATGGAAGTGAAGAAGGAGAGCTGGAGCTGCCCTGGAGCCCTGTCCAGGTTCCTAATTCTTCCTTCCGAGGGGCTGATTTTCAAAAAAGGTGCCAAGTTTTGTCCTTCATGCATTTTGCTGTGTGCCGTTGCCTGTAATTAGTTTCTCAACTGAAAAAGCTTGCTCAACTGGAAAAAAAAAAAAAAAAAAAAACAAAAAAAAAAACCAAAAAAAAAAAAAAANCCCCCCCCAAAAAAAAAAAAGGAAAAGAGAAAAAAGAAAGAAAGCTAAAACCAACCCCCCACATTTTTGGCAATGGGTTGTTTTTCTAAGCAATTAATTAAGCACTGATTTTAAAAGAATTTGAATGAATCCTTCCACTCTGTGTCAAGCATGGATTTTGTATTAATCACTGCACTACTCGCTGACTGAATAAGGACCGAAAAAAAGATGCAGGGAGTAAAATTTTCCCCAGGAAATGAATCAGACGAGGAACCTATGCCTCATCTCGCCTCCTACAAATGAAGAAAGAGAGGATTTTGTCAATGGTGGGTCAGTTTACAAACGTGTCCTTTGCGGGGTGACTCAGAGCCAGTGATCCATTCCACAGCAATGCGGCCACAGATGCGGCTGAAACCAGCGCTGGGTGCCAGCTAAAGAGAAACAGAAATTAATCCTCGTGCCCGTAATAGTCGGGAGAATGAAAATGCAACCTGTCAGATCTGCTGGAGTGCCAGCCAGCTCTCTCTGCCTTTGAAACCGGTGTCAAAATTCCCTCTGGCTTTCGTGGGAGCGGGGTAATCCCTCGGGACGTGGTCTTGTGATTTCGAGTTTGTTGATAAGGGAGAGATGTGGATTTTTGTAGGATGGAGCTGCTATGGGCTCCTCCAGCTCCCCGCAGCGGTGTTTTAAGGAGAGGGGACAACGTTTCAGTGGGATCCAGTCAAGTGTGGGTGTTCCCAGGTGGGCATCACCCCTTTGTGATAAAAATCGGAAGCAGGTGGGAAGTGCTGCTGTCTCCGGATTTGGCTGCAATGCGTTCCAAGTTTGGCGTTTTCCAAAATGCTGGACAAATATTTACATTTTTTCCCCCCAAGCACCAGCCTTTGTTAGTGTTGGAGCTGTTAAGGGATGTGTAAAAACTGTTGTCGTGAAACCACCACCAAGATTTGCTGTTGATGTTTTGGTTGTGGGAGACAAAATGAGATTTAGCAGAGAACCTGAGCTGAAATAGGAAAATTTTAATCGTTTTCCCTGGTGCCACTTTCTTCCCCAGTGTTTCCTGAGACTAAACCTTGTTAAGTGTGCAGGTCCTCGTGGTTTTGGGGTTTTTTAAGCGGGTTTTCTGTAGTTTTCCAGGCTGTAAAAAATGTTTAGGCAAGAGGATCAAATATTCAGTGCGTCAGTGATGAGATCACAATTTATTTCTGGCCAAGATCCATCCATCGGTGTCCTGAAGTGGGATAAGAGGAATGGCTGAGGTGCTGCAGGTCTTTTTCTTGAAGATCGTGGTCATCCTTGGAAAGATCACACCAGTTCCTCTGCTGGATGGGCGTTCATCAGTGCAGTTTTTCAGGCTCTTGGCTCCAAGACCATCCCAGTTTGCAAATATCAGCAAAGTGGCAACACTGGGGCAAAAAAAGCTTGGGAAGTGGGTGGAGAACGCAGCCCTGGAGTCAAATTGAAGTTTTCCAAGTCCTTGGCCAGCACTTTAACCATGAGTCCTCTTCTTTTTAGGGTTAAGCAAAAAAGAGCCAGAGGCTCTTGATTATCCATGCAAAACAGGCCAGGGCTTTGAATCCTAAGGTTTTGTCTGCCACACTTTTAAAGGGACGAAGCTTAATTTAGATCCCACAAGAAAATCTCAATTCGATGGAAGGCGGAGGCCCAGCCCCACTTTCCCTCTCTCACCCCGAGGGTTCCCCACCTTTCCCCTTCCCTCCTCCCCCCCAAAAAAAAAACCAAAAAAACAAAAAAACCCCTCGCTCTTTGAACGAGCACATTTGGGGGATCAAGTGCGGGGAACAATTAAAGCAATGATCTGTGCGCTTCAAGGAGAAAAGCGAGCTGCGGTAGCTGTGCTTTGACAGGTCTTTGGAGGATTTCAAGGAAGTTACACCCACTTCATTCATGATAATCGGCTGTTTAACGCCGAGCAGCTCAGTGTTATGAATGAAAAGGGAGCGTGTTTTGGCTTGCAGAACAACTCGCGAATCTAATGCTTCACTCGTCAAATAACCAGCCACGTTCACCCAAAAAAAAAAAAAAAAAGAAAAAGAAAAAAAAGGGGGAAAAAAGAAAGTCTGACTTCATTCTTGAAATTGGTGGATGAGAGGTTTAGTGGGGGGAAAAAAAAATCCTCAACACCTAAAGCTGGAATTTCTTTCTGTGCAGAGATACAGGAATATTTTACCTCCCTTTGCCATATTTTTGACTCATTATGGCTGGACGAGTTGGGGGAAAAAAATGCAGTTTGTGAATGGACTTTGATGCAGCTAAACTCAGGTCGTGGTGGCTTTTTGTGCATTTGATCAGAACGTGCTGAATTCCTGGATTTCACATCATTCTGGGGGCAAAAAGAAAACAGAAGGGAAGAGAATATTAGGAAGGAATAAGTTTTGATTTGGATGGATTGCAGAGGGTCAGTGGGCCCTGTGCCGTGCCTGAGTAGACTCATTGATTAGGAATACGTTGATTTTTATTTTTATTTTTTGAGTATTGAAGCTGGATTTGTGGAATACCGTGATTTCCTGGGGCTGCCCTGTGTCAGGTGCCTTCATCCCTTCTGGTTATAAAGCCTTGGATGACTCCTGGGAGGTTGTTTTGGGCTAATACAAGTTAGGATATATCGAATTCAAGGCAAAGATCATCTAAGAGAGTCTTTTTACCTCCCCTTATTCCCAATTCTTTGGGAATAAAATGGCTTTTTGGAGGAGCAACGTGCACATCCATCCCCCTGCCTCCTCCAGCGGGANGAAAACACAATTCCATCTGATGATCTTCCATCTTTGTTCGGCAGCCGGGAGCCTCTGATGGAAGGTGGGAAAATAATTTTTCTCATCCTTTTAACACTAAATTCTCAGAGCAGTGTCTGGCTCCAGGCAGGGTCTCACTGGAGTCCTTTCCACTTAAAATTGAGGGGGAAAAGGCAGTTTGGGGGGAAAAAATGGCATTTTGGGCAAAAAGGGCTGGGATGGAACCTGGGATGGGACCTGGGATGGGAGGGAGGGTGGGGATCACTTCTTCATCTTCTGCACAATTAATTAACATCAATAAATTAACACCCTTCTTTCTTCTTCTCCTCCACAGAACCACGCTGGGAGACGCCAAGAACCGAGCAGATTTTTTTTTAATTTTATTTCCACTCGTTTTCAGGGTGAGTGAATCCTCTTGTCTCCACTCCTCCTGTCATGTCCTGTGCAGCTCCAAAGTGTGACTTAAGGCTCAGAGGAAAATCTCCCTTTTCCTAATCTTTGCACTGATAACACAGAGCTTAATTTAGCAGCAGTGAGGCAGAACATTTGGATTTTGTCATCCATTTCCAAAACTATTGTTGGCTTCTTCTTCCTTTGTTTCCACACACCGCCACCCCCAGCTCGTTTCAGATTTACATTTTCTTGGAGGTGCCAAAAGATAAGTTCATGCCAACTTGATGATTAATTAGCTAATACTTTCCCCTGCCCTGAGATGGAAAGCCTTTATCGGAGTCACCTATTAATTATTATTTTATTTATTGCTGCATGGGTACGTTTGAAGGGATTCAAGTTCCACCCTCCTGAGAAATGAGGGCAGGAATTTATAGGAACAGGACCAAAGAAAGCTAAAGGAACCTTCACGTCATTATCAGAAAATACATCTTAATGTTGAGATCAGGGGACTTTTTTTCTCTATATTTTGCAAGCCCCGAGCAATATCAGAGTCTCGTTGTCAAAATCACTGGAAATACCCAATTCTGAGACTTTCCAGCATCCTCAGGATGCAAAAACCAGTAAAAAGTTTGATTTTCCAGAGGCTGGGAGAGTGGCTCTGCTATTCCCAAGCTCAACCCACTTGCCCGAGCTTAGAAAAGTTGTGGAGAGAACACACCTGGGGCTCCCAGTGCGGAAACTTCCAGAATTGCTGGGACATGTCCCTTGTTTTGGGGGGCTGGGAAGTGGCTGCAGGCGCCTCATCCCGAGTCAGAGTCTTTCCACAGAATACTTGGAATTCAGGATGGAGTT
>VZTX01015913.1:16686-44472 GCA_013400915.1 Pardalotus punctatus
CCACTGGAGAAAACACAATTCCATCTGATGATCTTCCATCTTTGTTCGGCAGCCGGGAGCCTCTGATGGAAGGTGGGAAAATAATTTTTCTCATCCTTTTAACACTAAATTCTCAGAGCAGTGTCTGGCTCAAGGCAGGGTCTCATTGGAGTCCTTTCCACTTAAAACTGGAGGGGGGGGGAAAGGGCATTTTGGGCAAAAAAGGCTGAAGGTGGCTGGGATGGAACCTGGGATAGAACCTGGGATGGGAGGGTGGGGATCACTTCTTCATCTCCTGCACAATTAATTAACATCAATAAATTAACGCCCTTCTTCTTCTCCTCCACAGAACCGCGCTGGGAGACACCAAGAACCGAGCAGATTTTTTTTTATTTTATTTCCACTCGTTTTCAGGGTGAGTGAATCCTCTTGTCTCCACTCCTCCTGTCATGTCCTGTGCAGCTCCAAAGTGTGACTTAAGGCTCAGAGGAAAATCTCCCTTTTCCTAATCTTTGCACTGATAACACAGAGCTTAATTTAGCAGCAGTGAGGCAGAACATTTGGATTTTGTCATCCATTTCCAAAACTATTGTTGGCTTCTTCTTCCTTTGTTTCCACACACCGCCACCCCCAGCTCGTTTCAGATTTACATTTTCTTGGAGGTGCCAAAAGATAAGTTCATGCCAACTTGATGATTAATTAGCTAATACTTTCCCCTGCCCTGAGATGGAAAGCCTTTATCGGAGTCACCTATTAATTATTATTTTATTTATTGCTGCATGGGTACGTTTGAAGGGATTCAAGTTCCACCCTCCTGAGAAATGAGGGCAGGAATTTATAGGAACAGGACCAAAGAAAGCCAAAGGAACCTTCACGTCATTATCAGAAAATACATCTTAATGTTGAGATCAGGGGACTTTTTTTCTCTATATTTTGCAAGCCCCGAGCAATATCAGAGTCTCGTTGTCAAAATCACTGGAAATACCCAATTCTGAGGCTTTCCAGCATCCTCAGAATGCAAAAACCAGTAAAAAGTTTGATTTTCCAGAGGCTGGGAGAGTGGCTCTGCTATTCCCAAGCTCAACCCACTTGCCCGAGCTTAGAAAAGTTGTGGAGAGAACACACCTGGGGCTCCCAGTGCGGAAACTTCCAGAATTGCTGGGACATGTCCCTTGTTTTGGGGGCTGGGAAGTGGCTGCAGGCACCTCATCCCGAGTCAGAGTCTTTCCACAGAATACTTGGAATTCAGGATGGAGTTCGGACCGGGGGAATCGTTATTCAAAGTGCCAGAAATGCATTAACAAGGGAGTAAGCGTAATTCAGGAATGATAAAAAATGGGGGAAACGTTGGACAATGACGATAAATTTATTGGTGCCGAGTTTGGTTACCTCATCCTCTTGAAACCGTGATTAGGAATGAAGTAAGTGCATTTTTATGGCACTTGTGCATATTTTATGGCACCTGTGAGAGCCCTGCCCATGGGCAGAAATTAATGCAAATTAATGCCATGCACGGGAGAGGTGCTGAGCATCCCAGGGAAAATTCCCACCAGGAAAAACGGGAGGACACCACACGGCAGGAAATGCTGAAGAGGCTTTGAATCACCTCTGTGTGCACTGAGATCCAGCTCTGTCCCTCCTTCCCCACTCCTGGATGCCCTAAAAGATGTCACTGATGTCCCCAAGTGGCACTGCGGGGTGAATATTGAATGTGGAGAGCACCCATGGGTGGAGATACCACGAAAATATGGCCTGGGACCCCTGTGTGCTCATGGAATTGTCATCCCACCTGTTGGGATTATAATTCCAGGTCCAAATGCTTTTTTTGTTGTTGTTGTTTTGCTGAAATCCAGGTCCAAACACCTTTTTTTTTTTTTTTTTTTTTTGCTTTGCAGAAATGCAGGTCCAAATGCCTTTTTTTTTTTTTGGCTTTGCTGAAATCCAGGTCCAAATGCGTTTTTTTGCTTTGCTGAAATCCAGGTCCAAATGCTTTTTTTTCTGCTCTGATGAAGCCCTGGGCATGGATGTGTTGACACCTGTTAATCTGCTGGACTCGCTGGTGCCTGAATTAGAATTGCACCAAGTTTTCAGAAGTCTTAAAACTCCCCTTGACTTCAGTGGGATTAATCTGTTGCTGGGGGTGTGAATAATGGGCTGTTTTTAGGGTGGAGGGAATCAGTGGGAGAATTGGGAAGTTAAGAGAGAAAAATCTGCACTTTCCCTCCACCAAAAAGGAATCTTTTCCCCTCACGCTACTTTTTTCCTTCAGGCTTAACATAAATCTTTACCTTGAGCCTTCCCAAAGCAGAATAGGACCGTGATGGGGCAAGGGGGGATGGCTTCGAACTGAGAGTGGGTTTAGATTGGATTTTAGGAAAAAATCCTTCTCTGTGAGGGCGGTGAATGGATGGAACAGGGTTCCCAGAGAAGCTGGGGCTGCCCCTGCATCCCTGGAATTGTCCAAGGCCAGGTTGGATGGGGCTTGGAGAAGTCTGGGATAGCGGAAGGTGTTGGAATGAGATTATTTTGAAGGTCCCTTCCAACCCAACCCAACCCATTGTGGGATTTTGTGGAAGAGCAGGGCTCCGAGGGCTGGGTTTGGCAGGATGAAGGTGCGGTGGGAGGCACCAGCTCCTCTCCCCGTGGTGGTGTGGTCACCCCCGATGTGGGACAGCCACCCTGCTCTGGTTCCTCCCTTCCTCCAGGAAATCTGAACCCCATCCCGGCTGCAGGAATGCGTGCTGAATTCCAGCCTGCATTAATGCTGCTCTGTTTGCGTGAGCAGCTCAGCCCTGACAGGGGCTCACAGAGGGCATTCCCCTCCCTGCCTCCTCCAGGGGCTGCAGGAAGGCTGGGAATGGGGAATTGTTTCATTTCTGTCCTTATTTTTAATGAGATGATGGCTTTGAGGGCTGGCTGTGCGTTTGAATTGCTGATTGTTTAACGCAAACCCCGGAGCAGGGGGCAGAGCCCGGCTCTCCCCTTGGCCAGATGAGTGCCACAGGAGCTCTGCTCCATCCCATCCATCCTTCCCACTGAAAACATGGAAATTCCATCCCAAGGGGAGCTCCATCCTTGTGTCCCCACAACTTCAGCAGGGATTGTGGTGAGTCAGGACACTGGGAAGCAGCCGACAGCTGGGTGGTTGAGGCACTGAGAGCCTGCATGGGCAGCAATTCCTCCTCTATTCCCTCGGTCTTTTCCCATGGCTCTGCTGCAGAAATAATCTTTTTCTAGGCTTTTCCAAGGGATTTGCCATGATCGCTGCATTTCATGCCCGGGGCTGGGTGGGACGTGGATGGCAGCATGCTGACTTGGGCCTGACACTTTTGGGAATTGCTCTCTTGGGCACCTCAGATCCCCGGATTTCTGTGCAAGGAATCTGAGTTTTGTGGAATGAGCTTGAGACCATTGAGGACGATTTCTCCCTGTGTGAATTTTACCTGCAAGAGCCGCAGCCCCCGTGAGTTTTTCATGGACCTTGCGAGCTGCAGAAAAGGTGAGGGCAGTGCTCTGATAGCAATTCTGTCTCTTCCACATCCAAAGGGAATTCCCAGTCGAGGCAGAAGAGCTTTTGTGGAGCGGTTTCCTAATTCAGAGCGGTTGCTGGATGTTTAAATGCTGTGCCAGCGCATCAATGTCCAGCTCTAAATTTGGAGGGCATTAAGCTGGTGCCCCTGGGCTCCGTGTCCTGGCATGGGGGTTCTTCTCCTGGATTATGGAGCAGCTGGGAAAAGCAGGGAGATTAGAGCCAGTGGAGGAAACAGAAAGGAAAGGTCATTTGAGGCTGAGGCCGGGGAGAAAGCCTCGGGGATGCTCGGGGTGAGCTGTGCCTTGCACAGTGCCCTCGGCTCTGGTGACTGTGGGGAGGAGTGAAAACAAAGCAAGGAATGAGGTGAAAATGGAGAGAAAAAAGGAGCAAAATATCCAAAAGTTTGGAACCATCTGGAGGAGGAAGATGAGATAGATGGGGCTTGATTAGAATGTTCCTATCCAGGGAGCCTTTATTTTTCCAGGGGGATCTTTGACCCGGAGGGAGAGGTGGAAATAACAGCTCTGGTCGTGCCGCTCGCTGTGTTTTAGGGATTCACCTCTCTAGCTCTGTGCTCTTCCCAGCACATTCTCCTTTTCCCCTCAACCTGGGCTCTTCCCTGGAGATCCAAGCTCTTTCTCCAGGCGCTGTTCTGCGCAGGCTGCAGTGGTTTTGAGCACCATTATTCATCTCTTTCCCACATCAGAGGGAGCAGAGCTCCACGCTGCAGCTGTCGAGGAGTTTTGTGGAATGAGCTCGAGGCCATTGAGGAAGATTTCTCACTGTGTGAATTTTACCTGCAGCCCTGTGAGGTTTCTGTGGAGTGAAACCTGTGAGATTTTTTTTGTGGTTTTTACCTTGCGAGCTGCAAAAAGGTGAGGGCACCCACTGCCGGCAATTCTCTCCCTTCCACACCCTAAGGGAATTCATTATTGCCACACTTGGAGCATCTGAGAGAGGCTTGTGGTTGCAGGAGCTGGACAAGATTAGCATTTTAATGGCTCAGAGAGGAGGTTTGGAGGCTGCAGTGGCTTTGGGAGCTCGGGATCGCTGGCACGTTTGCAGGGAGCCAGGCTGGGCCCCCGATGTTGATGATGTGACCCATCAGGCTGTGCCCTGATCCTGCTCACTCATCCATGCTGGGAACAGCTCATCCGCCGTGCTCGGGGAGCCGCGTGCCAAAATCCTCTTGTAGCCCATCAGCAGGGCTGTCAGAGCCCCTCGCAGGGCTATCAAAGGAACAAAACTATATTAGGATCTGGGGCTCCTTTGCCTTCCTGAGGAGCTGGGGATGTTGGCTGGGATTGAATGGTTGGGGCGCTGTAGGAGGATGAGGGTTGAATAAAGGGACTTGGTTGTAGGAGAGATTCCCCAGGGAAGTTCTGTCTCTGAGATGTCCCACACCCGTGCTCGGGGTCACAAGTGCAATACCATCCAACAGACCAAGCCCTCGATGTTTTCAGCATGTTTTCAGATGTGGTTTGTTCGGTTTTTTGGGTTTTTTAAATCCCATTCCTTCCCTGTGCTTGAGCAGAGGAAATAGGAAATGTGATGACCCAAATTTCTGGTGGAATTGTCTGTCCTGGCTGTGGCTCTGGGCTACCCTGCATTAAACTTTGTGTTTTGCTTGTTTTGTTTTGACCTTAAAGCTCATCCCCAGAGGACACCTTCCTCTGTCCCAGGCTGTTCCTGGTCCAGTTCGGCCTTGAGTTCTTCCAGGAATGGGGAGTTGAGATCTGGGGCGTTTCCCAGTGAGTTTCCCAGTATCCTTACCGGGACAGAGGTGTGGAGGGGACAAGGAGTGAGGAACGGGTGTGGGACCAGAGCCCTTCCCCGGTACCATCTCCTACCCAGCTGTCCTTCAAAGTCTCACAGATGTCCCAGCCTCTGCCTGAGAGATGGAGCCGAAGGCAGGAGGTTCTCTCTGTTTCCCTGAGCCCCTCGTTGCATTCCTGGCAATCCTCCTCTCGTTTCCATCCCTGTTTTCTGTTCCCTCAATCCATTTGCGGTTGCCCTTTTCTCCCTCACTCAGCACAATGGATTCCTTTCTGCGGTGAATCCCCTGCCTGATGGAAACATTCCCGTTTCAATGGGAAGATGAGGGGAAAGTATTCCCTGTTCCCAGTGAAAACCGGCACTGGCAGCCTGGGTTATTTTGTCGGACGTGTGGCTTTAAGTGACGCCTTTGCCATCTGTTCTGTCTGCTAATTATGAATGCAAAACAAACGTAGCCCACAATTGCTTCATTTAGAATAAGAGAGATGGCAGTGACCAAAATAGTTTTATTTTGGTGTCAGATGCTCTTTTTATTTCTCCTGTCTCTTCCTGATCTGCGGCAGGTCTGGAGCACTTCTCCCTCTCCCAGTTTGCAGCAGGGGACGTCGCCCTGGCGAACAGAACCAAATTCCACGTGTTCATCCTTCAGGGCTTGCGAGGGACAATCCCACACGAGCAGGAAGAGGGGAAAGCTCATTTCTTGAGCTGTGAGGGCTGATTGCAGCTTTTCTGTTTTCAGTTCGCTTGTGCTGGTGTCAGATCTGCCAGGCCACCTCTGGAAGTTTTTCCAGCAGCGTGGGAAGCACTTCCCCAGCACTTCCATCCCTGTTTCCTCTCCCCACAGATGAGTTTTGCAACCAGCCTGGGACAGGATGGTGGGAAGGAACGATGCCTGCTGTGTCCTGCAGCCCCAGAGATGCTTTTTTTTTTTTCTTTTTATTGTAAATGAGTCATCCCAAGGCTGGTGACCCATCCCCTTTGGCTAGAAGGAGCTCCTTTCCTCTGCTCCTTTAACATTCCCAAAATTGCTGCTGACTTACTCCAAGTGATGACAAATCATGGAGGCAGCACAGCCGTGGATTGGGGTGGCCTGAATTGAGAAAATGGACACTCTCTTATTCCTCCTCCTTTCCTTCCCCAGCCATCACTCTTACTGTGATAATCAGCATATTTAATTATGTTTTTTGGCTGGGCCTTTAGGGCAATGTGGTGACAATGTTTTTATACCTCCTAAAAAGCAATGTTCTGGACGGTAGAAGTCTTCCCTCTTTCCTCCCCACGAATCTCCAAGAAAACTTGTCAGTTTGTGCTAAAATATTATTTTGGGATTTTATTCACTATTACACACTTCTCCTAAAGTTCCCATTATTCCTTTTATTTTTTCCCATTTGGAAAGGAGTGGCAGGGGACATTCTCTCAGTGAGAGATTGTATCTGGAAAGTTCTCCCTCCCCATTTTCACCTCCCAGCAAACTGCCCTGGCCCAGCTGAGGCAGAAATCCGTGGAGAGCTCTGTCATGAAATGCCCAAATCTGAGATTAAACTGAATTTGGGCTGAGATCCAACAGACAGATCCCCAACTGGGCTGGGTTCTCCCAACCCTGGGCAGCCAGATCAGGATCCTGCCCCAGCCTGGAAGCCACCTCTGCTATAAAAATGACAAAAAATGCTTCAGGAGGTTCCAGCACGAGGGTTAAAGGTTTTGTTGGTGTCCCAGGCCTGAAGGATGATGTTGTGGTTTAAGCATTTGGAGCGGAACCAAGAGATGTGAGATAAATTCCAGGCTCCGTTGAACGCTTCCCCCGGCAGCTCCTGGAAATCGCTGCCTCTCCTCTTGCTCCCATCCTCTGCTCTGCTCTCACCATTTCAGTGGTGAATTTAACCGATAATCCAGGTCATTTCCTGAAAGCCTTAACTGTAGGGTTAAAAAAGTGCTCTACCCCATGTGCTTACGAGGTGGGGAGAGTTTAAAATCTGAAATTAAGGACAGAAAGCTCAGGAAGGACATGAATTAATGCCTGGTGACACCGAGGAGCAGCCTGGATCGGTGACTGAGGGGTGGCAGCACCAGGAAATGAAGGTAGGGCACGTTTTTTCCATGGCTTTGTTTGGATTCCCAAGGAATGAGTGTCCATGAGCGATGCTGAAAGGATCCATGCAAAGAAGAATCAATTTTGTGCCTCCCAAGCTGTGTTTGAGTCAGTTCTGGTCATTGAAATCCACTGAATTGAGGAAGTTCTTTGCAAGTATCACAATCTGATGGATGGAGGTTTGTCCCCCTGCTACCTGACATGTTAGGAGGGAAGAAGGAAGGGCAATTTCTGGATGCTTTTTTTTTTTAAGGTGTGTCAACATCTATTTTCTGCTAAATTAATTCCTACTTGAAGGCTCGTGTGTCTAGGACAGTTTACAGAATCAGCTGCCCTGTTTTGGTGTTAAAATTTACCTTTGGTCTCCTTGTCACAGCTTTAATTCTGAGCTGGAAGAAGGTAGATTTCCTTTTCTTTGTGGGATTTCTAGAACAGGGCACGCAGAGGTCAAAATTCCTTGCTAGAAAGCCTTGACAGGTGTGAAAAATCCAATCCAAACTGTTCATAACACATGATTCTCTTCACCACTTAACCTTCTCCTGGGCGGTGAGTCAGCTTTTATTTCAAATCCACATCAAACCCAGCAGTCTGAGCTTGAATTTGGGCTGGTTTTGGTCAGGAATGGAAATTCTGCACATCTTGGTGGTGCTTTCTTGGCACAGCTGAGTGTTTGCAGTTTCAGGCATCGCTGCCTGGGGTTGAACCCAGAGCTGGAGAATTTTGGCCTCTTCTTTGTCCATATTGTGGTACCTGTAACAAAAATAAGTTGTGTTTTGCCTGCTGGAGGAAGAGATTGGAGAAAATCTCATTTTCTTGGCTGTCACTGGGGTGATGAGGCAATAAAAAACCCCATGGCCATCAGCAGCAGCCAGGTGGGAACTGCAGAAGGAAAGAGGCTTCCTAAATTAAATGGCCTGAGCTGTGTTTGTATCCCATTATAGGAACCCTTAAGTGGAATTTTATCCTTCTTTTCTGGGGATTTGTCTGCTCCCAAACAGTTTCTTTCCCCAGATATCTCAGGGTTGTTTTTCCTCCCATTGGGATGCACCAGCTTTTCCCAAATGGCAGATATTATCCCAAAATATTTGCTCGAGGGGAAGCAACTCTCAGCCCCCCTGCAAGGATTTTATCTCTCTTTTAAATTACCCAGTTCAAATGCACGGATAATGACACTTGTAATGATGATAAAATGGGAGTGTGAGTGCACAGAGTAACGTTTAAAAATAATGATACACCTCGAACTAGGTCTTATAAAAGGAAATCTTAAATAGCTGCAGGGAAACAGATGCTTTGGGGGACTGGGGGATAAAAATAGTGGCTTCCAGTTGGCAACCAAAACAAAAATGAAGCCCCACTTAGCCAACCTCAGCACCAGAAATTCCTCTGAAAACCTTGGGGTCGACACTGGGAAGGTGTGGAAAGCACCTGGTGCTGCACCTGCAGTGGGGTTGAGCATCTTTTTCTTCGTGGGGTGGTTTGGGTGGGGAGGGACCTTAAAGTTCATCCAGCTCCACCCTGACACCTCCAACCACCCCAGGCTGCTCCAAGCCCTGTCCAGCCTGGCCTTGGACACTTCCAGGGATCCAGGGGCAGCCCCAGCTTCTTTGGGAATTTCTTTCCCAGGCCCTCCCCACCCTCGCAGGGGAGAATTCCTCCCCATATCCCACCTAAACCTCCTCCCTTTCCATTCAAAGTGATTTTTCATGCTCCTCCTCGCCTTTCTCTCCACGGTGGTGCCTTCCAGGTGCCCAGCGCAGTCGGGAGCTTTGCCCAGGGCTCCTTTTTGGGGCTGCTGGGGGCTCTGCCCTTCCCCTCGGGGAGGAAGGGCTGATCCAGCCCAGGCAGGGCTGGAGGTTTCTGCTTTGGAGAGCTGCAGGTGGAGGCAAAGGCAGGGAAGGTGTTCCCTGCTCACCTGGGCTGCTCGGAGCTCTGAATGTCCCTCCGGGCACAGAGGGCTGTGGGCAGCCCCAGTCCAGCTCAGTGCCTGCTTGGGTCCAGACATTTGCCCTGATTTTAGGTTAAAATAACGGGTTTTCATTGATGTGAGGAGCTGTGGCTGGATCCCTTCTCCTGGCTCTGCTGTGGAAGCACAAACCTCCTTCAGCAGCCCCTTAAAGCTCATTCCAGCTGTTTCTAAAGGTGTGGGCCCCAGGGCAGGTGCCTCAACCCCACATTTTTGGGTTTGGGACAGGAACGCCAGCCTGTGCGAAGGAACGCCAGCTGAGGGAAGGGGAATGTTTATTTTGTGTGCTTTCGTTTAACTCGGGAGCACACTCAAATGTAATAAAGTCATGGTTTTGTGGCGATTTCTACGTTTTCCTGAACTCAGGGCAAAAGCCAACCTCAAGCAGACAGTTTTAACTTGTTGATTCGGTGTTTTTCTTTCAGGTGGTTCCTCCAAGCAAAGACAAGCAGTCAGGTGAGTCCAATGCTCCCCTTCCCGGTAGATCTATGGAAGTAAAACGAGGAATAATGAGTGGAGACAATGCTGGACTCCTCTGAATTTTAGGGAGTGAGGGTCAGGAGGGCTCTGAGCCCACCTGAGCACTGAGGGGTGTTTTTACGCATTCCATTCCCCGATTTCTGTGCAGTGCCAAAGATTCCCTTGCTCTGGGCCCTAAATTAGAACTTTCTGGGTTTCTCCTGTCAGGAATGCCCTCGCAGTGTCCCTTGGGGACAGAAGGAAGGGACACTGCCAGAACTGTCCCCAGCAGGTGACAATAACCTTGGGAGTGGCGGATGCCAGTGGAGCTGTCGCTGCTGGCCGCTCTCTCCGCAGGATGCTCGCAGTCCAGCTCTCCTCTCCCTTTGCATTTCCCACGTTGTCCCTGTTTTCTGTCCTGTCAGGAGCATTAGTCACAGTCCTCCCTGAGCAGCTGGGACAAAGCCCGGGGTGACGGGGCTGCTCAGCACCCTCAGCCCGGGCCTGGATTCCCAACTCTTGGAATGCTTCTCCTGCCTGGAGTGACGTGGACAGGGAACCCAGTGAGGCTGAGCACAGGGAATTCCTTCCCCTCTGCTTTTGGCCTGGATGTAAAGCCGAGGTGATGCTTCTTGGGGAACTTTGGAACGTTATGGAATGAGCTTTGTGTTCCCGTTCTGGTTCCTTCAGTAAAACCCCTCACCCAGAGGATCCCCCAATGGTCTGGGTTTGAAGGGACTTCAAATGCCACCTCATTCCAACCCCTGCCATGGGCAGGGCCACCTTTCCCTGGACCAGAAGCTCAGTGGGAGCTGAAGGTGGGATAATGCTCCAAGGCACAGCCCGTGGAATTGGCTTTTCCCACGTGCGCTGCCGTTGGATTTGTAGATTCCTGGATTCCTCCTGTGAGGATGGAAATCCTCGTCTCGGGGCACAAAAGGAGCAGAAAAAGCAGGTGTTGGACCATCCCACCGAGCTGTCCATCAGCAAGAGAGGATTTGAGATGGGGAGAGATGGAAGGAGGGCTTAAAAGAGAGGACGGATTTACTGCACCCAAATCAAGGAACAGGGAAAAAAAAAAACCGCACCAAGTTTAATTCTGTCCCAGACAAGGTCAGCAGGCACCACGCACAAATAGCTCAGCCTTCCATTTGATCTGCCCCTTCCTAAAAGTGGAAGGTGAAAATATTACATCCAGGCGTCTGCTTTGGGCACGGAAGGGGGAAGGAAAAAGGGTTGTTTAATATGTATTTGTGACCCCGGTGAGAACGAGCCCAAGCGTCTGGTGGCAGCGAGTGGGTCAGACATTGTTAGATCTNACTTGTTAAGTTTGAAAGATGATCCATACAGGCGCTCTGCTCTGCCAGGCAGCCCGTTTAAGGCCAAGATTAATGCAGTGCATTGGTGCAATCGTGCCGCAGTGGTGCGTGATCGGAATGCGAGATGGAATATGGGGGGAAAGGCCAGAAATGTGCCTGCATTCCCAGTTTACACAAGTCTCCTTAGCAACTTGTCTGATTATTTTATTTTTTTTCACCTTTTTTTTTTTTTTTTTCTTACATGTGCATGCAGCGGCGTTGTCCCAAATCTGCAGCGAATAAAACACTCCCCGAGTTTTTGAACAGCTTCAGCCGATGGTCTTGTTGCTGTTTTTCCTTTTTCTTTTGTTAAATTAGTGGCTTAATTTTTTTTTTCCTCCCCCTCCAGAAGGGATGGCAGTGGGGCTGGGGGTGGGGGCACTGTAAGAGTTTTCATTGTGACTTCCCGAGAGTTGGTTCCTTTCCAGTTGTTCACATCTCAGCATGTGGAGTTATTGTGCTTTCTCCCGATTTGCCACAGAATTGGCAGCAGCCTGACATTGTTACTCACTGGAATTGCATTTGGAGCCGGGCTGATTCTTTTTGATAATTTTTTTTTTTTTANCAGGGATTCAGACATCTGCCAGGGAACGGGGATTTTGTCAGGAGAAGTGGGAGAGAGAGAGAGGGAGAAGAGCGGGAGAGCCGCATCGCGAGCCTCGCCGCGTTCTATATCTGCCCGGATAACACTTCCTCTTTAAAATTCCCTTACTAAGCTGGGCTCCTATATTTTATATTCAGCAGCGAGGTCCCCGCCCCCCCAGCCCTCNTATTTATTTATTTTAATCACCCGCATCTTTATTTATTTCATAACAATCCCTTTGATTCTGCAAGCATGCACAGTGTATTTAACAGTCTGTAAAATGGAGGAGAGGAGGAAAAAAAAAAAAAACCACCAGGGTGAGAGGATTGTGGCAAGCCTGTCCCTGAATCCCATATTCCCCTCCCCGTGCCATTTTTTTTTTAGTTGCCTCCTGAAGAATTGGTGGGAGGCCATAGGAGGGAGTGGCCTTTTAGGGATCAAGGTACGTTGGAATATTTTTTTTTTTTTCCCCAGTTTGTGTGATACTTTATTAATAGCATGGGGCAAGAGAGAGAGGCTGAAGGGTGGGGAGAGCAGGGGAGGAGGGTGGAGAGAAGGAAAGAGTTCTCCTCCAAGTCCTGTACCTTGAAATAACTCAAGGGGGAAAGAGTTGCAGCCTCACTCGAGTTGTTCAGAATCTTCCTGGGCGCTTTTAGTTTTTCTTTTGCTTCTGGTTTTTTGTTTTGTTTTGGTTTTTTTTTAAATTTTTTTATTTTTTTTACCAAGGGGAGGGGGTAGAAAAAGAAAACCTCTCATTCTTTAGCCAAAAAAATTTTGAAGGCTTGATCTTGGCTTCTATACAAACAGATGTTGCCTGTCATTCTGTTGTTAAGCAGGCAGCAGATTGGAGCAAGCAGCAGCAGTTTGGGGGGAACTGCAGCAGAACTGGAAAGTGGGAGATATACAGATATACAAATTCTTTAATTTTTTTTTTCTTTTTTTTTTTTTTGTTCTACACGTATGTATTTACCCCCTGGAATTACCTCTAATTACAACATGTCTATCTTCAAATATTTTTTAATTTTTAATTCAAATTTTTTATTTATTTTTTTTTAAGTGGGCAAAACACCCCCAAAACCAAAGGGAAAAGCAGCAGGAACTTTCCCCCAAAATTCTCCCACAGCAGCTATTTTTTGGGCTTTTTTTCCTCTCATTCTTTCTCACACGTGTAGGGAAGGGGGTTCTGTTGGAAATGCTTAAGGCATTCTCGGTAAGTGAACGTTTGCAAGGAATTAGGTCAGGGATTTCGGGCTTCTCCTTGCTGCTCGCCCTGCTCCCGGTGGCTTTGCCCCGGACTTGTTGCTGGAGGTGCAATTCCAGATCTCGAAGGCCTTTCTGTGTCCTCCCCATGTTTTTGGAATGCTGGAGGAACCAGACCCACGTTGTTTATCCAGAAGTTCTCCCGAAGCACCAGACCGGGGCTCTTTTGTGCTCCGCACGTGCTGCCCATGGGTTTCGTTCCCCCATCCTTTTTATGCCCTCGTATTTTTTATTCCCCGCTCCCTTTTTCTCGTTTCTCCCCTGTGATTTAATGGCTGCGTTGTTGGGAGGAGAGAGGAAGAAGCAGAACACGGCGAGCTTTGAGCCGAAAGAGTTAAAAGTTTCTTGGCACCAGAGCAGCAGTTTAGCAACAGATCAATTCATTTAAATGAAAGAAATCACAGCCCGAGCCATCTGATTTTGAAATTTCACATCTTACGCTTCCACTTTAGAACAAAGCTTCTGTTTTTCTTTCCCCCTTATTAATTCCCGCTGCTTTTGTTCAAGGCTGGTGGGTTTGCACAGAAACTTTGTCTGGAGTCGGGCTCGGGTTTTTCCCTTCAGATATGAAATCGGGGGGTGGCTCCATCTCCCGCTCCTGCCGTGGAGTCGGCGCGAGGCTCCGCACGCCCAACAGCTGGCGGCAGGGCTGTTTTCACCCTCAATTATTGTGTGTTGGGAACGGCTTCCATTTTCGGGATAAACAGTCACCTCTGCACTGGGAAAAGGAGTTGTCTCCAGTGGGATTTGGTGGTGGAGCTCTGGCTGCACGGGTAACCCAAGGAGCCGTGTCCGAGCGGGGATTTTCTCTGTAGGATCTGAAGTTGGTGCCCCTCCAACATCTGCAGCGGGAAGTGGTTGCTCAGAGCGACTCCATGACAAAGTAGTTACATTATTCTGCACTTTATTCTGTGTTTTATGTGTACGTAGAGCAAAGCCCCCATCGTGATTTTAATATTCGAGCCTGAGAAGGATCACAAACAACTTTTTGTTGCTGTTTGTTCATTTAAATGCGCCCCAGCCTTGGCACCGGTCCCAGGAGTTTTGCAGCTACGTCAAGGAAAAGGAAATAAATCAACTCCTTGGCGGTGAAGTTGGGGATTGGAGGAAAAAAAAAAAAAAAAAAGTAATGATTTTTTAAAAAACCTAAAAAAAATTTTAAAAAAACCAAAAATTAAAAAAAAAATTAAAAAAATTAGAAAAATTATAGAACTAAAAAAAAAAATTGAAAAATTTGAACAAATTAAAAGAAATTTTTAAAAAATCAATCTATTGACAAATTATGAAAAAAAAAAATTAAAAAATGGAGATTACAGCTTACGCTAAAGGAATGTGTGTGGAGGAGGACCCCGGGAAGTTTTGCTGTGGAGCCTCTCCCCGGTGGCATCGCCTCAAAGAACGGCCGGGATGTTTGGGCACGGGTGAATCCTGTCGCAGGCAGGAGGAAAAAAGCTGGGCTGGGGTGGGAGGACGTGGGCAGGGGGAATCCTTTTGTCAGGACGCTGCTCCCCAACCTCAACAAAATCCTCCGTGGGGAGGAACAGCCTTAAGCCGCAGAGAGTGGATTAAAAAACGAGGTGGCGGTGCCGAGAGGGGGGAGAAGCGTCAGCCTCCACCCCTGATGGGGTTGCTCGTGGGTCTGGTGGTTTTTTTCCTCCTCCTCTCCCGGCGGATCCGTGGGGATGGCGAGTGCCAGCCCGTCCCCCCCAATATTGGGAATATTTCCGTGGGTGTCGTTGGGGTTGCATCACAGCGCGCTCCTTCCTCGTCTCCATTCTTGTTCAAAATTCAAATAATTCCCCCCCTCCCCGATAGCAGCTGTGCATGGGGGGTTTTTTGTGTTTTTTGGGTTTTTTGGTTTTTTTTTTTTAAGTCGCTCTTTAACGTTGCGAAAGGAACAATAAAATGAAAGGCAAAACCGGCATCTTAAAACTTGGCAAGTGAAAGCAGCTTGGACTGGCAGCCAAGAATCCTGCTGTGGTGCAAAAAGAATAGCATCAACGGAGCCACCACAATCCGGGGTTTCTCCTCTTTTAACAATCGCGTCGGCACAGAGAAATAATTATTCCTTGTATCAGTGTTAAAAGAGTCAACAAGCTTAAAAAAGCTTGCTTGGTGAGCCTTCTCCAAAGCAGGTAACGATGCTCCTCTTTGATTCTGTTTTCTCCCAAGTGGAATTTTCGGATGAGGATCTGGAGATGAGGACTAATCACTTTTAGGGTTGCTAACGACCAGGGGAGGCGTTTGCCGGGGCAACCTCCACGTTTCTGTGTTTTCCTGGCTGGCTCTGGTGGGAACAGGACTGGCAAACTTCTGGAGGGGCTGTGTTCCCAGGAATGTTTTATTGCCTCGGGTTTAACTCCTCGCGCTGGGGGAGGGCACGAGTGGGTCGATCCAAGGTGGAAAACAATCGTCCAAAAAGAAATTTAAAAATTAGGATATTGGGAGGCGGGGGGAGCAATTCCGCTCGTAGGGCCTTGGGTGTTCCTTTTGCTCCTCTGAAGCTGTAGCCTCTGGGTGTAGGAAAACAGCATCCATTCCTTGAAAATATGCCATGAAAATATCCCTAAATATTTTGTCTTCCAGAATACGTTCCCGAGGAGTTGGGCCTAGCAATATGGCAGCGCACATTCCATAAGAAATCCGGCAAAATGCTGCTGCTGCTGAGGTAATTCGGATTCTCAGTCAGTACCTCCCTTTTCTTTCCCATTCCTTACAATTATTTCAAGCACAGAAATCCTTAAAGAGTTGGTCTTTAAACCTAGGATAGAGTGCATGTATGTATACATATATTTATATATATATTTATAGGCCTAATTACCTTGGGGTTAAAACTGGGGGGGAAAGAACGGGAATTATTTGGCAGTTGTGTTTCCTATTTGCCTGATTTTCGGGGCAGAAGGATGAAATGGCTGCAAACAGCTTTTTGCTCAGGCACACAATGCATTCCGTAATGATCGATTTTCCTGGACAGGGCATTTCTGCTTTGTGGTTTGCAAGAAAACCACCCACAGACCAAGCCCCAGCGTTGGGTCTTTAGAGATTTTATTTCTACATGTTTCCCTCCATATTCCTTTGGCTATAAATCTCGGAAATACCAGCTTTATAGTGGGTTGTTACTGACAAAAATATGTTGTATTTTTTTGGCTGTCCCACGTAGCAAAGCCTGGTCGATCCTGGTGATCGTCAATATTATAAAATTAATAACAAAGCAAAGTATAAGGATACAACAAACCTTAATATAAATACCTTAATGTGCAGGTTGAAACTTTTTATTTGTCATCTTGGCATTCGAGGCAAATACAGGGTGATGCTGATTGATTTGTTTGCCTCGCATGGATTTTCTGCCACTGTGTGTATGTTCATCAGGTTTTCAAAAGGTACAAGAGCTGTATGATTAATCAATGGGGGGGAAACGTTCCCAACCCTAGATCTTGGCTAATCTGTGGCTCACTTTCAATCCCCCTGAATATATTGGATACAAGTGAAATTCCTGTTTAAAAAGCAGCTCTCATTTAAAAAAAAAAAAAAAAAATTAAAAATCTGTATCTTTCAACAAACAAAACTGTTCGTTTGCTGCTGCATTTATCAATTTGCTGTCACAAAAACTGCCTGTGAGTTTGTTTTCCAGAAGGAACAGGTTGGTTCCCGGATATTTGTAATTTACAGTGCACAGGTGCCGTGGAATGACATTCCCGTGCCCCATTCCCCCAGGGTTTTCAGGAATGTCGAGGGGGACAATCAGATTTACAGTGGGGATTTATCTGGAGCTTTTCCCGGCACAGTTCTTGCTGCTTTTCCCCTTTTCCTGCCGTTTTTCCCCCCGAGTGAAGCTCTGGTGATGGATCCCAACTCTCCCTCTTCCCTTTTGTGCTGGAAAAGCCAATCAGGTAGCAAGGGGGTGGGAGGTGCTGTGGGATCAGCCCTCCTTTAGGCAAGGGAAAAAAGGGTGGATTTTCCCAACAAATCCCAGCTTTCCTCCAGCATGTGCCGGGATCCTCGAAGGTCTGGCTTGGGTCTGGCTCTGGGTGTTCCCTGCAGGCAGAGCTGGGGACACGTGTCCTGTGCAAAACCCAAATGTTGGTTCCCTCCATGGATTTGGGCTATCCCAGGGAAACGGGGTTAGCTCAGGGATGAATGGGAAAGGCAAAGAAAAGTTTTGGAGCTGGGAAAACGGAGGGAAAGTGTAAACTCCCCTCCCAGCAGGGGTATTTCAGTGAGATCATCTCATGTGAAAAAACCAAGTATTTCTGTGCCAGGAACACTCAAATTAGCTGGCTTCACCTACATAATGTAAAGAATATTAGGGTTAAAATGAGTATACTGAATATACAGCAAATATTCTGCCTTGTGCCCTTTTGCAGTGAGACTGATGGAAAAATTCCCTGCACGGGAAGAAATCCTGGTGCCCACAGCAACAACACCAATATTTTACCTGTTAGACCCTATGAAACAACCTGGATTTTAACCTCGGGCTCCCTGCAATAAATGAGCTTTGTCCTGGAGGGCTGGGGTTATTTTTGGGTGACATTTGTTGTGTTCCATTTGCAGCTCTGTTCCCGAGGAAGGCACAATCCCTGCGCTCCCTGCCCCGCTCCAGCCTTGGCCACTGCAAATTCCAACTGCAAATCCATCCCGGTTTTCCAAAGATGCTGCAGGAATTTTGGCTGCTGAAAACTTTGGGAAAAGCTGGGCGCTTTTAAGGTGAGTATCAGCGTAGGAATCGAAAGTTGGAGGATGAATTTAGATAACCTTTGGGCAGATGGTGGAAGTTTAACATCTGTTGCTGGGTGGAACAGGAGTTTCTTGCCACCCAGCGATTCCAAATAAAGGAAAATTGTATTTTATAATTGCGTATTTACCAGGCTGGAAAGGTTGAAGTGATTTATTTTAAGAACCTGCACAAAAAATAATAAAAAAAAAAAAATTAAAAAAAAAAAAGGAAAATTTTCTCACAGCATCCAAATAGCAGAATTCTTTTCCAAGAATTCTTTTCCAAGTGGTGCCTGCTTGATTTTAAAGAGGATAATATTAACTTGTATTGGTGTCTTCTGAAGGAAGAGAAGGGAAAAACTGGTGGCACTTTCAGCAGCAGTTGATCTCGGTGATTTTCTCCACCAGCTCCATGTGGAGCTCACAGCCAGGCTGCTTTCCAGCCAAATTCCCCCCCAGTAAAATGGGAAATATTCATTAAGCAGGAAAGAAACCTTGGAAACCTCAGGGGAAGGAGGGGACACCTCTTGCTTGCAGTGGCAAAACTTCGCTTTCCAAGCTTTATTAGAAAAATCCTAAAGAAGTTTTGTATTTGTCTGTGTGGAAGAAATGCAGAGAGTTGGGGTTAGGGGGGATTTCCAGCTTCTTTAGCAGAGTGAAAAGGGTTTTGGTTTGTTGTTTTGGTTTTTTGGGGTTTTTTTTGCCCTTAAAAATAGCATTAAAGTAGAACCCCAGGCCAGTAATGACTTTTCTGAAAGTTAAAACAACTCTTCTGCAGTTTTTTCTTCTCCCTGCTCCAGCCAGGCTGCCAGAATGGAAACAGGACAGCTTTCTGCAGGGTGGGGGCACGGCTGTGGATTGTAATTCCGTTGATATCCCAAAACTTTGCTCTTGGATCGTTTCCTCCCCTGTTTTAGTGATACACCTCCAATGCTGGCTGTTAATTAAATTACTGCCAACCTCGGCGCTGTGTAATCCCCAGAAATTCTGTCCAGCAAAACGCTCGTGAGGAAGAAACACAGGACAGCTTTATTTTGGTCGGTTTCAAAACCTATTTTCTATTCTATTTTGCTGATTTTTCTTGCCAAAAAAAAAAAAGGGAGTGCAGGAAACTGCAGCTCCATGCTCTGACCAAGTCAATAATCAGCTCTGGCCCTCACCCCCAGAGGAGGGGGCTTGAGAGAACGAAGAATCCTCGCGATCAGCTCGGGAATTTCGTCCACAGAAATATTTTTCCCTCCTTCCATCCCCCCAAAACGACCCCCCAGCCCCTGCAGTGGCAGCGGGGATCCCTGCCTGGTGCCACAAACCCGTAGATCCGAACTTGTGCTCGTATCCCACACAAGCTTGTATCTATAGGTCTGTGTCTGCCTGGCACGTGCGCGTTGGGCTGGGGCTGCAGCTCACCCCAAAATATTCCAAGCTCTTCCCTCCTTTTCCCCCCCTTCCTCCTTTATTTTAATTTTTTTTTATTTTTAATTTAAAGGAATATAAAAGTGCAGCTGCGAATGTGGCTGTGCAACGATCAGCTCGGCTTTCAGGGGGAAATCAGGGCATTTCAAAATCGGGGGATTTTAAAATCCCCTCGTGCAAAGGGGTGTGCTGAGGAAAAGGGGATGGGGGGAATTTGTTGGACATCAGGTGGAGAAATTCAATCCTGCCCGTGCTCTGCCCTGCTCTGGTGATGAGGATGTGATAGGGAACGTCTTTGCGTTGTTGAATTCTGAAACAGATAAAATAATTTCATTTATAAAGTAGCGTGGAGCTGTTCTTTCTCTGGTGGCAGCAATTTGAGAGAGGAGCAGTCAATTCTTTATATCCAGGAACTTGGGATCTCTGGGTTCACTGCTCGGACACAGGAGGGGCTTGGCCCTCCAACTCCTCTTAGAAAAATCAGTTTATTATAGAATCCCATTCCTCCCAAATTCGTGGCATTTCAATCCCATTCCTCCCAGATTCGTGGCATTTCTGTCTTTCAAAGCAGTTTTTGAGAAATAAAACTATTTATTTCTTAAAATAATAAAAATAATCGTGCTGGAAAGTCCAAAAGAAGTGTCAGGGCAGGAAAAAAACCCCATGGGAGCAGGCAGTGTAAAACCTGCTGTGCGAAAGTAACCTTTAAAGTTGGGAGAGTGGAACAATTATTTTTTTAAGAAGTCATTCTTTTTTTTTAAAACCCCCATGTACAGATTCTGTATGAAAATAATTAGGCTGTAAACTCAAAATAAAGTCTGACTCTTTCTTTCCAGCAGCTTTCAATGTTAATTCTACCCAAGATTTGCTCTGCATTTCCACTTTTAAATTTCTCTGGGTTTGGACTTGGCTGCTTTGACACTCGCTGCTGTAGGCCAAAAAGAGTTGGTTTTTTTTTCCCCCTCTTTGCTGAATTTCCAGGGTTTTCTATATGTTTTCTATTTATTATAGAAGCATAAAATGATGTCAGACAAGTCCAACTACTCTTCTTTCTCCCTGTGACTTGAAACTAGCTTTAAAAAAAAGGAAAAAATTGTGTTTTGGCCTCGTGCGTGACATAAAGCTGGGCATTAAAGCTGGTGCTCGATATTCCCCAAAGGTTTGGGTAAGAAATCGAGGACTAAAAGCTGCACTGCAGCAGATGATGAGTTGTTTCCAGCAGAACTTTGTGTCTGTTTTGGGATTCCTGCCCAGAATAAGGACCTGGAGTCAAATCTCCTTTGGGACTTTGTGAGTGGACGTTGCTCCATCCCTGGTGGGATGAGCGGGGGCTCACCATGGAAGCAGGATGAGATCGGGACAGTAAAAATGATTTTTTTTTTCCCCAGAGGATCTGTGAATATTCTGTGATGGTTTGGGGTTTGTTTTGGAAATGCTGTGAGTGTTCACCCCGCTGGGTTCCCATGGGCTGGTTCAGCCTGAGCTCCAGGGAGAAACGAGCTGGTAAAACCCAATAAAATCCATATTTCTGTAGGGTGGGCAGAACCTTTACCTCTCTGTGAAGCCATTTGTGGTGGAATAGGCTGAGAAAAGCCTGGAATTGGCCATGGATGTGCCCAGGGGGTGGCACTTCAGGTGACACTGCTTGGAGAGTGCCAAAAGGCCCCTGGCAGGGAAATTGGGTCAGATATATCCCAAAATGAGGTTGGGTTCATATTTTTTTGGTTAGGAAATCAATACTTGAATCACAGAAGAGGAAAGAAGAATCTTTTTTTTTTTTTTTGTTGTATGTTTCTTCCCGTAAAATATTTTAGGGCAATTTCTCACTGAATATGTTGGGCTCTGCGAATCAATATCCAATTTTATTTTTTTTTCCCCTCCTTTTGGTGAGAGGCTTGATCTAAACACAGCTGGATGCTCAGAAAGGAAACTTGGGAGAAGTGGCACCAGAAGTGGGGTGAGCTGCAGGCCCTGTGCTGCTGGGAGGGGAAACTGGGAGTTATTTCTGAGGCTGAGAGCGTTTTCTGATTTCTCCTGGGGTTTTTTTTGGTGTGAGTTTGGGGATGCTGCATGGGACAGGTTCAAGGAAGCCTCTTAGGGAGGGCATTTCTGGCAGCACCACCAGCACAGCTTCTCTGAGCTCTGATTGTCCAACAAACCCCATAAAACCTGTTCTTAGTGAATTTTAAAATTCATTTTAGTTTACCTCTTGTCAAACCAAACTAAGCTAAACCAAATTAAACCAGACCAAACTAAACCAAACCAAACTAAGCTAAACCAAACTAAACTCAGCTAAACCAAATTAAACCAGACCAAACTAAACCAAACCAAACTCAGCTAAACCAAACTCAGCTAAACCAAATTAAACCAGACCAAACTAAACCAAACCAAACTAAGCTAAACCAAACTAAACTAAGCTGAACCAAATTAAACCAGACCAAACTAAACCAGACCAAACTCGGCTAAACCAAACTCAGCTAAACCAAATTAAACCAGACCAAACTAAACCAAACCAAATTAAACCAGACCAAAGTAAACCAAACCAAACTAAGCTAAACCAAATTAAACCAGACCAAAGTAAACCAAACCAAACTAAGCTAAACCAAATTAAACCAGACCAAAGTAAACCAAACCAAACTAAGCTAAACCAAATTAAACCAGACCAAAGTAAACCAAACCAAACTAAGCTAAACCAAATTAAACCAGACCAAAGTAAACCAAACCAAACTAAGCTAAACCAAATTAAACCAGACCAAAGTAAACCAAACCAAACTAAGCTAAACCAAATTAAACCAGACCAAAGTAAACCAAACCAAACTAAGCTAAACCAAATTAAACCAGACCAAAGTAAACCAAACCAAACTAAGCTAAACCAAACTAAACTAAGCTAAACCAAACCAAGCTAAACCAAACCAAACTAAACTAAACCAAACCCCCCTGCTCTTTTTTAGCTGCAGCCTCCCTTGCTCTCCCCCCGCCCCCTTGTTTTCCAGCCCAGCCTTTTGAAAAGCTCTGTATTGTGTTCCCAGCCTTAATTTGTATTTCTTTTCTGCTGCTTGTGTTTCCCTGCACTTCATTAAGTTCTCGAGGGAAGCTGGAGTCTGGCAAAACGATGTGAAGGACCTTGAGATGTGTCTTCCTTTTAGGCTGGGGGAGCCTGATTGGAGTCTGTGGAGCTCCTACCTGTGCAGTTCCTGCGGGGGGATTCATTTTTTTGTTATTTTCTCCTAATTTAGTGGTAAAAAGCTGGCATTCCTGCAGCAGCTTAGCTCCCAGTGCCATCCCACGTCCCCTCGTGTGTCACCGGTGCACGGAACCCCTGAGCTCAGAGCATGGCACCCACCTGAGGCTGCGGGAGGCATTCTTGGGATCAAACCAGGGCACCTGCACGTAGGGATGACCCAAAAATGCCCCAGCAGCCTCTCCAAAAATCAGTGCTGGAATTAATGCAGCCCCTTTCCATGGCCATGGGCAGAGTGGCTGCTTTAGGGACTCCCTAGAGGTGAAAAAACCCCTCCTGTGTGGCTGCATCTGGGGAGGCTTCGCTGAACCTGTGATTCCTTTGGCCAGAGTTAGAGTTGAACCAGCAGAAGTTCTTCTCTGAGGAAGCAAAGCTTTCCCAAAGCTCCTCTTATTTTTAATTTTTTTAAAATATTTTAGAATATTGTAACATTAATAACAACAACAATGATATTATTAATAATAGTAGTAGTAATAATAATAATCACAACAACAATAACAACAACAACAACAATAATAACAACAACAATAACAACAATAATAACAACAACAATAACAACAATAATAACAACAATAACAACAATAATAACAATAATAACAACAACAACAATAATAATAATAATAATAATAATATATTTTATTTTTTAAAATTTGGCAAATCTTCTTTTTCTCCTTTCAAACTCCCTGACCATTTCTCGCTCCTGTTGCTGACAGCCCTCGCTGGGAGCACCTGTGAGGTCTCCTGCAGAACCAGGATGTCTCGTGGTCCCCACTGGGGGATGAAAAGGGAATTTATTGGTGTGTTCCCTCCTCTCCCCAGTCTGGCGAGGAGCACACAATAGCACTCGGGTAATTAGAATAACCATATGCAGTGGCAAATGGGATTCGTGATAAGCAGAATGGAATTGTGTACCCTGGAATTTGAACCGTATCCAAATACTCTTATTCAGATAATCAAATCTGGTTAAACTCTTAAAAGGCAGATAAATTTCAGTATTCTGGTTGTTTCAGTAATCTGATTTTTTTTTTTTTTTAATGTCCCCCCTCCCTCTTTTTGTTTATCTGCTTCCAATCAGTAAGGGAGAAAATAAGAATAAGGAGAGGATGTTTTTAGGGGGAGGATCACACCTTGGAGTGTCAGGGGGAGCAATCCTGGATCTGGAAGTGCTGGGGAGCCTCTGGTTGTACCTGTGCAGGTTCATGGGGAAATCCACCCTCCCCAGTCCCCCCTGGAACTGGCACCAGGTTCTGGTTTGGCCTCCTGGCCATCCCCTGTGATTCCTTCATTTCTCGTGTGCAGCTGACACCAGCCTTGGCTCCGGGTCTGCATTGTGCTGTGCAGGGTCTCAGTCACAGAGCAGGTCTGGGATAAGCCCAAAAGCCCAAAAAACAAACAAAAAAGGTGTTTTGGGGTTATTTAGAGTCATCAGCACTTCGTGCTGGTGCCACCTTCCCCCTTTAGATCCAGATCGTGGTGTCTCACCCAGAGCTGATGCCCCAGCTCCTCTCAAAAGCCAGTTCGGTTCAGGGGTGAAGGCCTGGCCACTTTTCCCCTAGAAAATCCCAAATATTGAAATGTACCATTGAGCAAACCTTCCGATTGCTGCAACCCTGGCTGAAAGTTGAGGCGTCGTTTTTTGTAACGTGCTGGAACGATTTTGGAGAGCTCTCAAAATATTGACTTGCTCTGGGTTTCAGCTGAGCCCAGATGAGGCTTCTTTCCCTCCTTTGCAGCCTTTAGGACTTCGAGCCCTTTCTAGTGTGGTTGCCAGATTCTAGGAGAGCTCTCTGAGCTGGAATAAACCTTTGAACCTCTTGAGGTTCCTCATTACAACCAAATTTTAATGAACTTTCATCAAGTAAGGCTCAAGGGCTGAGGTGACCAGCAGGAATCGTGTCAGCATTTCCAGAGTGAAACCCCCTCCTGTCTGAGGTTTATGAAAATCAGCTGAAAAAAAAAAAATCACAAAAAAAAAATCACTCCAGGCTGAAATTTGGCAAACAGGATTCCAGCCCTCCAACTGGAACGATGTCATTTGTGGGTTCTGTATTTATTTTTTGCTCAATGACTTAAGGAAACACATTTGCTTTGGGAGTATTTTCTGCTTTCCCACCCCCTCCTTGGCAAGGCCTGCCTGGGATCTGAGAGGGAAGGTGGCTTCTTCCTTCTTCTGCATCGTTCACAGCCCCAGAGATCAGAGCCAAACCCAGCTGATGATTTTCCTGATTTTGACGAGACAAAATTCAGCTTCCTTGAACATCTGTAGTGAGTGTCCATTGCTGGAATCCTGCTCAAAGTCAGTAGGTCTGTAAATGCATATTAACTGTGATTTAGTGCAGGGGATTAATACGTGAGGCGCTGTTTTATGTCATTATTTGGGAATATTTTGCCCTCTGAACCCCTGCTTTTGTGTGTGGCAGAATTTCTGCTTTACTTCGAAGCGTGTTTGAAAAGGATGGGATGTTCCAGCCTGAAAAACCAGCTCTGGGTTGGAATTCTCACCTCACTCTTGGGGAAATTAAATAGGAAATTTGGGCAGGGGAAGCAGGTGAAGAATTCTTCCCTCCCCTGAAGCCCCTGGAGGGAACAGGGAATAAAAGCAGTGAGGAGGGAGAAGTTCCCAGTCCAGAGTAAAGCTTGGCCCTGGTGTCCCCTGAGGTCGGTGGCATGGGCTGGTGGCAACTTCCAAGGTGGAAAGCCAGGATTTGTCTGGGACGAGCTGCTCCAGTGGCATTTCCTCTCTGTTTGAAGCTAAATATTCCATGAATGTGAATCCCATCATTTCTGGGGTAGGACAGCAACCAGATTCACGTTTCCTTCAGGGATCAGAGGCTTGCACGGAGTTAAAACACGCAATTTTTAATGACGCCGTTGCTTAACGTAAGGCTGGCTGGGCTGGGACAGAAACACCCTTTTGTCCCCAGAAATGTGAAATCATTTCTGGGATTCTGAAAAAGCAAAGAGGCCTAAAAGGGGTCCCAGACAAAGGCACTGGGGCCCCTGAACTGGTGTAGGAACACAGAGTTCCACATTTCGCCCTGTCCCACTGTTGAACGGGAACTTCCTGACATCGATAACATATCGTAATTGAACATTGTCATTAAATCCCAGATTCGCCCTAATTGTGTAATTAGGTATGATTGTGCTAATTGGGTAAAGACATAATTGACAAAAATCACCAGAAAAACAAACAGGGAGCTCCGTGCCACCAAAGGGGAGTGTCCCAAGGGCTGTGCCTGCCTCCTGCTCTGCTCCCAGGGATCCCCCGGAGCCAGGCATGGAGAGGTGACACAAATAATGGCCAGAGATGACTCCTCTTTTAATATTTGATCTCAATTCCTAAACTGAAGAGCAGCAGATATTCTAATTGACAGCACGACTTGAGTGCCTGATGCTTCTTCCTGCTGGAAATTACATTTCCTTCGGGGTGTAAATGCACTTTCAGCTGCCCAGGCTTCACCTGAGGGACCAAAACACCTGAAGCCGTAAATGAGGAAAATTTGCCCGGGTGATTTTTGCAGCAGGATGGGGAGGTGTCTAAAATTTGACCCCAGAGGGTGAGTGAGGTGTCAAAACCTGGGGTAGAAAGTGCTCAGAGTCTCTGTGTGGAGAGGGAAGGAGCAGCAAGGAGAGGTGGGGAGTCATGGACAGAACAGGCACAGAGTGGCATTGGCCAGCCTGAGAAAAAATTAGGCTATTTTGGTGTAAGTTGAGAGTGAGGAATTTATTATTGTAATTTAGACCTTGGCTGAGTTGAGGATAAAAATGAAACAAAGCTCTGTACCTCTTTCTGCTTTCCATTTTAGAGCAAATTATTGGGGAATTTTTGGGGTTTTTCCTCAGCTCTGCTTTTAAATACCTGGTGTGCAGGGGGTGCCTGTGTCAGTCTCAGTGTTAACAGTACCTTCTCATTAAACTGATCAGATATAGGTAATAATTAATGAATTTTCAGTTGTGGAATTACTAGATATTATAAGGCTGAGTTGCAGAAAAACACTTGCAAGGATTAGTTACGGAAAGTGGTTTAGTCATGTGATACTGAAATGGGTTGGTTTATGTGAAAATGTGGAACAGGTCATTTTTGGAAGTCTGAACGGGAATTTGTCTCCTCTGTGACACAGAGATTGGATGGGATTTGGGATTTTCCACCAGCCTAACTCAACACTCAGGTTCATTGGCTTCCAGAGAGTTACTTCAGTTAAATAATCAGATTTCACATTGGAGGAAAGATGTTCAATGCACAAAAAATGATGATGTTGCATCGAGGGGCTGGATCAGGATGATTTAGACAGGGATAAAGCTCCTGGTCAGAAATCTGTGATTTCCTTATCCAGAGCTGTGCTTTGCTCACTGCTCTCACTAATCAAACAGTTAACAGTGACTCTGCTCTGTGCTGGTAACTAAAATATCTTGGATTTCCACTGTTTGGTCCAAGTAAACTTTACCGAATATGGAGTCATCAGAAATTGGGATACCATCAACATCACGGGCACCGAAACCTTGCAGAAAGATTGTTTTGCATTTTTTTCACTGTATCCTGCTGTCTCAAGCTGAAGATGCTTCTTCTCATCTTCCTCCTTGGGAAGGAGGGATTATTCCTCGGGATGCCAAAGTGGAGCCCTGGCTTTTCCAAAATCAGAAATGCTGTTTTATCCTAGGAAAAGAGAGCGGCGCGTGCGTTCAGCAGAGCTCAGCATCCATTCCTGGGGGTTGATTCCCCCTTCCAGGGGATCCCACCTGAGGGGCAGATCCCAGCCCCACCAGCAGGTTTTGGGATGCTGATCCCAGTTGGGAAAGCCACCATCAACGGACAGCCTGCTGCTTTTGGTAATCCCTTGGTGGGTGCTGGCAGCGAGTCACGAGGATTACATCCCGCTTGTTTGGCTGGGAGGGAAGGCGAGTTAAAAATGAGAGTTTTGTGGAGGGAACACAAAACTGGCTGCTGAGGGAGGCTCGGTGGTGCTTTTCCAGAGTGGTGAATTTAACAGGGGTCGAATTCACCTCAAACTTTCTGCCCCTTCTGCAGTTCTCCTCCTAAGCCCGTTTCTCCTGCCGTCCTTTAAACATCCAGGAGCCAAGGCGCGTGCTCCAAGCTCAGCGTGGTGTGTGTTCGGAAAGGAAAATGCATGTCAGGACAAATTTCACCCTAAGCCTTCTCTAAGTGCTTTAAAAACAAAAAAAATATTAAAAAATATATCTGGGTATGTTCTGTGCTGGAGCACAGCTGAATCTGCTGTGGAGGGGGAACACCGTTATTTTGGCCAGGGAAAACAATTCCATCCCCTGTGAAAACTTCCGTGATCTTGCCCAAATCCAACAGGAATAACCCCGGCTTGCTGTGTCTTCTCTGCTCACATTTTCACTGTGGGGAGCTGAATTTGGGGTTGGTGTCCTTCTCCCTCTAAATTAAACCACTGAGG
>VZTX01015915.1:4832-20563 GCA_013400915.1 Pardalotus punctatus
CTGCTGCCCAGGCTGTGGGATCAGCCCAGGGCAGGGGGTTCTGCCCTAAGAACACCCACACTGAGCTTCTCACCAACCAACAGCCCCAATCCTCCTCCCCAGGGCTGCTCTCCATCCATCCTCCTCCCAGCCTGCTTTGTGCTTGTGCTTCCCCATCCCAGGTGCTGGACCTTTGCTCTTGGCCTCGCTGACCTCCATGACTTTGTCACAGCCCCGCCCCTCCAGCCTGTCCGGGTCCCTTTGGATGCTGTCCCTTCCCTCGGGGCTGTGTCCTCCCCACACCGCTCAGTCTTGTCACTTGCTGAGGGTGCCCTCAGTCCCACTGTCCCCGTCACTGGCAGAGTTCTTCAACTGTTGCCGAGGTCAAACTCTAACAAAACGCTACAAACTTTCCTTGCTATTTGCCTCAAAATTGGAAGCAGTAGTAGATGCAATGCTGGGTAGTAGTAACTACCCTGTAACTACTCAGTTACTACAGCTTCACTTGAAATGACTCTTGTAGCTTCTCAAACTTTTTGTTGTGGTTTATTATTTTTAATAAGCTTCGTATGTATTTATTAATTATAAAGCTTAATTATAAACTTAATTGCAAAGCTTAATTTCTAAGTGAATTGATGTCTTTTGTGAACTCTCTCTACTAGAGACTGTCATAAATCAGTCAGTTGAAGTCTTGAGTAAAAAGACTGTAAGATACTCTGTTATACAGGTGAAGTTTTTATAAGGACAATTAAGAATTGCTTGGGTTTGTATTGTATTTAATCAGAGACCTTTCAAGGGATCTGATTTCTGTTTTGGTTTGTATTTACAACATGGAGTAAGTATAATTCTTTCTGTGTCAGATTTCCTGACGTGGAGATCCCTGTCCATTCCTCGTGTGCTCCCCTACAGCATTTCTAGGAGAGCCTTGGGGAAATCCATGTATTTGTGGTTAGGGTTTTCTTCTGCTAAATAAAAAGGGTTGGGAGTTATTGTAATTATTGTAATTTGATAGTCTGCTCTACAAAAGCTTAACGACAGAAGGTCTAAAAAGGAATAATCTGGAGGTGTGAATGGAAATAATTTCTCTGCTGTGGTCCTTCCAAGCAGGTTGATCTTCTGTCCTTGTAGGGTTGGTTTGGGCATGTTCTGTCTCACCTGGGTGTTTTCCAGAGCACATGGCCACGATTGCAGTGCAGTGTCCATGTGAGCCTTGCAGTTTTTGACCCATCACAACATTCATTTATGTATCTCTGTGGAGTTAAATTAACCAGAGTCATGTTCACAGCATGGACATTTTAAAACTTTATGAGCTCAGCGTTGAAACCTTGAGAAATCCAGTAGTACAGGTGGAGACAGATGGAGCACAGGCTCTGCACTGCC
Organism: Pardalotus punctatus; assembly: GCA_013400915.1. Classification (NCBI taxonomy): domain Eukaryota; kingdom Metazoa; phylum Chordata; class Aves; order Passeriformes; family Pardalotidae; genus Pardalotus; species Pardalotus punctatus. The sequence continues at coordinate 6,192 of VZTX01015915.1, forward strand.
TTCCTTGGTGGTTTTTGACAACTCTGACTGCTTTGGGTTTCATTCTGGAGTCAAGAGGACTTTGCTGCCTGTGATGGGCACCAGAAACTTAGGGAATGCTTTTCTCTTGCAAGGAACCATTAGAATTGGACACAGATTTCCAAAGGTGGATTTGAAGGTTCTACCCAGTCCCCATTTACTTCATTACTGCTGCACAGTAAACCCAAAACCCAAGCTTTTGCTAAAATATTTCCATTTAATTTATTGCAGAAGCCAATAAAGCAAGGAAAACCAGTTGACCAAGTTGTGGTGTTATCACGTTCTCTCTTCTGAAGCTTGGTTTGAAAACCTCACTTTTTGCTTTTCTTATTATGCAAAGAAAGGGTTGTGTAACTATTGTATAATGGTTGTATTACACCTGCATAAAGCAAGTATTTAATTCTGGTTTTCTGCTGGATGTTCTTAATCAGACCCCAGTTATTTCAAGAAATGAGAAAACAAGTTCTGCTTAGAGTTCACAAGGTTCCAGTGTTGTATCTTGAAATTACCTCTCTCCTGCAAAACTTAAAAAATGCCACTTGAATTGAATGGATATATTTTAAAATCTGTTTTGGTTTAGCTGCTGTTATAATGAAGTGAAACCGAAAAGATGGAGTGCCACAGGCCTCCTGAGCTCCATGTTTTGTGTGTGGAGGGAGGAATGTCCATATGTGACAAAGTGACATTTTTTCGAGGTCTCCTGACGCTCTGCCAGCACGCACGTGGTGCTTGGCGTTTGGAAACCCGGGAGATGAGCGGTGACCTCTGAGCAGGCTGGGCCCTGAGCTGTGGTGGGGACAGCCTGGCAGGGCCAGGGGGTGGGGCTTTGATTTCCCAGCATGAAAAGGAATCTCAGTCAGCTTCCTAAGAAATCTGAAAATAAAGGAAAACCCAAATTGGAGTAGTTCGTGTCATTAAATCTGCTGAGAAGTTCGTGGTAGGCTGACATTCTGAAGCACAGGAGGGTTTGTGTCATGGTGTGGTTTGTTTGGGGTTTTTTTCCTTTCTTTTATTCCCCCCTTTCCGTCCAATGTAGTAACTTTCAGTTCTTAAATCAGGAATGTTTTGATTGAGATCAGTAAGTAATTTTTTATGTGTGTGTGACAAAGATTTCCTCAGTCTTAGTTTATATTTGCTGTTCTTTAATGTGTATTTCCAAAGTCTGCTAAGAGGGAGGGGGGACTTAATTGACCTTCCTTATGTCATTCCTCATTTTTAAAATACTTACCACAATTTTTTTCCTACCTCAGAGGTATAATCCTAGGCCTACATGGTATAACTCATTTTGTCATACTCTTGGCCTCACTACTTTGTTAATATTTTGAGTCTTGTAGTTGTCACATTTCAATAAAATTAGGTAACAATATGTGATTATTTCTACACAAGAGTTTGAACATGGGATGAAGAATTTAATGCTTAGATTTCCATATTTGAAAAAATATCCCTTGGTATTTTCTTACACAGGTTTCTTTAACTGCCTTGCTCTTACTGTCTTCCTCTGGACCACTGCTACTTTAAAAAACAAATCTTAATTTTCATCTTTGTATGTTTTTTGTTTGCATAGAATAGAAGAATCTGAGGTCTGTGGTTTGAGGTGAGACTGAAGCTCAAGGTACATTATTAGCAATCACACGGTGGGCCCAGAATGCAATTTCTAAGTTTCATGTTAGTCATTATGTGTGTTCTGAAACCTCTGAACTCCCAACTTGACAGTGCCAAATACATAAACTTCCGTGATGTATTTGAGAAAACAGGTATGGGTTATATCCCTTAGGTTGGAAGCATGGTCTTCTTTCTAATATTTCAGTCTTGGTTGTCTCTGTAGAGTTAGACTTGGCTTTATTAGTCATTTCCATAAAAATTCCTGAACTAAGTCAAACACTCAAGCACCAACAAAAATGGGAAAATTATATCTTGCTTTTGGTGGTCTGAACTATCTTTTATCCTGTATTAAATATATAAATTATTTTTTTTAGATACAAGTTAATAATTGCTCCCTGTCCCGACCCTGCACTGGGTTTTAGGTTTGTGACTTTTTCACGTCACATTTAAGTACCTGAATGAAGTAAATTCTAATGGATTTTTCCAGCATCTTGTGGAAGAGTAAAGTTTTACAGTGACTGGAATCTGACATAGAGAAAAACCTCATCCACCCAGACTTTCTGTGTCCTATTGACAGCCTGACCTAAGACACCGAGCTCCTGTTTTTTGGGGTGGGAAGAGGGGATTGAGGGATTTTTGGCATTTTGTTGAGCTTCGTGTTGCTTTCCATGCACACAGCATGAGATAAAGAACTCTGAGCTGCTCTCCAGCAAAGGAGTGAAAGCCAAAAGGTGAAGTGACAGCCCAAAGTCACCCAGGGAGTGCCCAAAGTCACCTGGTGAGTGCCCAAAGTCACTGGGTGACGCAGCGGGCGGAGCTGAGCTGAAGGGTTTCCGTGTCTGATGCTTTAATAGCAGGATGCTCTTTGCATTTGCAGTTTCATTTGCCTGGAGTTTGTATTCTGAGTGCTTTGTAACTTGGAGAAGCAGCCTCTTAAGGTTGGAGAGTGACTCAGCACATCCACATAGAGGTCTGTTCAAGGAATTTAGGATTTGGTTGGAAATTTGGGGGAATTAGAGTTTGAACTCGTTTTTCCCAAATGGAGTTTGTCTTTAAAAAATGATACTTTTTAATTTGCAATCTCTTTTCCCATTTGATCTGCATACCTCAATTTCGGAGAAAGTGATGGGGTATTTCAGTAAATAATATCATTTTGGGGATAGTGACATTGAGTGGACAGCTTAGTTTCTGTGTGCTCTCCTCCTGGTGCACATGAGACACATCTGTGCAATGAACAAATGTTCATAAATATGAATCTCACTGGATATGACTTTTATACAACTTTGTTCACATGGAAGGGGAAGGAGGCATTTATGGAATCTGCCCAGTTTGTGTGATTGAAACCTGGAATCACGGAATGGTTTGGTTGGAAGGGACCTTAAAGATTGTCTCATTCCATCCCCTGCCATGGCAGGGACACCTTCCCCCATCCCAGGTTACTCCAAGCCCTGTCCAAGCTGGCTGGGACAATTCCAGGGATGGGACATCCCCAGCTCCATTTTATTTGTCCAGAAGCTCCAACCTTCTGGCAGGGCTGAGTTCTCAGCCTTAGGAATGACCAGTTTGGGGAGCAGGGGCTTTACCTGTGCAAGTGTCCCCTGGGTGTGTGACCCACCCTTCTCTGGGCTTCAGTTTGCTTGGGTTTGAGAGGAAAAATTGGCTAAATGTCTTAAATGTGACTCTTTGACAATAATAATGTGTTTTAGTTTCAGCTGACCAAACTTGTGACAGAGTCCTGAGACTGCTGGCAGTGCTGGCAGCGGAGGGAGCAAAGTGACTGGAGCTGGGGAATAAATATTGGAACTGTTGGTCTTCTGCTGCTACACCCTCTGAAATTTGGGGGACTTTGAGAAGACTTTGCTATTTCTTTTTCATCCAGATCAGTTCAGTCTTCTAGAATGAGATAAGAGCATAGGCTGGTACATAATTCCAGTGCTGAGAGGCTGCTGAAGGGCAGCATAGCAAGAACAGGATATTCAGAGAAAACCACAGGCAACATTGATTTTTCTCCCCCTTTCTCCTTCCACCCACCCAAATCTGTCCATGTTTTCCTGGGGCTGGTGAAAATGACCTTGCTCTCCCCAAACCTGTACCTATGCCCAATTCCAAATAAATGATAAAAAAGAAGCAAAAAGATGAAAAGCTCCAACCGTTTTTGCATTTCATGTGGGAGGGGTGAGGGCCAGCATTAACCTGATGGTGTTACAAGTACTGGCAGCCTGATGGGAAGTTCCTGCACGAAGTGTAGAGTCACCCAAGCACTTGGAGGGAAATTGTTGGAAGAGTTGTTCCGAGGCAAAGAATGCAACCAGGAGTTCTTTGAAGGCAGTGACCCCTCCAGCAGCTCCCCTTCCCTGCAGCCTCTGGCTGCCTGTTCCCACCTGCTTTGTGTTGGCACAGCTGTTTGTGAGCCCGACCAGGGAATCAGGCTTGGAAAGCGCCTTGGCTGAAATACATAATTTTATATTTTTAACGCTGGGGTGTGTGCGGGGGTGGGGAGTCAGGTTACCGTGGCCCAGCTCGGGTCCCAGAGCCGGCACACGGCATTTGACAGGATAATGGAATGGGCTGTGTGGGTGGACAGAGCAGGGCGCCTGCGACAGGCAGGGCTTGCTTAACTGCCTCTGATAGCGCTGTCACTTCACGGAGAACATCATTCCCAGGAATTCTCACCACCCCTCGTGTGGTAAATCATCCCTCTGGCAGGCTGCTCCCCTCCTTGCTCTGCCTCTCTGACTTTCACTTGCTGTCTCAAACTTCCGAGCTCTGGGCTCGGCGTTCCCGCTCCGATGCTGCCCCGAGTGTGCGCTCCCAGCACGCGCTGCCGCAGCCTTCACTTGGGAGTGGGTTCTGCTCCAGCTCCTCCTGGTGCTTCTCTTCTTGCGGTCTTTCCCCTTGTGCTCCTTCTTGAGTTCTTCCTCACCTTTTTAACAATTTTCTAACTTCTGCTTGTGTCCTTTTTCTCCCAGGTCATTTCCGGCACCTCTCTTATTGTCGCTTGCTCAGTTGCTTGTTCTTTCTCCTTTCTCTTCCCCCATAGGAAAAATTCCGTGTTTTAGACTAAAACCTCTTAAGAACCCCCAAGTTTTCAATTTCCTGTGCATTCCCCCCTAAACATTACCCCAAACCAATAGAACATACAGGTTTCTTCTCTATCTCATTCACTTCTGAATTTTTACTTGAATTCTCTGTTGCCTTGAGATAGAGATGCACACACAAAACGTCTTGTTCCTTTTTGGATAAACTGAAAGATGAATTGAAGTTCCCAAAGTTAATGTTCTAATAAAAGGTATTTTCACTGTCTGTATAAGATGTGAGCAGAACCTACTGATACCAGATGCTGAATTGTGAAGATGCTTCATTTTCTTCTTCTTGCTCTACAAAGGAGACATAAAAAAATGTTTCTATTCCACACAACCACCAGCTGAGCCAGTTATGTTAGAAACCAACCCACCAACTCTTTCAGAAACTATGCTTGCTTGTCCTCTTAAATAAGTGGCCAGTTTCATATCCCTGTACTCAGATGTATGTACCCAACATTTTAGCTCTAATTATTTAAATTTCGTTTATAATTATTTACCTGTTAGTTGGGAAAGTAGACAGGAGTGCTGGCTCCTTAGTGTCAGAATCCATCCATTTTAATATCCTTCCATATTTTTAACAATCCAAACTGACTTCAAATGTAACTGCGTAGCATTGGGCAGTACCCATGCTCTTTATAGCAGGAAAAAAAGAAGTGAATTTTTTCTGCTCACCTCCTTTGCTTCTGTGAGTTTTTGAGTGGAATGAGGGCAGGAGCACTGTGAGTACCCACCAAGACCTGCTTTTTCCATGCAAAATGGGGTTGACATCTTTGGAATTCCTGTAGGACAATAAACATAAGTGAAAGTGTGAATTACGATGGTTGTGTTTGGAGATGTTCAGTGGTTCCCTCTAAACTAGTAAATAAAAGTATTAATAAGTGCTGTATCTCTTTGGTGACTTGCAGCTTTTCTGGTTATATTTTTCTTAATTTTCTTAATCCCTCTGAGTCTTTTCCCAGTTATTATAATTATATTATGTATAATTATAATATATTATTTCCACAGAATCATTGGGAAAATGGTTGGGAAAGCCCTCCAAGATTGAGTCCAACCTGTGATCCCCACCTTGTCCCCAGCCCAGAGCCCTGAGTGCCACATCCAGCCCTTCCTCGGACACCTCCAGGCTTGGGGGCTCCAAACCTCCCTGGGCAGCCCCTGCAATGTCAGAGCACACTCAGGACCTTCTTGTTGAGCTGTTTCCCAGCCTGGGAACAAGAGCAGAACTGTATCAGAAATTCCCTTTTTTTCAGCAGTCTTTCCTAAAAAACACAGCATGTCATTCCCTGGAGTACACCAGGATCATTAGTATAAAAGTATAGAAAAAATCTGCTGGAAAAGTGGCTTTGTTTTGGAGTCTTTCCATCCATCCCAAGCTATTCTTGGGAGTGTGAACTTCAGTGGGATACTAAAGGTTTTCTTGCCTTTTTATTTCCTGGATACCTTGGACATGGTGATCCTGAGTGCTCTTTGGAGGGCCATAAGGTCAGGATTTAAAAGCCTTTTTTTATTTGTCCTCATTTCCTTCCTGCAACCTGCCTTATTAAAACCATTTTAGGAATTTTTATCAGGGAAAAAAATGCCACAGGAAACCAAACTTCTCTGGTAAGGCCCTTATCAACTTCTGATGCTGGCAGAGATACTATTATGTAATAAAAATTTTATAGTCTTACCATGACCTAAATACTTAAATGGGTAATTTTGTCAAAGATTTGGTACAGTGTCTACTTCTTGAACAAATGTCCAGTAACTCAGAGAGCATCAGATTGCTCAGTGTCATCTCCATATTGGGATGCTGGAATTAGTGGTGTTCACATAAACTTGTCCCAAAGGTTCATCTTTTTCTATTTCTCCTCATAAAAGTCGAGTTAGACCAAGTGAACCTGAGAGGCCTCTGTTAGAGAGACTTTTCCTGGGCTTTTATCTCAATAAGAGATGTCTCTCTCTTAGACTTTTATCTTACAGTTGCCATCAGGGAATATTCAAAAGTGAATTCCATGCTTCTCCATTGTGGCTGTACTCAAAAAGGGATTCAGTGTTATCCCAAATTTACAGAATAAGCTTGAACTGCGTGTCCAGGACCTGTCCACTCTGGATTGAGTCAGCTCCTGGCAGGGTAGCTCCAACCTCATTGTTTTCCATATTAATAAGCAGGAAATAATAAAGTTCTGGGGGTGATTGGCAATCTGTTCACTCGAAAGAGTGTTGTGGCTTTTTGGTCGTTGCAGGCTTTATAAATGATGAATTCTTTTTGGGAGATATTCCATGCATTGATGAAGACTTGATGAGGAATTCCTGGATGAAATTTAAAGAATTTGGGTAGATATCAGGTTATGATGAGTACATTTTGGGCGGTTTTTTTTAACATTAAAGACAATGGCTTTATCTAGGAGAACAAATATTCTGGAGTCTCCAGTGAGCTCCCAGTAACTGTATTTTTGGAGGTGAATGTTTGATGAAATCTCTGTTCAGTGTGATAATAAACGTACCCAGTAAAGCTTTTCCTGCTTGATCTGCACCCAGTGTCTGTACTGGCTTTTCTCTCTTGCATCCACGTGCTTTTATCACTTGGATAGGATGCCTGAATTATTCTTATGGATTATAATACCATTTAAAACGGAAGAATTTGCAGCCTATTACCTCCCCCTGCCTGTATCTCAACATACCTTGGGATATACCAAGATTTGCTTTAATATTATGCTTAACAGCAGGGATGGAAGCTGAAAAGATAATACAACAAGACCTTGGAATTCTGAGTCTGAAAAAGGTGTTTTGACTCCATCCCCAGATGAGATGAAAATTTCCTGAAGTTCGTTAGTTTATCTCCTTCTTCAATGAGAGTTTTCTAGGTCAGCGGTTCCTTAACCGGGGAATAAGGCCATGGCAAATGCGCTACAGATGGAACGTAAACCCATCCTGAATTATGGGAAGTTAAAAAATATTATCTTAGGGATGATTCATATTTAGTGAAAAACGTTCGGAGCTGACAAGGATGTGTATTCTGAGAAATGGAAGGGCTTGGAGTGAACAGTGTGAGGAAAATGTGGGAGCTTTATTTATTCATGTCTTTCATGTACGGTGATTCTCCCCCTCTGCTCTCGGGAGATCCCACCTGGAATGCTGCTTGCAGCTCAGGGTGTGGAGCTGCTGCAGCGAGTCCAGGCGAGGGTTAAAGATGGTCTGAGCCCCTCTGCTCTGGGGATGGGCTGGGAGAGCTGGGGGTGTCCAGCCTGGAGAGGAGAGGGATCCAGGGAGAGCTCAGAGCCCCTGGCAGGGCCTGAAGGGGCTCCAGGAGAGCGGGAGAGGGACTGGGGACAAGGGATGGAGGGGCAGGAGCCAGGGAATGGCTTCCCAGTGGCAGAGGGCAGGGCTGGGTGGGATCTTGGGAAGGAATTGTTCCCTGGGAGGGGGGGCAGGGGCTGGGATGGAATTCCCAGAGCAGCTGGGGCTGCCCCTGGATCCCTGGCAGTGCCCAAGGCCAGGTTGGATTTGGGGCTTGGAGCAGCCTGGGACAGTGGGAGGTGTCCCTGCCATGGCAGGGGTGGCACTGGGTGGGCTTTAAGGTCCCTTCCCACCCAGCAATTCCATGAGTCTCAGTCAGATTCAGGCTGTGGAGCTGTGCAGAGTCAGCAGAAAAGTCATCAAACAGAAATGAGTGTTTTCCTGCTGCTGAGTTGCAGCGGTGACTCACGGGCCGGGGCAGGTGCCAGATGTGGCGCAAGACATGGGCTGGGGACAAGGAGGGCTCTGGGAACACAGCAGCCAGATCAGCAGCAGGTTTGGCTTTTGGGAGACTTTAGCCTTAACATTCTTATTTTAACAAAATCACTCAGTTTTTTCCCTTGATTTGAATGCATCTGGTTGTTTTGGAGCCTGAACTTGACCCCTGTCAGTTTTCAAAGCTAATGAACTTCATAGGAACTGCTATTTGAGAGCGTGTTGAGCGTGGTTTTTAAACGTGGTGCTTCTTTCCTGACGTGTCTGGAGAAAGCTGGAGCTGCTGTGGTGTTTTCCAAGTTAAAAAGAGCTTGAAGAGCAGTTTGGGAGGACCCAGCTCTGTCTGTCCAGCCGAAATCTGAATAATGAAAGGCAAAGGTTGTGGCATTGCACTTGTCAATGGGAGCTGTCAGAAGGGTGTAATTTAAACAGCAGTTCCTGGTGTGCTTGAAAAGGTCGGAAAGCCATTAAAAACGCTCACAAACCAATGTATGGCTAAAACAAGCCACTTAACCAAAATCTTACAGAGTGGCACCATTTCTGAACAGAGCCAGCCAGCAGTTACACCTTTGTGTGTTTGGTTATTTTGTCGTGGTTTTTGGTTTTGTTTTTTAATTTAGGAGACTAAAGCTGTGCCTATCTCCATGTATTAAAGTATTTTGGAAGCCTTCAGGATTAAAGGTGCTACTGTATCAGGGCAACAAACATCTCCATTGAAATATGTAACTTTAAATCTTTTGAGAGTAGCATCAGAATTATCTGCTGCCAAAGCTGAGCCGGAGAAGTTTTATTTCATTTAAACGTGGGGTAGCAGCTCCACAGAATCTCCATAAATACATGAAGTATTTCTGTTTGTTGTGGTCTGAGTAAGGTTGATTTTTATTCAGGACTAGAGCTGGAAAAATCAAAAAGTTCAGGTGGCTGCACCTGAATCCCTTCCCTTGCCAGCTCTCTGAGAAACAGAGCCCAGTTTGCAAATAAAGAGTACAACAAAGAGTAGAAGCAGCAGTTAGTGACCACTACACTGGAAGAATAATAAGCTGTAGTAATATCAAGGTTGTAGTAAAGATCTGTAAATTGAGTGGTTTGGCCACACTCTGTGGAAACTTGAGGCAACTTTTAGGTGCTCCTGTAATTCTTCTTCCTCCACGGCTGAAAAACTCAGGGAGAAGTGGGAAGGTTGTGCTCCCTTGAGACTTCTGGCTCTGAAGTTCTGAAATGATGAATGCAATTCTGTAGTAGGGCATGTTTGGCTTTGCATTTCTCAAGTTCTTTTCCCAACCACAAGGAACAGAAACAGTTTTTGTACATGAAACGATCGGTCTTGGTGAGGACATCTTGCAGGAAAAAAAACCTGCTGAAAAGTCTCAGCTCTGCAAAGCATTTCACATGTCTGTGGATAAATTAATTTACAGCCCTCATGTATGTTCCACTTAGGAATATGACTTTATTCCCAAGCTCCTGATCTGGCAGGGGATGGGCAATTCCAGCTTGTAGCATCTTTTCCTTTTGTTTGGTTGAGGGAGGGGAATGTAAATCCCGTGGTTTGACTTTTGTCTGACACTATTAAGTGGGTGGAAATAAGAGCCACTCCCCCCTCTAATTGGAGGTTCCTTATAAGGTCAGTGGACTGAAAATATTTGACGTTTGTGCTTCTAAAATTACTATTTTTCATCAGTGAGTAAGTAAAGAATCACATGCAAATTATCTGAAAAATCTGAAGTATTTCAACTTTTATTGTGGGGCTTTTCTCCCCCCACCCACGGTGCCAGTTTAATTCTTCCTAAAACCACAGCCTTTATTCTGGGGTTCACATGAATAAATGAATATTTAAACAAACAAATCCTGACTTCTCTGGCTGGATGGGTCAGTTATAAATTTGACACTTCAGTTCCCTCACACACCTGGAAAGCAGTACGTGTTTAGAAGTGATGCATTTCATAAAGAGATTGTAAAAAATTATGTATTATAAAAAACCAGTGTGTTATAAATCAGGTGTTTCAGAGACTCAAATTGCACTCCAGATTCTGCCTGAATGAATACTGGTGTGACACCGCTGGTCTGGGGGTGATAAAATCACACTTGGATGTATTTTAGGTGCACTTTGAGGGGATTTTGACACCAGCACTGGCTTGGGCAGCCCTGTTTTGTCCCAGCTGCTGCACATCTGCAGTGGCCCAGCTTAGAGGACTGAAATGGGATTAATAATTCTGGTCTTGGTTTTCTCCTGCTTCCCATTTCCCCCCAGTGCTGTTTGCTGAGTGCTCCTGTCCCATGCCAGCAGCAGCAGTGGGAAGGCAGAGGCTGCTTCAGTGCTGCTGCTGCTGGGAAGAAATCCCTGCTCTGCTGCAACTGCAGTTCTGCCTGTGCCAGCTCTGAATTTGGGTGAGAAACTCTGTGATTTCAGGAAAGCTGCTTCCACAAGCTTTCACACCTCAAGGATGGCTTCTTGCATCACGTGGTGTAAATTTAGCATGAGTGAAACCAGTCATTCACAGCATCTTCTTTTTAGAGGAACCAGTGCTTTTTAGAATTCTGAAAATCATTTGCAGCACACAAAAAAAAATAAAAATGGTTGGGCGTGTTTTGGTTTAGCTGTGCTTTGTTCCTGAGCATCTCACAAGTCCTGATCTGGAAACTCACAGTGCACGTTCCAGCTTCTCAGGAAGATGAGTGGTGTGTTGGGGAAGTCTGCTATAAACTCAGTTTTGCTGGTTGTTGACTTTTCCCCAGTAATGTACAAAAATGCCCAATTTCTCTATTTTTAACATCCTCTTTCCATGTTTAAGAAGGAGAAACCTGCACCCCAAGCTTGAGGATGAACTGATACTGGACAGTGACTGTGCTCATGGTTCTGTTACATGCACAGAGTAACCTGAAGAGAGGTACTTTATTTTTACTGAGTTAGGAATTTAAAAACCTAAAGATGGTGAGTTTTAAAACCTTTGCCCAGAGCAGCTGGGGTTGCCCCTGGATCCCTGGCAGTGCCCAAGGCCAGGTTGGATTTGGGGCTTGGAGCAGCCTGGGACAGTGGGAGGTGTCCCTGCCATGGATGATCTTTAAAGTCCCTTCCATCCCAAACCATTCTGTGATTCCATGATTCCTTTATTCTGTAGTCTTAAAGTAGTTGCTGTTTCAGTGAGAATATTCAGCTGATATGTGTTCCACAATGGCACAGAACTTAAACCTGGAGAAGGGGATCTGTGACTTCTTTGGGAACGTGACGGATGTGATGCTGATCGCAAATTCCTCGTGTTTTGTTTCGTGCTCCGTGTGTTTGCTGTGTGTTACACAGGAACCTGCAGGTGCCCACAAGGGGGAAGGGATATATTGGCTTTTCATCCTGAAACTGTAATCTGCTCTGAATTTTCTGCTGTGACTTTGCAGGTGAAGCTGAGTTGTTGTCCAAAGCTGAACTCAGTACCAACAGTCCATTCATTCTCGTGGATTATTTCTTGGATAGATCATCACATAGGTTGGTCACAAGCAGAACAGCGACAGGGAATTTGTGGTTTTTAGCTTTCAGATCTGTGTTAATTTGGACATCAAACACATGGGATTTCCCTGGTAACAAAGCACTCTGCATGTGCTGGGTGCTGGAAGAACAATGATTCTGGAATTCCTCAGCTTTGTCCTTCTGGGAAGCTGTCAATCACTGAGCACCCTGTAAGATTTATTAATTTAATTTCAGCTGTATTGATTGTGCTTCACATTTCGTGTTGTGCAGTATTTGAAATAAAACACCAAATCTGGTGTGTTTGGGGAATCTTTTGCCCAGTTTCTTTTGTCAAACCTCCTCACTGGTTGCCTCTGCATAGTTCAGATGTCTAAATCCATTCTATTCCAGTATGTTAATAACCCCAGTTTCATGGTGGATACCTCAGGATAATTTTCCTAGTAAATAAATAAAAAAATTTGGTTTCCAAGTAAGTATTTATATTTTATGTTGCTAGCAACAGGCCTGCCTGTGTTCACCGAAGGTCAGTGACCTGAATTATGTTTAGCTCTGCCAGCAATGTGTGTAGCCATGAGAAATGCAGGGGTTTCTCTGTATTCCATGAGTATGACTTTAAAAATTACAAATTAATCTTTTCACAGAGGAAAAACCTGAACCTGGCTTTGCAAAACATTGCATATTGAATCTTACAATACAGCGGTCCTGAATAAGGAAAATAAATCTCTCTGTGAAGTGTTTTAATTAGTAAAATGTTAAAAGTAAACCCCTCCCCAGCAGAGCTCTCTTTTAATTAAATTTTCATGTTAATAATGGTTTTTGCACTTTAACTTTTAGGGATTTAGAAGTCTTATTGCTCAGAACCCAACTTTGATCTGCAGTGAACCTATTGACGTGTGTTAGGTATTGAGTGTTTTGCAGGAAGCGATGGATGCTCCTAAGGAATACAGGGAATAAAGGGAATAAAGCCTTAGTTCTCAAAAAGGCCAACAGGAAATCGGGCTTGGGGTGTGAGGAAAAGTCAGAGACACAGCAAAGGTTTGCAATTCAGAATCACCATCTTTAGAACATTGTGGGTATAACCGGGAATAAAACGTGCTCAGCATCCTTGGTGAATCTGCCTAAACCCTGTGTGACTCCACACTTGGAATTGCTCCTGAGCAGGGAGTGGCTCTGCACAGGGGATCCCATTCCCTGTGTTTTGGGAGATCAGAGGAGCCTCGTGTGGGGAGGGAAGATGAAGAGTAGAAAGCAGCAGTGATTAAAACAGGAAACAAAAGCACGAGGTAAAGTTTTAGTGCAGTTGATTTCTAAGAACTGCTCTCTTTGTTTAAATAAAAGACTTCAGCTTTTATTCTTCTCTTTGCTCTACCACTTTCAATAATTTGCTTTTTAACACCTTTCCTGTCATCTGTTCCTTCCTCTCCTCCTTTATTTCCAATTCACTTCTGTTCTATACTGGTAAGTAGATCAAACTGGGTTCTTGAAGCCCAGTAAATGTTATTACTGAGGGGATTCTTCTAGTAATGATCTTACAGACTGTGTGATGAGTAGGATTTGCTCTTGCCTCCTCTTATCATCAATTTATTATCTAAACCAGGAAGCCTTTGTACAGGCTGCCTTTTGGTTTAAGAACTTAGCAATGCAGGCACAGCAGAAGACACTCAGTGACTGAGTTTAAGGTGCTGTCCCCGTAGCCTTGAGATGCAGTTTGGTTGTATCTACTTAAAAAAAACCCCAAAACTGTTATCCTTTGATGTTGTGTGTGTGTGACACTGCTGCTGTCACAGGGACTCACCAGCTCTGGCCTCTGCTTCTCCACTCCGAGTCTGAATTCACAGGAGCTCTCCAGGATGGGCTGATTGTTGGAGAGCTGGAAGGGGACTGTGGGAACACTGGTTTGGGGGGATCTGGTCAGCTCTCAAATGCACAGATGTGTTGGTTCCCTGTTAATAACTTCATCTCACAGCAGCAGCTCTTCCTGAGTGTTGGTAGCTCTTAAAGTGTCTTTTTACTCTAAAATAGCTCAGGGCTCCGTGGTTACCTCTGCAGCTGCTTTGGGAGCTGACCATTCCCATTGTGGAATAGGTAGGAGACAACATTTTAACACTCCCACAGTATTTTGGCTGAAAATTGCTCAAACTCTGTTGATAGTTTGAGCTAAGCTGGTTTAGGATTGAAACTGGTCCTGTGCTGGTGGAACTGGGAGGTGACTGAGCTGTGGTTGAGTTAAAGGGTGCTAATGATGCCTTAATAACTTCTGGTAGCCTGCTTTTAGGTGTTAGTAGAGACAAGAGAGCGATGCCTTCAGTCCTTGAGCTGCTGCTGGAAAAGGCTTCCTGTGGTCCTGATGTCCAGAGGAGCTGCAGTTAAAAGGAATAAAAAAGGTGTATTGGCCAGAGAACGTTCTCACAGGTAGGGCTGGGGCTCTGTAGCCTTCGGACACGTGTGTGGGAAGGACAAGCCTGGTGCTCCAGGGCTTGGAGCTGCTGGAGAGAGTC
>VZTX01015919.1:0-14070 GCA_013400915.1 Pardalotus punctatus
CTTCAAATACAGTGTTAGGTTTTCATTTTTCCTGCAGTTTTGATGACACCAGTACCGTCGCACTACTTTGTGTTAATCCTGTTCCTCTTTTCCTCGGCAGGGAAGGAGCTGCGAGAGGACAATAAGGATTACCAGCAAGTGTTACTGGACGTGCGGCGATCCCTGCGCCGCTTCCCACCAGGTGAGGGGGGATCCTGCTCTTCCCATTCTTCAGGGGCAAGGTCAATGCCATGGGGCTCCTTCTGGCTCAGACCTGTGTAAGAGGCTGCAGAAAGTGCCATACCATTACTCTAAGGGCCTGAGCTCACAGCAGCTGCTTCTTGCAGTGGAGACCTTCTGCAGCCATCAGTTTTCTTCAGTCTCTGCACAGATGGTTTTTGATATGGCTTTACCAATGTTCCACTTCTCCTGCCCCACTGAGCCCCTCTGCCAGCAGGCTGCTACCGGCAGACAGTTGTAGCAGAGAGAGGCCAGATCCTGCATGGATCTTGTGCACCGTCACCTGTTGAGATTAGGACAGATGGAAAGCTTGAGAAACATGCCATTTGCTTAGTTTATTTTAGTCCATGGTCTGTCTCAGGGGCAGGGTAGGCAGGTTTGTCTGTGCTTAGAACAATCCCTGGTATAAAACAGTCTCAAAATCAGGTTCTTGCACCAAATTTAATAGAATTTGGAACATTTAGAAGCAAAACAGTTTTGCAGTTGTTTCATTCTGATGGGAGGCTGGTGCCTTGTTGTGTTATTTATAAAATGCTAAATCCAGCAGCTCTGTGTGCAGAGCAGTCGTTATTTCTGGCCAGAATCTGCTTCCCCCTTCTGCCACTTTTATTTTGTGTAAACACTTGATCCAGTCTGATTCTTGCAGGCGTGGATGCTGTGTGCAGGCATGATTCCTGAAGGCTCTGCTCCTACGGATTTTTTTTGCCCTTGAATGGCAGCCTCCTGCCTATTTTTAGCCGCATTAGTGAGGCAGAGGAAAAGGAGAACTTTGTCATTGCAGGATCTCCACTGGGACTCTCCGCTTGGCCTTTGGGCATTTTATCTGTTGACAAGGACTTCCAGAAACTGGCTGCAGCTGTGCAGTGCAGGAACAATGTTTTCCCTGTGACATCCTGTCCCTAAACACATGTAAGCAGGGGACTGATAGAAAGTTGTGCCCCTGGAGGCCTCACAGTCTGATGCAGTTGGCACAGTTTCTGTGAAAATGGGTCCCACTGAATTTTTTTCTACAACTCCTGGGAAATTAAAAATTACTAAAACGTCCTCATCAGTGCTGGATGTGCAGAACAATTCTCTCTTCACAGCAGCACTGTGCAAACATCAGTAAACCCTGCTCCCATCCTCCACAGTGGCTTCCTTGCAGATAAGGGTTCTGCAGCAGCTGGCCAGCTTTCCATGGGCCTGCAGAGTTTTGGGAGACAGGATTAGGGCTTTGGATAGTTTTTTCCGCCAGTTTTACTGCCCTCCCCTGTGCACCACATCCATTGAGATCAGGCAGGTTAGTAAATGCACAGGTACTCTCCTTGCACACCACAGTCACCCTCACTCCCACAGCAGGCACTGGTAGGTGACACAGCTGTCCCACCTCTGCCTGGCACTGTGCCCACAGGGATGCCGGATGACCAGAGGGAAGGATTGCAGGAGGACCTCATCGATATCATCCTCCACGTCCTCAAGCGCAACCCCCAGCTGCACTACTACCAGGGCTACCATGACATCGTGGTCACCTTCCTCCTGGTGGTGGGGGACAGGCTGGCCACGGCACTGGTGGAGAAGCTCTCAACGCATCATCTCAGGTACTCAGTGGGAGGAGAGGAGCCAACTGCGTGTCCTCAGGCTGTGGGGACACCTGTGCAGGTGGAACTGGCATGAAAGGAGAGCCAGGAAGGCAGAGCCTCAGGTTAAAGCATCTGCCTGTCATGCCTGTACCCAGAGGGGTGCTGTGGGAGCAGCCTGACCACACAACAGCACGTGGCTCTGCAGGGAGCTGTGCCCTTGGGAAGGGATAATTGAAGGCTGTCAGTTAATTTGTAGCGTCTCTTGGAGTTGGAAAAGCCAACGCACATGCATTATTCATGGTTGTGTGGCTGTCAGGGCCTTTCCAGGTCCTGGGGGCTGGCTCAGCGCCTGCCTCCTGCTTGTCCTTGCATAGCCCTGGGCAGTGTGGTCTGTATTGCCAGTGTCCTGTACCCCACATGAAGAGTCTCTCCTGTTTGTGCACTGAAATGAGAGCAAGCTTCCAGCTGGGGAGTGTGGTTTGGAGGGATTATCTCTCCTTTCCCAGGCAGGAGTCAGATTTTGGATGCTGGAAAGGCTTTATGGTTCTTGTGTGCACTGCAGCAAAATAAGAAGTATCAGCTGACAGCAGCATGGTAGTCTGGGCCTGGGTTCTGTGTGCAGGTCTCTGTGTCCCAGACAAGCAGGAAGGAGGCTGTCCCAAAGAGACACAATTCCTTGGGGCCAAGGACCACCCTGCCAGCAAGTACATTGTATGTACATTGCATGTACATCACCTTCTACTGCCTCCCTGGAGGAAGAGCTTACTGATGTTGTTGCTTGACAAAGCTTCTTTTACATTTTTCTTCAGGGATTTTATGGAACCAACGATGGATAATACCAAGCACATTTTAAATTACCTGATGCCCATCATAGACCAGGTGAACCCTGAGGTGCATGACTTCATGCAGAGGTATGCAGATGTTCCCTCAGAGCCTCTTGGCTCTCCCCTGCCAGTCTCAGGTTACTGTTCACAGGGCTGTTTGCATCAGCACATCCCCAGCACCACAGTGGCTTCCTCAGGGAGTCAACAGCTGTCCACAGCTGATGGTGACACTGCAAAGCCATGTGGCACTAATTTCTGAGCAGACTCAAACTTGTGCTGCCTGTCTGGAGGGGTTTTACATGGTGCCGTCTTCAGCCCAGTTGTCTGCGGTCTGTATTGGAAAGGCTGGAGATTGGCGGCAGTGTTGTACAAAATGTTACAACTGTTTCACATGACCACCTGTGAGGCTGGTGGGACCTTGCTGTAGTTTGTTGCTGGTTCTGGGGATAATTCCTAGGTTTTGTATTAGGGACACACAAGTGTGCCTGAGCAGATCGAAGTAGAAGCAGGAAGGCGAATGGGAAGAGTCAGTTCAGAGCCATTTTTTGGGCAGGTATGTCTTTTATTTCAAAGCCAGGATGTCTTTGGATACCAACCCTGATTTCAAACTCCCAGAATTAGTAAGCCCTTAGGGTGGGAAGGAGCACAAACACCTGGCTATACTGCAGGACTTCAGTTGCCCGCAAGCCAGACAGTGCCGTAGTACATCACACATTCAGAGTCCCCTGAAAGCAGTGTTTGGCCTCTGCAGTGGTCCCCACTGGATGTGACACAAGCAGTGGCAGCACTTTGCTTGGGGGTTGTGTCAGAGCTGCCATTCCTGCTCTGGATTTGGTTCAGTGCTCCACTGCTAGCCAGCTCCATCCCCTCTCCCAGGCACAGCTGTGCAGCACAGGGGTGGCTCAGGAGCATTTCATCCTTGTTTCCAGGCTGACCTAACGGCTCTTTCTCTCTGTAGTGCGGAGGTGGGCACCATCTTTGCTCTCAGCTGGCTGATCACCTGGTTTGGCCACGTTCTGTCTGACTTCCGGCACGTTGTGCGATTATATGACTTCTTCCTGGCTTCCCACCCGCTGATGCCCATTTATTTTGCAGCTGTGGTAGGTATTGATGGAGCAGTCAGGGATTAACTGTGCCATTCTGAGGTTGTGAGAGTTTGGGGCTGCTGCAAACCCAATGCTGGTGCTGTCCCCAGCTGCACCCCACTCTGCAGAGCCCCCCAAGGTCAGTAATGTCCTTGGTGATAGCAAAGGGCAGGTGGGATCCAGGGGAACTCAGGGCAGCCTGAGGGTGTCCAGATGCACAGGCTGTACCAGTTCAGTGCCTTGGAGGCAGCATGACACAGTGTTTTTCTTTGCCTCCATGTGCTCGTCCTGCTTCTGAGCACGTGCTGGAGTGCCTGGCTGGCTGGAGACAGCCCCTGCCCATCCTCCTCAGGCAGAGGGCAAGTCATGGAGTCAAACCCTGCTGAGGTTCAAATCCTGCTGAGGTTATGCCCACATCTCTGCCAATAGCAGGCTCTGCTCAGCAGACAGACCTAAGTACCCTGAAAGAGGCTTTCCATGGCCTCAGAGTCTCAGAAGGGGTTTGGCATTTTTCTTCCCAGTGAATGCTTCACTGCAGTGTGTCCTCTTGCAGAAGGTCTTTCAGCTGGAAGTAGAGTGGTTTTTTTCTTCTGGCTCTGAAACAAGTGCCAGCATGTGCCCAGGAGTTGTCCCCACTTCCTTGTCTGTCCTCACTCCTCTCACTCATCTCTGTAGATTGTGCTGCATCGGAAGCAGGAAGTTCTGGAATGCGAGTGTGACATGGCCTCTGTCCACCACCTCCTATCCCAGATCCCACAGGACCTTCCTTATGAGTCTCTGATCAGCAAAGCTGGGGACATTTTTGTCCAGTTCCCACCATCCGAACTCGCCAAGGAGGCAGCTCAGGCAGCTGAGGCTGAACGGTGAGTGCTGGGCAGCTCGTGTGTTCCCTGCATCCCCTTGCCAGGTCTTGCTTCCTCGTGGAGATCTTCCTGACCGGAAGCTGGCCCCCGGGGCAAGCTGGGGACACTCCTTGACCTGTTCCTTCTCTTGCAGAACTGCCGCTTCCACTTTTAAGGACTTTGAGTTGGCATCAGTGCAGCAGAGACCAGACACTGTGTTGAGGCAGCGCTTCAGGGAGCGGTTCCGAGGGGAGGAGCGGCTCCGAGGGGAGGAGCGGACAAAATCCATCTTGACAAAGCCCCGGACCAACCGCTTTGTCAAGCTGGCAGTGATGGGCCTGACGGTGGCACTGGGGGCAGCTGCCCTGGCCGTGGTGAAGAGTGCTCTGGAGTGGGCACCCAAGTTTGAACTGCAGATTTTCCCCTGAAAGCGGAAGAAGGGCCTTCCCTGTCACCGTGTCCTTCCCTGGTGGGAAGGGCTGATGTTTGATGAAGGACGTGTCCAGAAACGACCTGTCTGAAGATTATTTTTTATTCTTGTTGCGTCCAGTGACGCTTTTGGCCTTTGTGACAGAGACTGAGGGAACCAGCCCAGCAGGACGGTTCCCCACACCATGCTCACCTTCTTCCCCTTTCCCTGTGCAAGGGTGAGCAGACAGGCACTGCCGCTGTACCCTGAGGAACCAGAGGTATGGACAAGTTTGGCTGTTCAGGCTGTGCTCAGGAGACTGTACAAAGGGAGACCTGTGTGTGGGCTGTGCCCAAATGATCCTATGTTCTCCACTGGGGAAAAATAGTGGGAGTGAGAGCAGATCCTTGCCTGGAGGAGAGTGTCCAACAAGGTTTGGCCTGGGTGCTTGCGTGCGTAGGGGGTGGAGGGCTGTTGCACTCCTGAGGAACAGGGCAGCCCTTTGGCTCCTCATTGCTCCAGTGTGCCCCGCAATCTGCCTTCAGCTTTGCCGGTGCTTCCAGTCCTTCCCTGTCCTGTGGGCACCCTCTGGGTAGAGCCAAACCTTTCCCACGCCCCCACCAGCACAATGCTGTGAGCTTCTCTTCAGTGTGTAACATTCCCTGGCTCTTTTTGCTTCCTCATCTTTGCAGCCTGATCTGTTTACAGGGGGCAGGAGCAGAGCTTAGCTCCCCTCAGCTCTAAGGCACTGCCACTGCTGCGCTGGCAGTACTGTGACCATACCTGGGGTCAGTGAAGTGAGACACAAGTGTGGTCACCCTGCTAAAGGTGTGCGCTGTCATTTACCAGGACATGCTACCACAAGTCTTAGTGGCGCTGTAAACACCCATTGCAGACTTCTTTAATAGCTCTGGAAGTGAGCACTAACATGCCCACATGGAGACAGGCTTTTTCCACCTTGTGAATCAGTTTGCACAGGACAGAAATTGTTGCAGTAGGAAATGTGTATAAAACCTCCCCTATGAACTGATCAGGCTTCAGCATCACTTCTGGAAATAACACAAGGTTTCCCAGAAAGGCCACCCTGACCCCTGCATAGCTCCCATCTCCTCACCACTCCTGTTGGCAGTCCCCACACTCCCTGCCCTCCAAGCTAAGCAGCAAATCCTTCTAGACAACTTGGTGTCCCACTGAGACAAAGCCAATGGACACTCTATGCCTCTACCTCTCCCCCAAGCTGCTAAATCTCCCTCAAGTGCCCTTACCTGTCCCTCACAGCTCCCTCCCGCTCCCCCATCATTTCTCTGTTGTGCCCAAAGCCATCTGTGCCATGCCCAGGGGCTGCACATCTGAAAAGGAGGTGTTGGTTAAAGGGATTTTGGGGTACAGAACTCATGCCCTGTGAAGCTCAGCACCCCCCACTCTCACCCTCTTGGTCCATAACTGCCCTAGGTATGTTCTGGTTTGCCCTGTAGACTCTTGCTCATGGAGGGGCTGTGCCTTTCTGGCCAGAGGGCAGGAGGGCAGTTGTCATTCCTGACTTGTGTTCCCATGAAGCTCTGAGCAGGAGTTCCCTTTGCCTTAGCAGATGAAATCTGGAGTGTGTGAAACTGCCCTTGTCCAGGCAGGCATCAAGACCTGTTCCCTCCTCTTCTCGCTGGTGCCGATGCCCTTGGAGAGACCCAGGGCTGCTCAGGGGATTCCTCCTGGTGTGGCTGAAGGCAGAGCCCATTCCCGGCCCCTTGGCACCCCCTGGAGTAGCAGAGCAGGACTGAGGGCTGGGTCACTGAGCACTTCAGAAACCATTGGTGCAGGAGAGTGTGGTGCCTGGGGGTGCTGCTGGAGAGCCCAGGACCACTCTGTACACCACCCTGAAGGAAGGAATGGCTGAAGCCCCCCAGGAGGAGCCCCTGCAGCCCCCCCACTCCATGGCCATGATGCACTTTAGTTCTTGTGTTGTCCCCAGGGAAGGAAGGGCCTGGGAGAAGACGGTCACTGCGGGTGCTTCAGTTACTCTGTACAAAGACTTACACACCCTCTGTAAATGCAGATTTCTACAAACCCTAAAACTGTAAAATAAACAGTTACTAAACACACTTGCTGCCCTTCCCCAGGCCAGGGCTGCCAGATCCACTCTTGTGGCACGTTAAGGCCCAGAACTGGCACCTTTCCCGCAGTGGCCAGGCCAGCTCAGCACGGCCTCACACCCAGCAACTCTGTGGGAAGAGGAGCAGGAGTGGAGCCAAAGGCCGTGTGTGTGCTCCGGTCACTGTTCTCCATCCATCTGCCTCCCTCTGGGCCAACGCCAGGCCTTGTGTGTGCCACTGGCTCTCTGGGGTGTCCCCCCTATCAGCAGCATGGGGCTGGAAATAGGCCTGACCTCCTGGCCTGCCCTGCACCCCAGGCTGGATGGCTGGCTGCAGGCAGAGATCCTGGGCATGATGCCCAGTTCCCAGGGCATTCTCCACTGAGCTGGGGTGACTCAGCTGCCTTCACTGGGCTGGAAGAGGGTTTGGCTGGATGGCTCAAGGCTGGCAGCCGTGTTGGCTATTTTTAATTCCCTGTGGCTTCTCCATGAGCCATTTTCTCAATAGTGCTTAGAGCCCTTTGGGAGGAACACCCAGCGCAGCAGCGGGGGAAGGAGGAGTGGTGGTAGCAGGTACGTGGCACCTTTGGGGTAGCCAAGAGGCCACTGCTATGTGTGACTCAGAACCAGGCCAGTGCCAACATGTGCATGTGCCTGTGTGAGCCATGTTGGACACTTGACACCAGCCGTGTGTGGTCCTGACCTTTGGCAAGGTCAAGAGGGCAGTGATGACGGCCAGTGAGCTGTGGTGGTGGCTACCCCATGGTCCCCCCAGCAGTGTCCCTGCACAGACATAAATCCCATGGCCGGGAGCTGCAGTGACGCCACACTGGAATGCTGCTGCTCCTGTGGCACTGCCCAGGGTCCCGGTGGTGCTGGGGGCTCTCCCGTGGGTGTGGCCTGCAGACTTGGGGGGTCACCGTGGCACAAGCAAGCCCTGCTCTCCTCCCTCCCTCCGGGACAGCCTGGTCCCCAGCAGCGCCGGGGCAGCAGGAGGGGCAGGCAGTACCCGGGGATGCTCTGGGCTCCTCTTGTTGCCGTGGCAACAACTGCGGTGAGACTGGGGGCGGGGGTCTGGGTGTGATGCAAGTGGCGCGTGACCTCATGGCCTCCTCCCCCCCGGGGCCCTCCTGTGGGTCTGGATTAACACCCCCGGTCCCCTCCCTCTCCGATGCCCCCCCCTTATTACACTCGGTCCCCTCCCCCTGGCTGAGCGGAGTTGGGGGCGCTGTTGGGATCGCCCACACACGCACATGGGTGGGGCAAGGGGCTGTATGTGCACAGGCACATACGTGCACATATGTGCACATGCTCACACTGCTCCCAGGGACACCCAGCCCACGCTGACTGATGAGGGTGAACCTCCCCAGTGTGGGAGAGCCCAGGCTCAGGGTGGGAACTGACATGCCTGGGAGCTGAATGCTGGCCATTGGGAATCCCACATCTCCCTGGGGACTTCACATAGCCCTGGGAACCCCAAATTCCCCTGGGAGGAATGAGGCAACACAGAAGGAGCCAGAGCCACGGGGAGCAGACCAACACACTTTATTCCATAATCACAACAGTCAGGATAATTGTTAGCCGAGGTTCCGCGGAGCAGGGGCCAGCTGCGTCACACTCCCGGGACGGGCCCAGATGGGGTCATCGCTGCCCCTCGGCTAAAATCCTGTTTCTCCAAGATAACAGACACAGGGACCCTTCACTAACACGACACTACAAAGGTGACCCCGAGCGCTGGCGCCCGTCCGCAGACTGCACCGGGGCCCTGCCAGCTCCGGGGACCCCTGGCCCGCTCGGCCGCCGCCAGGGCAGCTGCTTCCTGAGAGAGGTTTGGTTTATTTTTATTATTTATTATTACTATTATTATTATTATTCGCTTTGTCTGGAGTGATGACGGGATGTCGCACGCGCACGCACACACGCTCGCACACGCATGCCAGCCAGCACCGGGCAGCGGGGGCGCAGCGGGAGGGGGCCGCACGCTGGGGGGGTCTCTAAGCACTACAACCACACAGCACAGAAAATCCACCACTGTCCACGACGGTTCTCCCTGACAAACACACCCGGCGAGACTCGAGGAGGGGGACGGGGTGGGGATGGGGACAAAGCGGATGATGTTGTGCTTGCGGCTGGGGCAGGGGACCCCGGCGCTGGCTCCAGTTCTGGCACTGACCCAGAACCTGCTCCTGAGGAAATATTTTGCCTGACAGTCTGTGGAGGGATCACCCTGGCTCAAGGGCGATGCACAGCACAGAGGGGACCACTGAGACCTGTGTCCCCTCTAGGAATGGGAGCTGAGCCCTGAGCTGCAGGGTCAGCAAAGCACACATGTGATGCGAGACCCTCACTGTGGCCTCAGGCCTTGCTGGTACCTGGGGGCTTTGGCTTCCCCATGGACAGGGGGGGAGGGCAGGTGACCATCAGCCTCGGCGCCTCCCTGAGAACCCCTGGCCACAGCACGGGGTGGCTGTGCACCCCAAGAAGGCACCGAGGTGCTGGGTGAGATCTGTGTGTGTCAGAGAGCTCTGGGGCCACTGGAGCCCACGGGAACCCCAAACCCGGCTCACCCATAGGAGGGGGCTTCAGATGCTCCTGGCATGGGGCTGCCCAGGGGGTGGGAAGGCAGAGACCCCCCGAGGCAGCAGTGAGGTGGGAGCAGGCTGCCAGAATCGCGGCTGTCCCGGCGCTTATTTGGCTTTTCCACCTTTGGGGGCAGGACTGGATCCGGTGAGGAACGGCCGGGGAGGGAGGGGACGCAGAGAAGAGGACGCGCTCTATCCAGGGAACACGTGTCTGATGCATGATGCCCGCCTGGCTCCGCAGGCTGGCACCCGCACGGGGGTACCGAAACACCGTGGCTAATGCCAACACACACGCACAGCTACCGCTACACACCAACACATCTACACTGCTGATGGTTGACCATCGTGGGGGGCCTCAAGGGGCCCCCAGGGACTGGGCATGGGGACATCAAGCATCCCTGCAAAGGGCCCGGGGACACACCTCTCCCTGCTCTGCAGTGCCAATCCCCACGGCTGAGCCAGGGCCACCAGCAGCTCGCCCAGGTACCTACTCCGAGGCACCCTCAGGGGATGCCAGGACCTGGGAGGGGGATGTCCTTCCCCCGGTCACGGCTCAGTACGGCCTGACAGCAACGGGCAGGCACAGGGTAGCCTGTGACTGGGGGAACCGGCAGCCCCAGAACAGGGAGGCAGAGCCCCAGAAAGCGGATACTCCGCTGCCTCCAGCACCCCACTGGCTGGGAAGGGTCCAACAGGCCCCCACAAACCCAGAGCCCCTGGGGAATCGGGGTCATGGGGGACTACAGGGGCTGCTTCAAGCAGCAGTTGCTACAGAGCCCAGTATAGCTCCTGCAGACACTGCCAGCCCCTGCCATGACCACGTCCCCAGAGAGGTGTGGGGTCCCCACCCAGCACAGCTGTACCAGAGCACAGCTCCTGCCCCCCCAGCCACAGCCTGCAGCAGCCGCCGAGCCAGCACTGCAGCCACGTGCTCCCAGCAGTGGGAGGAGGCGGCTGTCGCAGGAAGGAGCCATTAGGAAAAGCAAAGAAAATCCCAGCTGGAGGAGCCACCGCAGCAGCATCTTCCCTGCCAGCATGTCCCTGCTCTTGGCGTGGCCGGCAGCGGAGCCTGGCATGATGCTGTGCGGAGGAGCCCTGCACCAGAGCATCACCCACACCTCACACACCCACCAGCACTGGCTGCTGCTGCTCTTGGACCAGTTTGGGTGGTTGCTTAAGGCAGATTTCCCACAGCTGCTCTTCCCTGCTGCTCCCTGCCATCCCGGCAGCACCACATGCCATGGCTGGGCACAGTGAGACCTGGCTCCACCGGCCAAGGTCAGCCAGCCCAGAGTCGGTCCTGCATGGTCACAGGCTCCAAGGTTAAAATGAGGGCTGGCTGCTTAGGGAAGGGCTCATCACCATACAGTTTTGGGGTGACTCCAGACACGGGCTCCCTCTGTGGCACAGCTTTCCCTGCACAACTGCCTGGCAAGAGAAACAACACAGCCTCCCGCGCCCACGTGCTCGTCACGTGTGTGCAACTTCACTCTTCCCAAACTGAGTGGCGGGGAGCATGCGCCACAGGGAAGGACACGCGGCTGTGGGACACTGAACCCCCCAAGCCAGGGACCCCTCACAAAACAGGGAGTTGAGAAGGGACAGTTTGGCATGGCTCGGCATCCCTCCCCAAGGGCTGCAAAGAGGAAGAGGAGAAAATTGAAGCCATGCGTTAAATGCAGTCAAAAACCAAACGGAATCAGCCATTCTCCAAGGGATGGGGAAGATGGGGTGGGCACCAAGAGCTGGGGTGGCATGGATGCTCCTGCTTCCTGGAGAGTGGGAGGGCACACGGTGCTGGCAGAGATGGGAGCGGCCGGGAGCAGCCATGGCTGTCAGCGCTGGGGCCATGGGGGAAGCGGACGGGTGTGACAATGAAAACCCGATGAGATGCATTTCACGGGCAAATAATCGCGGCGGGCGGCCATGCGTCCTGCGGGCACGAGGCGAGAGTCAGACAGACAGACGGATGAAGAATGGGTGTGTGCAGGGGGTGGGGGAGCAGGGGCTCTGCCTTCCAGCAGCTTCAAGGCAAAATACCTGATTCCTGCATGTAAACAGCTGGTTTCGGTTTGTTTCTTTTTTTCCTGGGTTGTTTTTTGATATGACCTGATTGTGGGTGAAAATAAAAATGAGCGTTACCTGCAGAGCGTGGGACTCAGTAGGTAAAGACCAAGTCCGAGATGCTGGACATGAGCCAGTCCCCTGCTATCATCTCCGTCACCTCGGGTGTGCAATAGTCCGGGAACTCGAAGTGCGAGGAGCTTCCCCGCGGGAAGAGGTCGTGGTCCTTGTCGAAGACGGACCAGTCCAGGGCACCACAGGTGGCACTGGCAGGCGCCCGCCCAGGCATGATCCCCAGCAGCTCTTCCTCCAGCTCCTCGTCGGAGGAGCTGAAGGAAGAAGGAGGGGACCCAGCCGACATGGGAGAGGGGGACCCACTCTCTGGGGACCTCCCTGGCTCCGGGCAGGGTGTGGTAGGGCTCAGGGGTGCAGGGGGTTCCTGGGGGCTGTGTTCCCCGTCGGGTGCCGGGTGCCAGGCAGCCGTGCCAGGCACCACAGGGCTGTCCTCAGAGGGAACCTCTGGTGCGGGCTCCTGTGGGGTGTCGGGGCCGGTGGGCAGCTTGGCAGGCTGCCTGCGGCTGGCAGAGACACGGCCCAGCACGGAGGGCTTGATCTTCACTGGGAGCCGCGGGCGGGCTGCTCCGGTGCCCACTTTGCCCTTTTTCCGAGGCCGGTACTTGTAGTCAGGGTAGTCANGCCCCGGGATGGCTCGGTAGTCTCCGGCTTGGAGATGCTCTGTAGTTGTCCTGTCCCGGGATGCTCTGCACCGGTCCGAAGATGCTCCGGAATGCTCTGTAGCACCTCGAGGATGGGTAGTCAGCCATGTGCTTGAGGCGCAGGCGCTCGGCCTCCCTGACAAAGGGGATCTTCTCGGAGTCGTGGAGGAGCTGCCAGCGCCGGCCCAGACGCTTGGAGATCTCGGCGTTGTGCATGTCGGGCCACTGGTCCATGATCTTGCGGCGCTCGTGCTGTGACCACACCATGAAGGCGTTCANCTGAGGATGCTCCTGGATGCTCTGTACCGTCTCGGGGATGCTCCGCACCAACGCGGGGATGTTTGGCGCCGGCTCAAGGATGCTCCNGCCCACTCGGCGTCTTGCACCAGGCGGGCTCGGTGTCACGGGCGGGCAGTGGGGCACAGGGCTCCCGCCCAGCCTCCGCGCCCCGGCCCCGCGGGCCGCGCTGCACCATCCCGGAGCCGGGTACCCCGCCGCCGCCTCCGCCNGGCTCCGCCCCAGGGTTGCTCCGCTCCCCGCCGCCCCGGTTAAGTCGGCGGATGATTCTGTCGGAAACGGTGCGGGGTGACTGCGGCGGGTCCGTGTGCGGGTCGGGGGTGTGCGGGGGCGGTGCAGGCAGCCCGGGAGCCGCACGCCCCCCGATGCCGCTCTTATAGCCGCCGCCGCCCCGCCCCCGCCGCCCCCGGTAAACACCGCCGCGCCGGGTCTGTCAATGGGGGGCCCCGCCCCCCGCCGCCCATTGGCCGCGGGGCGGGGGGGGCCGATCCCGCTCAGCCAATGGGCGCCCGCCGAGAGGGGTTGCTGGAGANCTCCAGCCTCCCCGCACCTCCCTCCCGGCAGTGCCCCGGTACCCCCGGTACCGCCCGGCTACCCGGCACGCCCCGGTAGCCCGGTACTCCCCGGTACTCCCGGTACCCGCCCAGTAGACACGGCACGCCCCGCTACCCCACGGTAACCCTGGCACACCGATGCCCCCGATACCGCCCCTACGGCAGTCCCCAGTACCCCCACCTCAGCGGCACGGTGACACCCGGCACCTTCAGACAAGCATCCCGGTGCCTCGGGACCTCTCTGTGCCCTCAGGTACCCATCCAAGGATGCTCCAGCTCCTGCCAGAAACGCGCTGCTCCCCTGGCCTGGGCACCCCTGTGTCCCCAGTGACCCTGACACCCGCACCTCCGGGAGCACCCACACCCCTCGCGGTTCGCCGGGAGCCTGTGCACGGGTCTGACAGCCCGTGACACCGAGTATCACCCCGGGATGCTGCGCTTGAACCCCGCCCTGCTTGCCCACCGGGCTCACGGGGCACCCACTGTTCCCGGTCGCCCCGGCAAAGCCCTGACCCGAAACAGTCCCCGAGCCGCTCACTGCTCGGCCCCACGCGGCGAGGGAACACCTACGCCTTCGTGGGCGTGTCCCCGCCACCCATCCCAGCGACGTCTCCCCGGGGACTCGGCCCCGGTGGAGACGGGAGAGCCGGGCGGGGAACACGCTGCCCACGGGGCGGACACGCGGCTCCCCGGTGCCACGAGTGGGGCCACGCCCCTCCCGGGTAGGCCCCGCCCCCTCCGCTGGGCGGCACCAATGGGGCGGTGGCGGCGGCGCTGTTGCCCCGGTGACCGCGGGCTGCCCGCCGGGGACCGCGCCCATTGGCTGTCGCCGC
>VZTX01015920.1:0-11674 GCA_013400915.1 Pardalotus punctatus
GGGCGCGCGGAGGGGACGGCGCGCGCGCAATTCACCCCCCCCGGCCGTGCGCGCGCGCGGGAAACCCGCGGGGGGCGGGGGGGGCAAGAAAATAAAAATGGGGGAAAAGGTGGAAATTTGGGATGTGAAGGGCGGCGGGGGAAAGGGGGACACCCCCACCCCGCGGGGAGCCGCGATCCCGCGCGCAGGTGAGCGGAGCTGTTCGTTCAGCACCTCCGGCCCCGCGGGGCCCCCGCGCCGGGAGAGGCTCCCGGGGGAGCCACCGACAGCCCTGGTTCCTGTGAAAACATGGGAGATGTGTACAGTTGTATCCAAAGGAGGCGGCAGTGCTGGAAGAAGAGAGAAAAATGTTAAAAAGCAGTAAAATGACGTTACATCCATTCACACAGGTGCCCGCTGCCTGTGCCAAGTGACTCGGGACGCTGGGCTCCTTCCAAGAGGGGACATTCCTCACACCTGGCACAGCCCGTGTGCTATTAATCCAACTAAAGATCTTCACCACCACTTCACCGTGCCCCAAATTTCACTTTTTAGCTGAACCTCATCCAGAAAAACACCCCAAGGAACAACCTTCCTCCCCGTTCCCTGCCCAGGTAAACTCAGGCTCTTTCAGACCTCAGCCGCACATTTTTCCAGCCGTGCTGGTTTCTCCCATCTTCACCCCATAAACATGAATGATGGAGGTTCGGCTCTCACCGACAGAAGCCTGTGGCTCTATTCCCACAGAGTCACTGGCAAGAGTCGCTCCTGAAATGCTGAGTTTGCCCAGGTAATTCATGCCCACCCTCTAACAAGGGAAGGCTCACAGGGAAATACATGGAATTGTATTGGCTGCAATAACTGATGCATGTGAAATGTACAAAGTCAGGTGCCAGGAACCTTTTGCCACTGCTTGAAGGACTTTTCCTCCTCCCCTATTCCAGCAGTGCCCTTTATAAAACAGATTAAAACTTTCTGTACAAGCCTTTAGTAAACGAGATACTTCACTTACCACACCTGCAACAGGCCCAGTACTTTGTGGAAAGCCACACTGTGGCTTTGGTCACCTGTAGAGTCATAACACAATGGAAAATCTTTTTTTATAAGGCAAAAATACATTTTTTGATTAGAAGAGCCTCCCTATCAGCCTGGCAAAGCAGACTGGAGAGTTTCCATCTCATGGAGAGTACACTGTTTCCACCGTTTCCTGAAATGTGGAGAAAATAAAATACAGCAAAAGAAGTTTAAAATCAACAGATCCCATCATCTCAGCACATTTTTATCCAAATTCTCTTTGCTACTTACAGAAGAGGTGGTACCTGCAGGCAGCTTCACTCGACCAGGCTTTGGGGTATCAGCAAACTGCTCACACTAAAATAACCTTCAAATCCTTCTCAGGCTAACAGGAATCACATAAGGAGTCTGTCTCAGGTTAAATATTATTATATTAAACCTGGATTCCAACTTCATCACACCTTGAAATAAGCAGCTCTACATACTTTTAAACATTCAGGTTATTTTTTAAATAACTTTGGTATGAATATACTTTATTCCCAGTTTGAGTACACAGTTCTCCTCTTCACAATCACAGGCCAAGTGCTCAGTGTGCAGCACTTACAAGTCTTTTAAATCTTCATTTTCTGGTTTTCATCTGGAGGTAAGAAGAAACACTTCAAATCCAGCAATAGCTGGTACTGCCACACCTGTGTGTGCAGCAGGAGCAAAAATCAAGACATTTTCAGTTATTTTGATCACAGGGACGGAAACCAGGAGGAATCAGAGACAGAAACAATCTTGGAAATCAGCTTGTCCATCTCCCTGCCAATGGCAGACTGAGAACAAATAATACTCCACGGCTGCTCTGGCCACTCCCACTAAAAGCAGCCAAACAGTCCTTCTGAGCCATTTTGGCTGGGGTCAGAGGTTGGTTTTGGCTACTGTATTCCTGAATTAAGCCCACCCTCATTCCCTGGAATTCCCTCAGAGGGTTTGGCATACTGTAGCCATCACCTGGGCTTAGCCAATTTAGTTTCTTTTCTAAGAAAGAAGGTCCATTCCCAACCAATCCTTTTTCCTTGCCTGCTCAGAGCCTTTCCCAAGGTCAGTCTGGTCCAACACCAGCACCTTCTGCATCTGCGTTTTCCCCACATGCACTGCTCAGAAGAGATCTCAGAACCTGCTGAAGCTTTGAAGTATCTTTTTTTTCCCTACAGCAAGGGTGAAAGCCCTTCCTTTAGCTTGCTAGAAACCAAGACTGGATACATCCAACCCAGCAGTCAAGTGGGGAAGACCAGATGCTCTCATGAAGTACGCAGTGGGGAAATGTCCCTGACACAAGGAATAATCCTCTCCCTGCAGAAATCAAGGCTCCCCTGAAAGGACAGCAGAGGAAATCTCAATAGAAGATTCCCTACTGCAAAGCCATGGAAAGAACTTGCGCCCAGACTGATTTAACAGGACTGAACTGGCTTGGCTGGCCAATTCAGAAGGAATCAGAGAACTGGAGGAGGCTCATTGCAGTTAACTTCTTGTCACCGGAGCACCTGGCCTGCCAAGGACCGAGCAGGAGGGACCCAGCAGGGTGCAGGTATTGTCTGTCACCAGGGCAGGGAGGTGACACAGGACGGCACAACCTTCCTCAGCAGCATCACAGACCTGGAGAGTTCCCAGCAGCCATCCCTGCCCTGGGCAGGGCCAGCGGGGCGTGAGGTCCTGGAGCAGCCCTGGATCTCCACGGCAGGACCCCACCGACCCAAGCCCTCTGGGCAGCAGCCGCTGCCTCTGAACACCGTCTTCCCCAGAGCCCAGCACCTGTGTCATGCAGACACCGTACACAATCTCTCAAAGAAGTCTGCTCTCTTGTGCTCCAGCGCCTGCAGGAAGCCCTGGATCCGCTCCTCCCGCAAGGCCGTGCATTTCTGCAGCAGAGTCCGCCGGCGCCGCGAGTCTCCGTGGGATGCACACCCTTCCTGCTGCAGCTTCTTGGTCACGTCAGCCTGATCCCTCTCCATCTGCTGTCGCCTCCTCTCCTCCACGTAGGAGTCTCTGGCCTTCTGGAGTGAAAAGCAGCGAGTGTTAGCACCTTACCAGGCCTCTCAGCTCACCTGTGCTACAGCGGGTAGCACCAACAGCCTCTGCCTGGCCATCGACCTGCAGGTTCAGGGAAGAGTGGCTCTGGGTCTGCCTCTTCCACCTTGAGGCAGCCTGCTTGGATTGGTTATAAAAAATACAGGGATATCCTTCTGGGCCTTCCCTCCAGGACACCACTCTGCTCAGGGCATTAACTCCTGGTTAAAATAGATAAAAGTCAGGACAGATTGTGGGAAAACCCTCAGATACTGGAATCAGAGAGGAACAGCAGCTACAAGAGAACTTTTGAACCCCAGACATGCACACTGTTATCCTCACCAGTGTTATCACAGCATTTTTGATCCTATTCCCCTGGCAGCTGAAAGGTTTTAGGGGATTCCAAACCATGACTTACAGGGCAATTCTTTGAGACGATCTGGTATTGAGCTAATCAGCTTCAAAACAAAAGCAAGAATAAGGTCAGCATTCCCAAATTCCTGTGATCTAAGAGTGTACTGGCTTGAGACACAGGAGGAGGAAAGGCAAAGGCAGGAGCCATCCCTGCCTACTGTTCAAGTATTTGAAATATTTTGTTGTAGAACATCACTTTGAGATTTCTCCTTATTGCACATGTCCTGGCCTGTAGCCTCCAACTGCAAAAACACATCAGCATGCAGGAATATTAAACTTCTATTTTTAAAAACTCTATAGCTGGTCACTGTGACATAAACTGACACACACACGCTTGGGAAGTGCTGGCCTTTCAAACAAGGAAGAAGAAATAATTACTCTAATGAGAGCCTGACTCATCCCAACACTTTCCCTGAGCCCAAGGCAGCTCTGGCTCTAGAAATTAGCTTTTGTTGTGCTGGGAATGAGAGCAGAAATACTCCCAGCCACAGAAAACCCACTGAATTGATGCACTCCAGGGCTGACTTGAACTGCAAAGATCATCAGCCTGCTGAGCAGAAGTCTTCCACTCTCAGACAAAGTGAAATTCTGATTACTCTCCTGAAAAGACTCGGCCTGAGCACTGCAGGGGCCGGCTGGCCAGCCAACACCTGCATTTCTTCCCCAGCCCCACCAGGTACCAAAACAGCGTCTAACTGATCCTGGGACTATGTGGTGAGCAACAACCAGCTGGAAGACTCCCCTGAGCAGCAGGCTGGGAAATAAAATGGCAGCCATTAAGTGATGCTGTTTGAGCTGATGGGAGGATATCTTTTATCCAGTATCTCCAAATCAAGGGGGTTTTATGTACTTTGTCACCCCTTCCATCCTGCTGCCCATCCACATCCCAAAAGCAGCAGCACATTCCCAAAGAAGACACAGCTGCTGTAAAACATCCTGGTTTCTCAGCAAGTCCCCCCCAGCCCCACCATCCTCACTGAGAGCAAACCTTCCACCACAGGAATTCGCTTTGAGAGCTCTTTTGGATTTCAAGATCACCTATTTTAAATTTAAAAAGACCCAGCTCCTAAATCTCAGTTCCTCTGAGGGGGGAGTCCGCCCTTTGCACAGTTGTGAGGGTTCCCTGGAAAAAAGGGCAGCCTTAGAAACTGCAACGTGGCTCTTACAGGGAGAACACTGACCAGAGAACAAATCTGGACAATGAGAAACCTTGATAATAGCATGGCATGAACACATCCAGCCACAAACCAGAACTATGAGGAGATGAGAATAGCTGGGAACAGAAGCAGCATTTGTTGCCTGTCAGAAACCAGCACCAGGAGCAAAGTCAGAACAGTGACCTTACTGTTCCAGACAGAGGCCAAGCTCATGGCAATGACAAACACTACTGCCTTTTTTGCTTCCCTCCTCATGCAGAAGGTGAACTGCCATTAGTTGTACTAATACAATGAATTGCTGGTAGGAAAAGGGCAGACTTGGGCCAGAAATAGGAACAAAAGAGGTTAAGGACGTGGAGAGTTTGGATGCTGCCAGACTGGCTGCACCTGATTAAATTCAGCCATAACCACAACCGCCTATAATGTCTTTGACAACTCTCAGAGGTGAGCAAGGTCCCTGAAGGTAGAAAAGGGCAACGTAATACCTTGTCTTTAAAAAGAGGATTCAAATTATTAAGGAACAGACACATTCAGCAGCCAGATATGGTGGAGGTTAAGAGCTGCCACACTGAGGTCCTTCTCCTGCCAGTCACTGCTGTCTCTGTGTCACAAGCTGCTGCCCCCCACATTTCTCCATCAAGAGCTCCCACCCTCGCTTTGCTTAAAAACAGCCAAATTACTAACTCACTACTGCATTGGCCAGCTTCATCAGAACCAGGTCAGGGAGAGCTCCCAACAACAGATTTAAAAGGAGAGAAGCAATGTCAATGAGCAATAGGAACAATCCCTTCAGCAGGCACATCTGGACCCACCAGAAAGAGGACACTTGTCCACAGACTCACAGCTCAGGCAGCCTCATTTCAACTCCCAGAAAGGAAACTCTAAACCCACCTGTTACAACCCTAAAAACAATAGTGGAGTTAGAGGAAGAGCATGTGAGTCCTCCCTGCTTGTTCCAGTGGGAACTCAGCATCTGCTCACAGCGCTGATGAAGTGCTGGAGTTAAAGTGGCAGATTTCACCCTGTGGCAGACCAGGAGTGCTCACTCGGTGTGGGAGGGCTGGGACAGATGCTCCAGCTGGTGGAATGGGCCATGATAACACAGACAGTGCCGACTTTGGATATTTTGGGTCTTGCTGAAAGTGGAGGAGTCTGGCCACACACCAAGACGTTCTAACAAACCACAGGGGTACAGGAGAAGAAACACGTGAGCTGCTACTGACACAAGATCTTAACTAACAATTCCTGCTCCCACTCTGCAGCCTCTCACCTGAGCTCCAGCTGCTGTGCAGGTAACACGTGCGGTTGGACTTTCCATCTGCCCAAGGCTCCCTTACCTGTAAAGCACTGTAGTTCATCTGGAACTGTAGGATAGCCTCACACAAGTTCCAAAAGGAATATTCTGGCCACAAGACTGACTGAAACACCAGGCATGAATGGGATGTCTGCAGAAAGCAAGATCACCAACAATTTAATCACTGAGCAAGGGAGAAAGTCATTAAGAAGCAGCTCTGTTGGGCAAACTATGCCAGTTTCCCCACAAAGGTTTTACCCAGGCTGTGTTATCAGACTCTGCTTAAAGTGAGGTAAATACCAGCCAAGAGAGTCTGAAATTGCACACAGTAGAGTCTTTCTAATTCGTTTTTAATGCTGAGACACCACTCATCCACTCCTGCAATGGCATCAGCAGAATTCTTTCTAATGCTGTGTTGGTCTTCAGAGAAGTATTTTTAATAGCTTAAGCATCACAGACTTACTAAAAAAAACTAAAATAGCAACACTGGAGTACCAAAGGCTAAGGGAATAACAGTTGAACTGAGCATCAGGACATGACATTTAAGCCATTCTTCAAATGACATCTCATGATATTCCTTACTGCCCACTCATGGCATTTAAACTGCTTAATGAAGCCAAGAGTTGTGCTGCACTGAAGATATCCTTGAGCTGGATGATGAAAAAACTTTCAAGTTAAAACCTCTTTTTGCCACCAAGTTCCTCAAAGTTTCAGGTAAATGTATTCCTATGATGACTGCTAAAAAAAATCTAACACTTAACAGGACTCCTCTACCACTGAGGACACCAAGCAAAGAGTTATTTCATAGCATGGACACCCA
Source organism: Pardalotus punctatus (assembly GCA_013400915.1). Lineage (NCBI taxonomy): Eukaryota > Metazoa > Chordata > Aves > Passeriformes > Pardalotidae > Pardalotus > Pardalotus punctatus. The sequence continues at coordinate 6,731 of VZTX01015920.1, forward strand.
CCAAGGGCATAGGTGTGCCCAAAAATAGGGGGAGGAGAGGGGATGCCCTGGTAGGTAACCACAACTCAGGCCAGACAACTTCTGAGAACATGATTTCCATGAGTGCTGTCAGCTTGACTGATTTGTGATTCCTTATTAAGCATTTTCTGATACAATTTCAGATTTGTGCTGCCAGGTATTTTAGGCAATCACAGAAGTGCAAGAAAGATTCCTCAGAGACGCCCCAGCACTCAGTCCAGCCGGGAAGTTACCTAACCCCGGCAGAAGGAGTTTCACAGCCCTCGCATCTGCTTGCGCCTGGATTCAAGGAACACCAGCACTCTCTGAGGTAAAGATGGGATATCCCAAGGAGAAAACAGAGACTTTACCTGCCAGAGCAAGAAATCACTGAGGCGAACCTCTCCGGAGGTTCTGATCAGCAGGTCTGGGTCGGGGGAGTTGTTGGTGTACAGACACTTATCCAGCAGCGACTCAGACACGTCACTAAAGGACAGACACGGTTTATTAGACCCCTTTCCTGACCTGGTGGATGTGGCACAGATCAAAATTAAGGAGTTTTATATAAACTCAGGGCTGCAGGTTAAAACTGGGTGGTGGAGCTGAACCACAGCCAGTCACCAACTTGCTTCTGACAGACACTGCTGTCTGCTCCACAGGCTATTCCAAATGCTATTTCAGCCCCCAGAGCATCCCACTCCATGCTCTTTGAAACATAACACAGTGGTGGAAGCAGACTGTGAGGGCTTCCATCTGGAGCAGGGAGCAGTATAACTATTCCATCTCCTTCAGGGTGGAGGAACAGTGCAGCATTCATGATTCATCTGTTGTTTGACCTCATAGCTAAGACTGTCAGCCAAGCAGCCAATTGTTGTGGCATAAAATCTGCCTTCACATTTAAACTAACTTAAGACACAGACCTAATTTCTCTTCTGTCTTGGTTGTGTATATATCACCATGGTAACTGAAATAATAAAAACCAAACATTGCATAGTAAGTTTAAGTCATTTGTTCCAGTCACACTGGTTTAATGAGATCTATTTAAAAGCCACTTGGCTTCTGAGAGGTTTCTCATGCGGTGTGAGTGGTAAGACAGGCAGGATTCATCCCAAAGCCTCACACAGAAAGCCAAGAGTTACCTGGGTTCCAGCAGTCCTTGTTCCACCCCCCAGGCCATCTCCCTGACAGCATTGCTGATTTCATGTCTCGATGTGTACGCAAAGCAGACATTCAGAAAGCACCTGGAAAAGGGAAAAGATGCGAAAGGCTCATCCTGGGAAGGGCCAGCAGATGACAGCGATGTGTGCTTGTAGGACCAAGAAGAGGTGCAGCATGTCTGCCAAGTCCTAGCCCTCAGGAAGAGGAGGAAGATGTGAGGTGTCAGCTATTTAACCTGAGTGTCACTTACTTGTTGTAGTTCCTGGTTGCCAGCACAGCTTGGGCAATCAGCTCCTGGATATCCACAGGCAGGAGGGGCAGGTCCCCGAGCACACGGATGCACACCCCGTGCTTCTTCAGGTTCTCCCTGCACCAAACGAGAGTGGGGACCACAGAAAACATATCAGACTCTACTGCACAAGTGCCAACATCCAGCCACAGCTCCAGAAAAACTGGGAACTGGAGAAAGGCAAAACCACCAAACTTTTTCAGATGTGCAAAACTGGCTTAGATTTGATCATCCCAAACCATTCCACAAAGGCAGACTGATCATTCTCCACACAAGTTCCTGAGGTACAGACATAACCAAAGGACTAGGAAATGATCACAGATTAGGCATCTCCACCTAAAACTTATAAAAATCTATATGGAAGCTTAGAATACAACCATAGTCTCTGAGCACCTCTAACTAATCAAAAATTAGGACAAAGCTTTGATATTTCATGAAAACAACATCTGGCACTTTGGTTTTAAGCAGGAGCTTCTGACTGTGCTCTGCTTATCTGGAAGCTGTCCTGTCCCCATGGTTTGGACTGATGCAAATCTGGTGTGCAGGGGGACTGTGCACACACAGAGCTCTACATCCCACCCAGGAAGGCACAACTGCCCCAGACAAATCTCTGACTGGAGGGGGGAAGGCTCTCTTCACTTAATTCATTTTCACAACTTGTAACATCCCTGTAGAGAGCTCTCCATCGTGTCCTGCTTCAGTTCCACCCTGTGGGACGCAGACACGGGGGGACTCTTACTGTTCCTCCAGGAGGCGGCTGAACTTCTGTCTGGCCAGGTCCATGAGCCCATCCACCTCCTCCTTGGAGCGTTTGAAGTTCTCAATGCTGAAGGCATAAACTGTCACCTCCCGAATGCCCAGATTCAAACACCACCGCAGAGTCTGCAAGAAGACAAAATGTAACGATCAGGCCAGCAAGACACAACTTCTCCACTGTAAAACCTTCCTGGGGCTTCCCACGATGCCAAGTCTGGATCAAAAGAAATGACCACCAAGAATGTGAAACCCCCTAGATGCGAATTTCAGGTTAATTTTAAATAACAGAAGGAAAATATCACTACCTGAGGATGAGAATCCATCACAGGGGACTAATCCAACCAGGAAAAGCACCTCTGGTTGATAACATTTGAAATTGTCTAATATTGTACCTTTAAAACTGTTTCAAAGAAATTCAACCTGTTCCACAGAAATAAAAGCTTTGAGATCTGTATGGTAGATATTTTAACTGAGTGTAAAACAGAGGGAACACAGCTGAAAGGAATGACTCTGCAAGATAATACAGAGAGGGAGGAGCTGAAGTTGTGGATCCTGATGATGGACATCAGGTCAAAGCACAGGCCTGGCTCCAGTGAAGAGAAGGAACACAAGACACCAGTCCAGCAGCAAACACAGCCCAAACCTCCACCACACAAAGGCAGAAAACATCCTCCCCACCTGTGCCAGCTTATCAAAGCCCTGGGAATGTCCCTGCTGTCTCTCCACGTGACACTTCTGGGCGTACCGGCGATTGCCATCCATGATGAAGGCAACGTGCTTGGGCATTGGACCTGCCTGGGAAACAGGGAGAAACACAGGAGGTGAACAGGCATCTCCACCTCAGAGAATTCAGCCCCACTGTCCCCAGCAGCACTGCATACTCCCAGGAGTACAGTGGTATCTCACAACAGGAAATCTGCAGCTGGAGTGAGCAAGGTGCTCATTTCCTCTTTGTCAACCCCAGTTTAGGGTCTTCAAAAAAAGTCTGTATTGACAATCGCCTAAACTGAAAAGCAGCTTTGCCCTCCCCATTTCTCTCATGACAAAGAACGGCAGATCAGTGCTGCAACAGCTGCAGCCACGGAGGAGGGTGCACATAGGTTTATGCTGCATTTTTTACTTCAGAGCTCAACGGCCTTTTCACAGACAAAATTAACTTCAGAGAAAACAAAAAAAGGTCATAAGACTTCCCTCCACACAGAGGAGTGCTCCTTTCCACTGACCTCACTGGGTCTGACAGGGAGAAGGGCAGCACCAGCAGTCTCAAGCCTGAGCAAGGAGAGAATTTTCCTGGAACTGGTGAGCTTTTGTTCCAATACTCAGTTTTATCTCTCTCCTCTCCCTCCTTCCCATGCCCTGCCTTCATCAGCAAGGGCACAAATCCTCATTGGCAAGCACTGCCTGCAGCCTTGCTCATTTGCAAGGCTAAGCCTAAGTAATCTCCCATCCAGGGATGCTGTTCAGGGATGCACATCCAGTGCCAGCACTAAATGTACCCTTGCCAACAATGCTCCCTTTCCAGAGCACTGCAGCCACAGAGACAGCTCCACCCTGAACCCTGAAGAACCTGCCAGTTCTTTACCACAAAACCCAACCCTTACCTTAATGATGTTGGCACAGAACCTCTCTATGATGGTCAGCTCGCCCTCTCTGATCCACGACATGTTTTACTGAGAGCTCCTTTCCTTTTTCAGAGGGAAGATGAAAAAAAAAGGGGTTAAAGATAATTGTTTGAGCCCAAAGCAAACAAACCACCTTGGAAAAATCGCTGCTCTGGAGTCCTTTATATTGTCTGTGTAAGTACTTCGATAAGTAGGCAGTGGAGAAGCTCAGAAATGGGCTCCAGAATTTTCCAGCTGGGTCATCAAGGTGGATTCTGCACCAGCTGGTAGCAAGGAAAACCATTCCTTAGGCCTCCAGCCTGGAGGACTGGTGGGTTGGTACAGACCCACAATTTGGATGCCACTCACAGGGTGGCAGCAGCAAAAACAGTCCAAACCCAACCACCCGGATTTCATCCCTGCACCCAGGGGCAGCAGCAGATTGAGTTCATTTTCTGTGTGGGCTTCCTCTGCCTCTTCCCTCAGGAAGGGATCCCTACCCACAGCCGCAGCCACAGAACATTAAGGAAAGGAACTGCTGAACCTCGGGCTGCCCCTAAAGCTCTTAATGCTCCCCTTGCACGGCTCGGGCTGAGAACATCCAACGCCATCGCTGGCTGCTAATGGTCAGCTAATGGCAGTCAACCTTTTACACGCGATTTTACCCACTCATCTTAAAGAATGCCCTTCACAGAGGACTGTAAGCCCGGGGCAAGAGCACGGGAGGGCCGTGCCCCGCTGCTCGGGCCGGGTGGGCGCAGCCGGGAGCCTCCAGCCCCCGAGACGCCGCTCCGGCCCCGGCACCGAGCAGAGTCGGCGGCGAGCGGGACGCACACCGAGACCCCGCGGTTGACGCAGCTCCCGGCAGCCCCCCGACCCTCCCAGGCGGGAAGCGGCCGGTGGGGACGGGGCGTCCCTTAGGCCTCCGCCGGCTCGCTGAGGGGAGAGACGCGGCGGAAGGAGACACCCCCCGCCCGCAACGCCCCCACCGCGAAGCGTGGCCCGGCGCTCCCCGCGGGGCCCGCTGAGCCCCGGTTCTCGCCCGGTCCCTGCCCGTGCCCGGTACCTGCCCCGGCGGCGCCGCCTCAGCCTCGGCCGGAGCGTGACGAGCGCTTCCGCTTCCGTCACCCGGCGGGGGCGAGG
>VZTX01015923.1:0-15664 GCA_013400915.1 Pardalotus punctatus
GCCGGGCCGGGCCGGGCCGGGGATGGCTCGGGGCGCGGGTCCTCCCACCCCTTCTCCCCCTGGCAGCGGGTCCCCGGCTCCCCGGCTCCCCGGTTCCCCGGTTCCCCGAGCTCGGCCTCCCCGCTGCAGAGCGCGGCCCGTGCCCTGCGCGGTGTCGTTCCCTTTGCACCGCGCGGCGGCAGCTGCCGGGGCCTGGCCCCGCTTGAAGGCCCGAGGGGGCGGGTCCGGGTCCGGGCACGGGCCCCCAGCCCCGGCCGCTCTGCGAGGGGCGTCACCGAGGGGATGAGGGGTCCCGGGCGCGGGGTCCCGGAGGCCCTGGGAGGGGGCTGAGGGACCTGGGAATTCCCAGCGGCCGGGGGAGTGCCAATCCCCATGAGCTGTGTGGCTGGGCAGGGCTCCTGTGCCCCTGGGGAGGCACCGGGCAGCTGCAGGGGGCTGTGGTGCGGTAGTCCCGGCACTGAGCCTCTCCAGGTGCCTGCAGGTGCGAAGGACGACACATTCAACGTGCTGGACCTGGCGGAGTACACCAAGAACCGGCCCTGGTGGCGCAAGATCTTCGCCCCCAACTCGGGGTCGAGCGCTGAGAAATACAATGTGGCCACGCAGCTGGTGATCGGAGGGGTCACGGGATGGTAAGATGTGCCGGGGTTGCCCTTGCTGCTGTGGGCAGGCACTGGCTGGGTCTTTGGGGTCACACTGACAGGTGCAGGGTAGTCATGTGGCAGTCATTCAGAGAAGGCAGGTGCTCAGCCTGCTGTCCCCTGGCATGGTCTGCTGAGCTGTGGGAAGTCTTTAAATGCTGTCTCTAACTTGAAGGACTGAGACTCTCTCCAAGGAAAGAAAACTGCACCAGTCTTTAATTATTTCTAACTTCTGGCAAAAGGTAGTGCTGTGGAATTAAGACAGGCAAATATGAACCCCTTGAAACAAGGATACCTTCTATACTGGAGGGGGATGTGTTTCAGGTATCCGCATTAAAAACCTCCTGGTGTCGCAGTTCCCAGGGTTTCCTGACACTTGTGGCTGGGGCTGAGTGTGGCTCTATCTGCAGCTTCATTCCCACAGCATCGTTTGAGTTAAAAACTTTGTGTAATCACTTCTTTGCTTCTTGCCATGCCCGTTGTCTTCACCTGGCACGAGGGTAATTATTTAACAGTGTATGACAGAGTTTTGTCTTCTCATAGAAGTGTAAACTGGCCACCTCTCTCTTGTATCTTCACTAAGTGTATTCAGAAATGTTTTCAGTAAAGGCGGGTTGCTGTGCTGTTTGCAGTGCTCATAAGGAAACTGTGCTCCAAGTAAAGTGTGGTTTGGGTGGCACAACACACCAGTCCTTTGCTGCGTGACTGAGCAATGGGGTGGTGCTGACTGCAGTTCTGGTGGCTGCAAGAATGTCGTTCATGTTGAGAGCACATAACCCATTTTGGAGACCAGTATAGCCTTAGATCACTGCTCTGTGCTTGTTCCAGCATTTTTCTCTCTGAGAAATGAAAAGTAAGCAGTTGTTTGCTGCTTACTTTACAAGTAAGTAAGAAAGAAGCTTGTGATTTGCTCCCCATGCTCTGTCATGGAGCAGCACATGTGCTCCCTAACTTCCCTTCAGAAATTATACCAGTTAGAAAAATAGTGACACCAAAACCTAAAATCACTTGTTGATTTTGGTGAAATCACAGGCGTTTGGTTATTCTTTTGGGAGCAGGATGATATTGAAGAGATAAGAATCAAACTGCAAAAGGCTGAAATGTGACAGCATGAAGTGAAAAGCTATAAAGCATCCATTTTGGCTGGGTGCAAATCCTTCTCTCTGGTTGCATGTGGGTTTCTTCTGCTATTTGTCAGGCTGTCTCCAGTCTTGGGTAACTCCTGCCAAAGGTAGCCTTGCCTGTGGGAAGCATGATGAGGGGTGTGTGTGGTGTTTCATTCTCCTAAGTGGATCCTGGTTGGTTTCTAGGTGTACTGGATTCATCTTTCAGAAAGTTGGAAAGCTGGCAGCGACAGCAGTGGGAGGTGGCTTTTTCCTACTTCAGGTATGTATGAACAGCAGCCCAGGCTTTCCAAGAGCTGTGCTGTTGGGGACAAAGGTCTCTCTAGGAATCGCTGCCTGTTGGGACATGTGGGGTCAGTCCCCCACTCTGCCAGGGGCTTTGTGTGGCTGTGAATATCAAAGATGTGTGAGCTCTTCAGGGCACATGGATGCAACAGCAAAGCAGGGTCAGTGTGCATAAACTCCAGGATTGCCAAAAGGTGCAGATCCACTGAGGATCTGCTACCAAAGGCACAGGAGGGCTGTTACTCCAGGGCTGCCTGAGTGGAGCATGAGACAGCCTTCAGCTGCAGTGAACCATGCTGGACTGGCTAATATACTGAGTCCTGTGCCTGTTAGCATGGTGTGCATGGAGGGACAGCCCTGGATGTCAAGAAGAATTTATCCATATCTGTGATATGCTTCCTGCCAACCTGGCTTCTTGAGGAGTCCCCCCAGCACAGCTGGGGCTTACTGTAAAGCACTGGGGAAGAGGAGAGAAAGCAGAGATCTCTCTCTGTCCTCTACCACTTCTGGTTTCCAAGAGCCCTGGCACTGAGGGAAGCTGCTCGGATGTGGACATCTAGCTGATGCATCCCACAGCAGGCAGAGCAGCTCTCAGGCCTTGTTCAGCTCTCACCTGTTTGCTCCTCAGGCAGATGGGTTTTGTGTGTGACTCATTCTCCCACACTCTCCTGGTTCTGCTTGTTCTGCTGAAAGTGAAAAACTTGCCCTGAGCAAAGGGACTTCCACAGCTGAATCACCCTGAGCAGATAAAATAGTTTGAGAGGAACGGGCTATTAATAGATGTGTCCACCCACAGCAGCAGGAGAACTGCAGGGAGTCCCAACAATATCCATGGCAGTTGTGTGGGGGAGGTGATACCAGCTTTACATTAGGGAGGAGAGGCTGAAGCAGGCTAAGCTGCAGTGTGTGCCCAGTTTTTAGGGGATTACTGTGGGAGACAGATGTTGCAGAACAGTTGACACAGCTCCAGGGGTGGTCATCTATCCAATGTTTAAGCCCATGTGCCCACAGGATCAGTGTGTGGGAGGTGGCTGTGGTCAGGGAAGGTGGGTAGACAAGGGGGACTATTTAGCCATGGTCATGCAGGACTTCACTCTAGGAACTTTTCGTCTAATCCTCAAAACTAGATTGCAAACCACACGGGATACATCAAAGTGGACTGGAATCTAGTACAACGGGACATGAACAAAGCCAAGCAGCAGCTGAAATTTCACAGCAGTGGTAATAAAATGCCTCCAGAAGTGAAAAGCAGAGTGGATGAGGTAAGACAGCTCTCCCAGGGCATGTGATGGAGGGACAGCAGAAAACAGGATTGACTCCTGACTTCCTATGGGTCTTCGATTGTGCAAATAAATATAAGGAGCGAATTCTTGCATGACAGCAAAACTGGAGAGATGTCAAAAGCTGTGGATGTTGTCTGCCTAGACTTTAGGAAGACACCATTTCCCACAGCATTCTCCTAGAGAAACTGGCTGCTCATGTCTGAGCAGGGTGAAAAACTGGCTGTACTGGTGCAATTAGGGAGGGGAGGTCATTAGGTAAGGAAGCTTTCCCAAATCTGAGCAGTGGCATCTCTCTGAGCATCACTTGTTTTGAAGAACAGCCTGAGGGATTTCTTCTTAGCAGGAGGGTTAATGGGTGGCCTGATACTGTTGAACACTGTTGTCTCTTCTCTGCTTAGGTGATCATATTTCTGAAGAAGAATGTTATCCTGACTGGAGGGTTTGCTGGAGGATTCCTGCTTGGAATGGCATCCTAGAAGCTGCACTCTCCTCTCATGCCCAACCTCCCTCCCCTCCTCTACTGCTGTTATCTCTCACTTAGAAGTCAAAGGATGTTGCCAACAGACTCAGTCCCATCTGCTCACAGGTTCCAGCCCTCATTTCTTAAAACGCTGCTTCTGATTTCTTTTTCTTCTCTCTGGGCTGTTAGTGCGCTGGGGTTGGTCTGAAAGCTTACAACTCCCAGTGCATCATTATGATTTCCCACCAAATATGCACAGTCCCAAATTTTCTGATGAGCTGCAACTTCATAAAATTGTAGTGGCAGAGGAGTCTCTTAAATATGCTTCTTCCTGGTGCTCAGGACTGTTCCATGTACCTTTGTCTGCCAGTATATGTGTACAACAGCTGTCAGCTCTTCACCACTGTGTAGCTTTCAGTATTCTTGCCCTGGTACCTGGAAAACCTCTGCTTTCCTCTGCACAGAGGTGGTCTGTGCAATCCAAAATGTGGTTGACTGTCGTGGAGTGGATGCAAAAGTCTCAAAGGACAGCCTGAACTGTATCCACAACAGGAGAATATAGATTTTCCTGCCCTTTCCCTGCTGTTGCACTGCAAAAAGTCATGTGGCTTTCTCTCTGCTGTTAGTCTTCCCCATACTGGAACTGCAGCACTGGCACTGCTGATGGAAACTGAGCACTGAGGCTGACTCTCCAGGCCCTTTCCTCATCATATGTTCTGAATGTCACCCAAGTCCTGTGCACTAGAGCCACTGGACTGCTCAGCTTTTGAGGCTCTCTGCTGCTTCCAGCAGGCTTGACCTGGCTGTGTCAGGTGGGGGCATTTCAGCTATGCCACTTACAGTAAATCACCCTGGACCTCTGATGACTGGGGTTTCCATGTCTGCCATGACCTTCTCTGGTCACTTTGGCATTGGTGATGCTCTTCAAGCTGTAACCATGTAGGACAGGACTGTAGACAGGAAGTGCATCCCTGCTTAGGGTACATTGTACTGGTCCAGGTTCCCTGTTGCCAGCCCTACTGGAGAAGGGGGATGATGTGAAATTTGGAGTGTGGTCCTTTACCTGTCTGTGAAGAGCACAAATTGCTTTTCCCTGGTCTCTACAAGCAACTGAAATGACAAAACTCTTGTGAAAAGCAGATGCTGCTCCTGTGAGAGTGGTTCATTTGCATAGTCCTGCCTAGGTTACGTTCCTTCCTTCTTTGTGTTTGCCATTTCCACAAGAAGAGCTGCTTGCTTAATTCCATCAGTTGCAGTCCTTCTCCTGCAAGTGATGAGGCAGCCCAGGTGCAGAGTTCAGCTGTTTTTGGGCAGTCTGATTCAGCACAGTTGTGTGCCATACAACCATACATCCCCCAGAGGTATTCTGTGAGCATGGAGACTTGCCTGACAATGTGGTGATGTCCTCTAGCAAGTATAGATGGAGTTCTTGCCCAGGATGTGAGGTTTTATGTGAAAGCTCATCCATCAATGAGAAACGTGGTAAGGAACAAGACATTCATGGGTGGTTGATTTGCAGCACCTGGCTGGGCAGCTGCACCCCATTTCCAGTGCTGTGCAATGGCTTTGTGATCTGCTGCTCTCAGTATGGCTGGAAATGGGACTTTTCTCCAGAGCTGCAGGCAGACCTGGAATGGTGGTTTCTTCCGCTAGAGGGTTTGGAATGAGCACTTGCAGTTGTTAATTTTGTTTCAGCTCTGTTGATTAAGCTGAGGTTTTTCTCACCTTCAGGATCTGAAAAGAGGCTGCAGGTGATCAAGAGACAGAAGTTGGTGTCTTTGGTCCTGTCCTGCCATACATGGCCAAGGACAATGAAGGAGCAGCTGGGCTCACATCCTTTTAACAGAGGCTTTCCTAGGCCATCCTGAACTGTAGGAGTGATGGGATGCAGCAAATAGGTCTTCAATAAGCTGGTGTTTGGCAGTGTAGTGACATGATGGTAGTGGGTTTTTGGGGTTTGGTTTGTTTTTCTGTACAATCTGCAGATGTGAACATGCATAAATTGATACATTAGTCTTGCAGGGTGTCTCTTGTTCCTGTGGGACAACAGCATTGCTGCTCTTTGGCTGGGTGCACTGCTTAACACAACTTCTGATATGCACTGATCTCCACAAAGCTTTCTCCAACAACGAAGCTCAAAGCAAATCATTAACAGACCTTAGGGATGTTTTTCAAGCTCAAGTAAGTCACTACTGCCTTAGATGGGGTAGGTTCTGCTCAGGTCCCACTTTGCTCCTACAGACAGAAATGACCCAGAGAGGGAGCTAAAATGCCTCTTTTGCTGCTGGAAGGGGAAACAAGTAACAGATTCATGTTGAGTTTGCTGTGAATGTAGGCAGGAAATGGACAAGGTCATCAAGATGTGGCAAATTTTTCTGCTGTGCTGGTGTTGGGCTCGTGGCTGGCATTGTTTGATGCTGTGGGTCCACACTGGAAGCCTTGATGCTGAATCAGCCTCTGTGGGGATGCATTTTCATTGCTGCAGGTGCCAAGATGAGGTGTCCCTTCCCCTCCCCACTCCTGCTCCTTTTAGTCTTGTTTCAACAACTTCTGACATCTGTTACACTATGAGAAGATTTCAAATACATTAGGCTTTTAAAGTGGTTTTATATATTGTATGTAAATGCTTGTTGAAGTGGTATTTTATTAAACAGTTTTGCTCTAAATGCTTCTCTGTGTGAGGTCTCTCGGGTTCCTGGGAACCAGCATGTTCCTGTCTCACTGTGACTCCAGGGAGCACCTACAGCCAGTCCAGCAGCAGGAGTGCACAGGTAGCATTTGGGGACATGGGTTAGTGGTCACCTTGGCAGTGCTGGGGGAATGGTTGGACTTGAGGATCTTAGAGGTCTTTTCTAGTCTTAATGGCAGCAGCATCCCCTCATCCATGCAGGTAACCACAGGATACCTTAAATCCCTCTCCTTGATCATCATGGCACCAATCACCCATATTGCCATGAAGTGGTAGGCTTCTAGGGCAGCAGGTAGTTCTGTTGCCAGCCTGGGTTGCCTCTACTGAGCAAATTTGTTCCACCCAACTGCAAATGGGCATGGAGACAAGGCTATGTCTTTTTCATAAGTGCAACAGAAGCCTAAATAAATAATTTTTATCATCTATTAGTGACTTTCTTTACACTGTTCCCACTCAGGGCAAAAGAAAAATGAGCTACATTGTCATCACTTTTCCCTACTTTTCAAGGAAACTAAACCACCTGTTTTGTCTTAAGGGCTTTTTCTTGAGGGGGAGTGCAATGGGAGGGGAAGACAAGCCCTAAATTATTCTGATCTTCAGCCCCAGTTATAAAAATATCAAGCAGCTTCTATTTAAACATGCTGATCTCACATGTGGCTATGGGCTGTGACTGGCAGCCAAGCTGCCTGGCTTGCAGCTCAACAAACAACCCAACAGACACCATCATTTATTCCAGTCGTTTATTTTGTACCATGGTATTTCAGAGCAGTGAATACAGATGGTTTGCTCTTCTAGGCTTCAATACACACAACTATTGTGCCTAGACCTCAGTGGTCTGTTTATAGAAGCTCTATTTCATAAGTAGTTGTACTTGCTCACAGCACAAAAGTCCTTTACGGCTAGATCTAATTACAGAGTTAGGGCCTAGTGGGTTGGGAAACTGATATTTGGGTGCCTGGACTCCTGCTACAGGGGGGACAGCGAGACAGGCAGCTCTGAAGGGTGGTGCAGGAACCTGTTTATGAGCTCTTCCTACAGGTCACAGGAAATTCTGCTGCATGGGAGAGAGCTTCTGGAAAGCCATCTCTCCTGGGGTCCAGACACAGCCGGCTTGAGAGTGAGTCTGGAATGCTGTGTGGAAAACAACTGCCTACAACTGCTTGTTCAGTAAGCAGCACCTAAGTCAGTTCTTGGATCTAGCCCAGGGCTCTGTGACAGGCCTTTGGGTATCAGCAGGTTTAACTAGACTTGGATTCGTAACATATTGCTTAAAGGTGCTCAATTAGACATAAATTTATAAATTTTGTATCAACAGTCAGATCTTTCAAAGGAATATTGCTTTTTTAAAAAAATATCCTATCCCTGTAGCAATCCCTGAAATAATGTTCCTGTAACATCTTTGTCATGCAAATAGCAGCGTGTAGGCAATTCAAATATAAAATAAACAGCTCTGTCCAGTGGAAAAGGGAGGCACTTAGGCAAAGTGACATGTAGTCACTCATGATCTATACAAGACTTAGGAACAATCATCAGACCTGATTCCCATTCTTGGGCTTGAACCACTGGACAGGCAAATGTTGGCTGGAACTACTGCATGGTGGCAGCAATACCTTTGTTGTGTAAAGATAGACTTGTTTCATGTTTAAACTCACTCTTCTGAGCTCATTTCCTGTACCTCTTGCTCCAGAAGCCAGAATAACTTGGTTCCAATTCTCCATTTTGAAAGCAAGGATGGATTAGAGTAAGGTAAGCATCCTAAAAACATCAAGCTGACATTTCACAGGTGTGATGCAGAGGCAACATAGATAATGTTTTCGTACAGAAAATAAAGTTTGTTAACCAGGCCATTGGTTGGTACTGTTATGCTTTTTGGTGTGCTGAACGGTGTGTTCTAGGAGCAATCTGGCTTTTCTGAAAGTCTGAAGAAGGCTTGAAAAAACACACACGAGCTCTGCAGGTGAGTCCATGCTCCAGCACCTGCTGGAGCTGCATTGTGTTACTGAGGTGGTGGGGAAATTCCTTCTGAAGTCAACTTAACCTTTTCTCTCTCCCTTTCTTCTCTCTCAAACCCTGAACAACAGATGGATCTGCCCTTGGTGTACCGGGCGCAGCATTTCCGCATTTCCTGAAGCACAGCTTCACACTTGGACTCCATGTAGTTGTTCGCTGGAAAATAAAGAGACACCAGGTCTGCAGAGAGGAACAAGCTTTGTTCCCTGAGGGAGCACACCCAGCCCAGCTCTTCAGCTGCTTGCAAGCAGTCCCTCATTTTCTCTGCTCACAAAAATCTCTCTTTAGTTCCAGCTATCTAAAGCTTTGGCCAAATGCTCTCAGAGAGGAGCCCTGCAGGTATGGGAGCAGATCAAGTCTGGTTTGAGTTAAGAACTACCTGCCTGTGTGCCCAAAAACACAGGGCATGCACAGCCACCTGCTCTGCCTTGGATGAGCTCTGCACCCACTACACAGCTGCACTCACTGCCCCGCCCCGACTTTTAAAAGACTAAACAAAGCAACAGCAGCATAATGTGAGACACACAACACCCATGGAGAGCCCAAAAAGCAGCAGTGAACACCTTCAGGTTAATGAGCAAACCTCACTGCTGTGATTACTGGGCTATGAATTCCCTGACTGGGTTGGTGAGTGAGCTGTAACACAAACACAGAGATCAACCCCAAGAAAAAGGTTGTGGTGATTTTTGTAAGTTGGCAGCCCAGGAGACATGGCAGGCCCTTGGCGAGGAGAGGTGATCCCTCTCTGCCATAAGCTGCAGTTGATGAGTGCTCCAAGGCTCTCCTTACTGTCCCTCTGCCTTTGCAGTTTTGTTTCTAAAACTGTGGCTGCATACAGGCACACCCTCTTACCTGTCAAGGATGCATTCCTGAAAAGGCACAATGGTTAGTCACACAGAATAGATTTACACTGGGCATTCAGTCTCACAGAGGAAGCAGCAAGATCTTTTGGAACAATGACTTTTGAGAAGTCAGCATCTCCTAAAGGACTGGCTCCCACTGTCCATCCTCCACACTGGGTACAGTGACTGTGCATTCTTCAATTAAGGCTGTGTACATTAATTTTTAAAGGGGAAAACTGCTTTGCTCTCTGTCAACTCAGCTGCTTCATCTGTGCGCATCAGACAGCTCCACAGCACAATGCATGAACAGCAGCACTCCAAAGTGACAGCTCAAGCAGCAGTGACAGTGAAGTGTGCGTGCAGTAAAGAGTTCTCTGCCAACACTTAACCATTCAGATCAACACTGCACACAAACCTACACAAGCAAAACACTTGAAATAACCTCCATGAATGTTATAAAAAGAACACTGTCTCAGATAGGACCAAGACACGATCAACCATAAGCTTTTAAGTGCAGTAGTACAGGGAGAGAAGGTACTCCTTTGTGGGAAAATGCTCCAAACCATGAAGACAGTAAAATGTAGTTTCTAGACAAATGCTGGGGACATGAAGACTATCTCATACCTCGAGGACAGATCACCTAACCTGTTCCTGACAGGTTTCTGTCTGACCTGCTCTTAAAACACCTCTGGAGCAGCTCTGTAATATTCTCATACAATCCACCTACTCCCTCCCTAACCATACTGTAAAAGAGCTTATTATAATGTCTAGCTCTCCCTGCCCACAGCTGAGTCCCAAAAATACACTTGGGATCTCACTGCCAGCATGGAGAACACTTTAAGCACATTACTGTTACTAATGCTCTGTTTTATACTAATGATGTCTCATTATTTACAATTAAGCACAAGACAAATCTACCAAAATTAGACACTATAATTTAACTTGCTTTGCAACCAGGTGATGCTAATGTGCTTCCTTCCTTCTCAAGGTGAAAGGTCAACAAGGTTAAGTTATAAGAATTAAGTCCCATCAAAAATGAAGACACCAAAGACAAAATGACACTTGGTACCTTGCAAGCATTTCTGTATTTCACAGGCTTGTTTCTGGCAGGGATCCTTCCGGGACATGTTCAGGAACTAAAATGATAGGAAAATGTTACTGCAGATCAAGGTGCTTTCCAGAGGGTGGGGGAAAGACAATGTCCTACAGCCACATCTTTCAAGAGCTCCCTATTTCCCCCACTGTTGCCATTCAGAAAACATCTACTGCTGCTTGCAGATACCTGCCAACATACACAAGAACACTGTGTCTGGCTAAAAGATGATGATGGAGACAATGAATATGGGAAGTTTTATGTCACTAAGTTTAAAAGCCTTTCTCTTTTCTCTAGTCAAAACATGTCCTTTTCCACTTGGATGCACAAAGATTCCTGAAAAGATTTAAATTAACATGGCTGACTAAGTTTTAACAGTTTTCTACCTCTAGACCTTATTTATGTGAAATCCGCCTCTGTGAGCTCTACACAACCAAGGACTTGGTGTTAAGTCACAGAACTGCAACTGGAGAAGGCATTTAAAAAACACAATTAACAAAACAACTCAGTTGTGTATATCCCATAGTGCCAACAAAGAGGGTTTTTTCATTTTGCTCCAGGAGAAAGTCTCTTGGAAATCCTCTCCCTCTATCCAAAGAACCCCTCAACCAGATTGGAGAAGAGGTCCATCTTGTTCAAATCCATAGGAAACGTGTTTTCAGACACTCAATTTGACTTCCTGCAGCTGTGACACCTGTAACTGTGTCACTGTAAGATCAAAAGCCAAGCAAAAGCTGGTGGCACCAGTAGTTGAACAGGAGACCTCTAAGGAAAGCACCACTGTCACTGAAAGCAGTGGTGACACTGAACCCTCTGAGGCACAATTCAGCCACTGCTCAGAGGTGGGAGCTGCTGCCTTTCCAATTTCTGACAAGTCACCAGCCCACAGCACTTTTCAGTATCACTAGGGCATTATTTCTAGCATCCTGGCCAAATTCCACTTGGGGCAATTACATTCTGCCTACCTAGAACGCCCCCTGATGTTTCACTTGGTCACAATACTCCTCTTCACTGCCTGTCCTAAACTCTTGTGTGATGTTGCTCTGTGTTGTTTAACTGCTTCCACCTCAGAGGTGGCTGCATTTCAGTGGAGAGAGAACCTTTTATTGTACAAAATAGACAATGGCATCTTCCTAGAGCCACTGCTTCTGAAAGACAAAAATTCATATTAAAGAAAGACTGGGAGTAAACAGTGCACAGTACAAAGCAGGGGTAATGTCTGCACATACCAGATTAATCCCCAGGCACGAGTTTAAGCAGCAGTTCTTCAACACCACCAAGCTGTAAGTGACAAGGAAAAGTTCAATACGTCTACAGTTACTGTGGTTGAGCTAATGGACTTCAACAAAATAACAGTCCTTTGCCGTCCCTCAGGGATCTCAAATGACTTCACAAACAGGCATGACTATGGCCTATTGTTGCCACCATCCTTACCATGAGATGGTGCTCTATCTCCCAAACGCGAGAGTTACTATCCCTGTACTGCTCACCCTGGGACAGCTGCCACATGTGAGGCAGCCGGGATGGGGGGAGCTGGCTGGGTCGCAGCGCCTCACCCAGGGGAACCTGAACTCTTTGGATCCGAGCCCTCAGCATACCTTCCTCCTGGGGGAAAGTAACAAACAGAGCAGGCAGTTACTGGCAGTGCAGCAAAGGCACCTGAAACAGCAATGCTACAACCACGGGGAAGCTCAAAGCACACACTTGCCTCTTCTGCAGCCACGAGCCAGGTTTTGCGGTGCTCATCGCAGTAAACCCCCACGCGCCGCACCCAGAGCCGCACGGGAGGAGCGCCAGCCTCCCCTCCCTCTGCCATCCCTCAGGCACTTCCGCAGCTCAGGTGGACGGCATCGGCCCGCAGGGTGCACACGTGGCCTCTTTAGCTCTGAGCACATTCACGGAGAGAGCTCCCGGACCCGGCAGACAGGTGGTGTCTGACTCGTTGGATGAGATGCTACTGCGGAAATGTCCCTAAAAGTCAGCTCGGGAGGCTGAGGTGGTGCCTAAGCCAACGGAAACGTCAGGCCAAGTCGTACACTGGGACACGCGTGCTGGGTGGCATTGGTAAGGCATTCTGGGGCAAAAGGTGCTATTGGTACAAAGTTAAACCCTGTGAGTATTGGCTTTGCTCATTCCACTAACAGTCCTATTAACAGTCTTTGTGCAAAACGGGGGAGAAAAAAGTGGTGGTCTAAATCCCAAAAGCAAAACTCGTGACCAGAAGTGAGGTGAGTTTAACAAGAACGAAGATCACTCTGGAGACAAAGCACGGAACTCGGTGTGCAGGACTCTCATCTTTGGAGCTCACAGAGCTGTCGGGGTGCAGGGTCCTTTGTCTCATCTCTCAGGGCTAGCAGCACTGTCCATTCAGACACAAACTCCTCAGGAGCAGCTCTCAGGACTGCATCGCTCAGCTTTTGGCTGGTCACAGAGAGCCACCAACACCAGCAGGGGCAGAGCAGCTTGGGGCATTGAGGTGGTTCCTGCTACTGTAACTTTTGTTTAGCAGCACTTTTATCTGTGTGCCAGTTAGGTCAAGCTGAGCCATTAGCAAATGGAGGTCAGGGGAAATGATTCTCTTTGAACCCTAGAAGAGGTAATCAAAATGGTACACAGAGTCTTCATCCTTTATCTAGGTGTAAAGTAGAACAAAGTTAAGCTGTAACACATACAACATCCTCCTGCTATGAAGCAGATGCAATATTCCTTATCCCAGTGAAACACAGTGGTCTTCTGAAAACTTGTAAGGTTATAAGGCATATTTCAAACAGGAGCAAGAAAATCTGAGTACAAAATAAAGGAGGGAAAATGAGGGAGAGAAAAAAAATACATTGTTATACATTGGGGTACATATGTAACAGAAAATACTCTTCCATGATGCTTTCCATATCTTCTATCAGTATTTCTCTACCTTTTTGAGCCAAAGGAGCACTCAGCCTTTTTGAGAACAAAACACCAACCACGGATCAGCCTGAACAGCACTGTTACAAAGAAAACTTTGAATGTTCTTCTATTACTTCTTTTTTCTCCCATTCTGTTTGTTTCCTTGCTTGATGTGCGGGGATGTGTATGTGCCCTATACAAAGCACCACTGTTCTGACAGCCATCCTGTGAGGAGGGACAGGCATTCCAAGGAATGCCCCGCCAGCTGGATCACTGGCTTTTAGAGGAATGTGACAGCAGTCTGACAAGCCTCCCAAGGCCTTCAGGAATTAGGGTTAAGGAGACATTTCTGTAATTCTGTTCCTTTCTGCTTTACCCTAAACCACTTTACAAATTTAAACCCCTGTGTGGAAATCACTCTGCCCAACAGTGAAACGCAGCAATTGCCACTGCTTGTTTTCAGTCAGCTGAATGTAATCACCCCAGGTGGAATTCGGCCAGGATACTCCTGCTCTGCAGTAAACTGCAAAAGGTTCCATTGTGACTAAAAATACTCAAGAACTTGCTTTTATTCCATTCAAAGCTGGAATTTCCACAGCTCATCATCCCTAGAACCAGAAGGGTCAAGACTGGCTCCAGTAATAGAAAAATATGTCTCAGCAGGTGAACTGTGTTTCCTACTGTAAGTAAACTCTCCTGGAAGGTCTCCTATCCAAATACTGACCTGGTTCAGGCTGGCTGAACTACAATAGGAGGACTAAAGCACAACATGCATGTTTGTGTTCACTGTGTGTGGAGATGGCAGTGATGACACATCCAGCACCAACAGAACAAGGTCTCGTACAGAGGACACTGTGCAGAATGGGCAGAGGTTAATGTGTGTTTTCACCCTTTGCCCCAAGCTTCCCCAGAACTGCAAAGTTCAAAGGCCCAATCTGGCCTGTGGAGATGCCCAGTTAGTACCACATAGAAAATCCTGAGGTCAGGCAAAACCGTCGATTGGGTTTGAGGTGGGACAGGAATTGGGTCTGAGGGGGGATAGGTCTGTCTGCAGCACTCAAACACACCAAAGAAACAAGAGATTCCACAAGCACACACTCAGACAGTGCACCTGAAAACATACACAGTGCCTATTTCTGCAGGTTTGATCAGAAAGCAGTAACAAAACCTGAAGGAAGACATGGGTGGAAGGACTGTTTGCTTCATAATCTATCAGAAAACCCACGACATCCAACAAAAATCCCAATAACTTATATTTGCGGGATTGCAGCATCATCCTTTGAGACTTTAACATTCCCATCAACATAACTGTAGAAGGCTGAGCTATTCAAAGTGTTGTTTTGGGGAAATTCAAAGCCCAGTCCCCACAGACAGGAATAACTCTGGCAGATGTTCTGTCCATCTTAGCAACAATCTTAGAAGTTTAATGCTGTTCTGGGACCTGGATGGATTTCTGAGCCATGGATAAATGTGAAAATGGCCAGGAGGAGGAATGCAGCTTGTAGTGACGACCATTTATTTGGTTTTAAATTGGGTACATTAAAATATTTTATGGAAACAGCGACAGAAATTACTCCACATGCTGCTTGGATCACCCCAGAGCTGGAGTTCAGTGTGCTGAGCAGACTCCACCCTTTATCACCTTCTGTCCTAAAAAGCAACTGGGAGGTCAGCTGCCATTCAGGCACCAAGGAAAAGTGCTGCTGAGACTCAGCAGTGCTGATACAGTTACAGCCCCCAGAGCAAGGCTGGCCAGCCTGGCCTTCTGGTGGGGCATGAGAGCTGCCTGCACATCTCAGAGCTACAAGGGTGTTGAGCCTTCCTGAAAATCCCAGCCCAGCTCTGGCAACAACTGAGGGATCTGATGATCTGGTGACTTAAGGGCATGTGGAGACACTCTAAAGCTTCTTCTTGGGGGTTTGGACTCTACTCTGCCTGGAGCAAGCCTCTCTGACTCCACGCTCCGCTCTGCCCGACCTACTGAGGGGTAGCAGATGCTCACCGACCAGTCGGGCTGTCCAGCAGCGTGGGGAGGGCAGGCCGAGCTTTGGTGGGATCTAAAAAAACAGGGAGACAAAAAGATGGACATAATGCGGGGAGAGCCACGCAGAGGGGCGGGGAGGGCGAGGGACGGGATGCAGGAGCCGGGCCGAGGAACGTAATCGCGGGCGGTGCGGCCAAGCCGGGCAGAAAGGGCTGGAGAGGAGGGGGTGTGGTACAGGCGTGGGACCGGACCGGCCATGGCGGGGCAGGCGGCGCGGCCGCGGGAGGAGAGCGCAGCACATCGCCACAGCCACCGCGTCCCCCCCGGGCCGGGCCCGCGGGGCTGCACGGACGGCCCTGGGCGAGAGGCG